>OY747706.1:39051529-39364029 GCA_963556495.2 Valencia hispanica
CCCTTGAAGAGGCCGGCGTATCTTCCAAACGCACGATTGAGCCACGTGAATTGGATTGCTTTTAATGGTCCGGCTTTTGGTGGCTCCGGTTGAGGTCAGTGGTTGATGATATTGTAAAATTGCTGTACTTTTTTTTTTTTTTTTTTCTAGTGTGAGTGTGTGTGATTGGAGGAGTGGAGGTTACGGCAGGGAGCTACCATGTAGCTCTTTGCACACCGGCCTCATATAAACTCCTCATTTAGGGGAACTAACCGACTGAATCTAAAACCATAATTCCTCTGCGAATCTTAAACGCCTTGACAATGCCCGCGCTTCTTGTATAGACAATAAGCGTAGAAGCTTGACATTGTAGAGGAATAAGGGAGTATCATTTTCAGTCGGCTAAAGTACCACCATAGCTAGCTTACGGCTAACACACAGTGTGGATGAGTCTCGCCTGGAATAAAGGCGTTCAACCTTGTGCAACTACGTAAACACGTCTAAAGCATTGTCTAACACATATATAGGACTGTTATTATGGATAACTGGTAGTAAACTCTTTAGAATATATATAAAATAACTTTTTTATTGTAACGGAGCGGTCACGTTTGGCTTCCGGTTGAGCTAGGTTGCTCATGGTTACAGCTAATTTCTGGTAGCTTAGCTTCCGAACTGTATTTATTTGGCTCGGTTAAACAGTCATTCGAGTATTGGTGGCGAAGTGTGGTTTTGTTGGAGGCATTGTGTTCTTGTCTTTGGTTGGTTTACTTATGAGTACGGTTTGTTAACTTTAGCATCGTAGTGAAGAATTAGCCATCTGTGTGCCGGCTTATTCATTCCGCGGTGTGACCCGGAAGTTCTATTGGGCCTGACTTGGTCGCCAGTCCGGTGGAGTTTTTTTAGCAAACTGTTTACGATTTTGTGTTGCAAAGCGAGTTTTAAATGTATTTCTTTCGGTATATGTTTTAATGATAAATAAAAATTGCTTTATATTGGGAGAATTCTATTTCTTCGTGTGATTCGCCGAAGTGTGCGTCCCGGGTTTTGGCGCCGGCCGGACTCCATTAGGAATTCTTTGATTTTTAGACGAAACGGCAATAATCTCCGTATATAAATAAATTAATGATAAGATAAACAGTGCTTTATAAACCTTTTTAGCTTTCCTTCGTTTCGGCTTTGCCTAAAACATTATTAAGGTTAATGTTGCATGACTAAATAATACATAAACCCCTTCACTATAAAAAGAAATAAATGAAAATTAAATAAATAAAAACTGTGCCTGCCTTTACTGTTAACTGCATTAATATTGGGATAAATTTGGGCCTACGAATTGATAGTTTATCAATTAAAATAAATAATTTACAGAGTTAATACAAATAACCTACTTTGTTAAATTTTAATCCATTTTGGATTTTGTTACGAATTTTCAATGGCAGCCGAATATAAATTACTCCCTGCTCCACAGGGACAGGAGTGGCGCACTTTAGATGCCCAATTGTTAGTATACATTTCTAAACTATATTCTGTTTTAGTTGATAAGCCCGGTAAAAAAGATAAAAACCAGTTCCAGGGCATTATGACGGCCATGTGGGCTCGTCATGGTGCCCGAGGGGATGATAAGCGGAGTCTCTCACAGATGTGTTTTGAGGAAGGAAAGCGTTTTGCAGATAAGGCTAAAACAGCAAGGAGCATCACTGGTGCTAAAACGAGACACTTAAAAGCTGAGAAAATGTGGAAAACATGGGGTTTAACAGGACAGGGTATTGATCATTTGTGTGTTACTGCAGAAAGTAGTTTTTTGGCAGACCATACTCCTCCCCCGTACCAGCCCATGTACCCCATGTTGACGACCTCTGGTCAAACACATATTTCATGGGGGTTGGAGACAGACAATGGCCAGATTGTACTTCAAAGCACGCAGGGTGCCGCACAGAGTTCACCATCTCCTTGTGCGCCATCCCTGATGGGCACCTCTCCTACTCCCCCCCTTCCTTCAAGCAGTGCAGTGTTGCACTGGAGTGGCCTCCCACAGAGGTCTGTAGCCCATAAACCATTGACTAATAAACCACAGGGTGATCTAAAGGTAAAAGATGAGGGACAAGATTATAAATTGCGTTTTGAAGTCACCGGTAAAGGGATTGTTGAACATACTGAGGGGGAAGAGCGACAGCTACTAAAATTAGTTAGCAACAAAGTAGAACAGGACACTGATAAATTGTTCTTGGCGTATAATGCTAAATTGATGGACGAGATGGAGCAGCACGAACACAGGTTAACTAAAGTTCAGCGACAGATGGATGAGGTGCTGCAGGATCAGGAAACATTAGCATCTGTGGTAAGGGGGCAAGCTGCAGACCTTCCAGGGAGTGCCAGCCCCAGTCAACGTGATGAATGTGCAGCAGTTGTACAGGTTGACAATGTGCAGACGTTGGTGGACGAGGAGAGTGAGGGGCCATTTAAGAATACCAGATCTAAGTTACCACTGGGGGCATGTGGGGGCCCTGATTTAATGCTTCCTTTAATGGGAGCATCGGATGGTTCAGTAATTTACAAACCATGGAAGATGGCTGACGTATCTGCCATCATTCTGCAACTTCCTGGTCCGTGGGCTGGCAGAGAACCACAGGTTTCACCGCACCCTGACCCGGACCCTCGCAGTGATCATCAGCAGCTGAAGGGCCTGGTCTCCTCCTTCCTTCCGGCTCCCCGTGACGTGCAGGGACCTGCGGTGTCTCCTTCGTAGGCTGGGCGCGTTTGGCTGAGGGTGTATAAGAGAAAGTGGCAGGAGCCCAGGTGGTCTGGCCCGTTCCAGGTTGCTGCTCGTACAACCCATGCTGTCCAGCTGTGGGGAAAGGGTTCTACTTGGTTTCACTGGTCCCAGTGTGCTCCTGCCCCCGACCCCCCTCCTGTCCCTCACGCTGCAGCAGCTCTCTGCTGACCTGGGGGAATCTCTTTGCAGTGGGTGGTGTCGGTTCTGACTAGGCGGTGTCGACTGCCGAAGCCAGGAGGCGGGGCCTGGCCCACCCAGAAGATTGGTTGGGGTTGCTGTAATCATCCAGTGTAATCTATATATGCAAAAATTGGGCGAGATGAGCAATTTGGACTTGCTTTTCTCGAAGAGGGATTATACCAAAGAGAAAAGATCGCAAGAAATCTAACACATTTCACAGCAGGTTTTAACCACCTCACAATCGGTGGGGGAAGCTATTGGAGGCGGGGCCTGTCTGTGCATTTGTGTTTACTGGGGGAAATGTTCAGTTAATGAAGTAACTGTCATTTCAGTGAGGGCGATCTGCAGAAAAGACAGTAACATTGGGAAAAATAAAGAGTCCACTGTACTGAATCATTTCATCACTCTGGTAGCCGCCTGCTGCCAGAGAAATAAACAAGAGCAAAGACTAGAGAACAAAATAATAAAGACTGAACACTTATTAATCATTTTTCTTGTATTTTACAGGTTGTTTAACCAATTTTTATTTACAGGTGCAGATTGTTAGACACTGCCTAAGAGGGTGTCAAAGAATTTTTAAGTAGTTAATTTGTAGGATTTTTTCTTAATATTCAGTTTTTACGGTTTCATAAAACTTTTTATTAATAAGCTAAAAGATTTTAAGGGGTGTTTAAATTATAATCAGGTTGACTGACTACTAATTTTTGTTTTACTTATTCTTTTTTTCATTATGATGTGGTTTTTGTAGGATGTTTTTGGGGTTGGTGACAATTGCTAGAGTTTGCTTTGTACTAAAATAATATTGAGAATTAGGTTAAAACATAAAAAACAATAATAATAAATTTAAAAAAT
Organism: Valencia hispanica; assembly: GCA_963556495.2. Taxonomy (NCBI): domain Eukaryota; kingdom Metazoa; phylum Chordata; class Actinopteri; order Cyprinodontiformes; family Valenciidae; genus Valencia; species Valencia hispanica. The sequence continues at coordinate 39,055,311 of OY747706.1, forward strand.
ATATATATATATTGCTTAAAGGTAAAGATAAAAAAAAAAAACAGACACCCTTCTTTTTTGGATAAAATAAACATAGGATCACACCAGAAATATGCATCTTTGGGGAAATAAGAAGGTGCTGTGCGCCACAGGTTTTTGCATGGTGTTATTGGTCAATATTATCTTTTACTGTTGTGGTGAATGGCCCTATAATAGTTCTACAAATCAAACGCAGGTTGGAGTTCACTCAATTAGACAGAGAAGAAACTTAATGGCTAAACCATCTCCCTCTTCACGGTGCGGCACTTCCGAGGCACATCATGGATTTTCTCAATTTTGTATACCAAAAGGACGATCTGCAGTGATTACTATTCCCTTAAATACATTGGTTTATAAGGGACAACAAGCAAGTAAATATAAAACCTACCCCTTGTGGTACATAACAAATGATCAAAAAGGTACTAGTTGGTCCACTTTAATTGCTGATCCTCTAGGATATGACTGGAGAAGGTACACCACTACCGCTTTTGCAAAACACATGCGTCCCTTGGTTAAATTGGATAAGACTGCAGATAAATTACTTCTTATGGTTAATTTAACTAAGAGTGATCTCCTCCCCTTAAAATATCTCCAGAAGGGGGAAGGTTGTACTCTCTTTATAATTTGGGTTTATAAAGGGGGAAAATATGTTCAATTTCCTATTACAATATGTCAAGACTCTCTTAATGTTTCCACCCCAGTAAGTCAAAATCAGGCCTCAGCAGCAAGAGGTAGTATAATTAAAGAAGAACCATCTGTGGACGATTACTTTGAAATGATGACAGGAGTGGGAGGCTCCACTAATAATTGGTTGCTTATGGTAGAACATGCAGGACAAGAAGCGAGACAGGACTGTGTTGTGTGCATGGGAGCCCGACCTGTTCTCAAGGTGGTCCCTGCACCTTTTGAGCTCAACACAACTTGTCTGGTTTCCCTGCTATCTAGTGAAAATCCAGTAAAAGATTGTAGTAACTGGGAAAAATTATTCCCTATAGCTGATAACAGAGCTACCCCACCCTTCTTTGATAGTAATGTAGCTCCAAATAATTTTACTTGTTTCAAAAATGGTAAGCCTGGAAATAAACTAGTGGGTTCAGTCAACATTACATATTGTAATTCAATCCAAACTTTCCTTAAATCTTTTCAGGCTCGTGCTGATATCTGGTGGTGGTGTGGAGGAAAAATTCTCCGCTCCATTTTACCTAGTAATTGGACAGGATTGTGTGCACCTGTTACATTAATTATGCCAGTAGCAATATTTACTTATGATCCCACAGGAGACCAGACTCTTCTCACTTTGAATAATCATGTTAGAAAGAGGGACTTAAGCCACGAAGATGATCCAACTTATATTGATGCCATTGGAGTTCCTAGAGGTGTTCCAGACGAATATAAATTGGTTAATCAGATCTCAGCAGGATGGGAATCAAGTATTTGTTGGTGGTGTACCCTGAACAAGAACGTGGATAGAATAAACTATGTACACTATAATGTACAGAAATTAGCTAATAATACTAGAGATGGGTTTGAGGCTGTTCACGAGCAACTTAAAGCCACCTCCTTAATGGCCTTTCAAAATAGAATAGCGGTCGACATGATCCTGGCTCAAACCGGTGGTGTCTGTTCTATCTTTAGTGATCAATGTTGTGTTTTTATCCCTAATAATACTAATGCAGATGGTAAATTAACTAGGGCAGTAGAAGGAGTCAGAATACTTTCAAATAGGCTAAAAGAACAATCAGGTGTAGATACCTCAATGTGGGACGATTTGTTAAATAATATATTTGGTAAATGGAAGACTCTGGCAATGTCTATAATGGTTTCTTTAGCAGTATTTGTGTCAACTATGGTGTTATGTGGATGTTGCTGTATTCCTTGTATACGTTCATTGCTCACAAAGTGTATTGAAAAAGCTGTTGGTGATAATATGCAAGGTCAATATCTGTTACTCCCTCACATGGAGCCTGAAGGAGAAGTACAGAGGAGTGATCAATCTATTTGAAAATAGATTGAAAGAGGGATTTGTTGTATTCTACTTTTTTGGGGCTATTTTTTATTATGCAGTACATATGTTTTAAATATATCTTAGTAAGCGTTTAGAGGTAAATAGGCCTGGTTATATTATTCAGGGTAGTAAAACATGACTGTTTACCAGTATTTTATGGGGGTAAGGTTTTAAGTAATAAAACTCTTGGGCAAAGATATGAACTAAAAGCAGGGAGGATCGGTTATAACTCTAGTTCATGGTACGGCTATAAAACCAGGTCAGGAGACCTGGAGAAAATATTTGACCTGTTAAGATGTAGGAGGAGGGGAGAGGAGTCATGTGATATTTTCTTTGTTCTTCTTTAATAATAATGGTACACCCTTGTAGAGAAGAGAGTCAGATCTTTTCTGGCTCCCATCTGCAGGTGCGTCCAGTGTGAAACAGATATCTGTTCTGTGTGTGTTATTTTACTCTCTGTCTCTCAGTTCTGTGTCTTATTTTGAAACACTTCCCGCCGGGGTTTTGGAGTTCGGCGCCCCCACCTTTCTGAGTAAGAAGCGAGTTGCAGAGCATATGGGTTACGGAGCCGACAGTATCCAAGATAATACTAGGTTATGACTCCTTTAAGAATGTCAAAATCACATTGCTGCAGCCAGGATAGGTAAGGGGTTACTTTTACATAAAATTGCAGTACTTATTAGGCAGAAAAATTATACACGTATATTTGTAACTAAACAAAAGTTTTATTTCTTACTGACTTTGATTCTTAATTAAAAAATGTACGTACAACGTATTTCCCAATTAGCTTTTTTCCATCTAAACACCGGAGGACACGCAATGACTTGCAGGGATTTGTACAGTTACCTGTTCCTTCTTTGACCTCTATCTGTGCACTAAAGAGGCCCCCAGAGAAAGACTTCAACATTCTCTCATAAATACCACAAGACTTGGCAACATCAACTGCAAGACACTAATTCATAGCTTGGCAAAATTTGCATCAGTCTTTTAGAGTCCTGTTTAGACCCACTTTCTTAAGATTCCTAAACAGAGAATACAACCCATGTCTTGTTGTTGGTCTTTTAGTAATGCAGAAAATATCCTGGAGACAAAAAAACACAAATTTTTAAATAAATACTATTTACTTCTTCTTTTTTAAAGACTTAGTCTTATTTGTGTCAAAACTCCAGTTGGTTTAATGATGGACCTCATAAGCTTATTCCCTACAGTTTTGGAACTTACTAAAATGTTTTTGGAAATCCTCTTGAACATCCCCAAAGAAAAAAAACAACAACAAAAAAACCGCTGCTCCTATTGTTTGATTCTTTCTGATAAGAAGATGCTTAAATGAAAAGAAGACTAGAGCAGATAAATTTAAATAAATACTTACTATTACTTAAAGCCCATATAAAAGTGTGTAAACAAATAACTTTTTTCTTTTGATGGCAACTGAAAAGAAGACCGCTCACTTGTGTTGAGAGAGGCTAACAACTAGCATGCCTAGGCTGGCCACCCACTGGATTACCCACTCCTCAGCTGTCCATTAGCATGAGAAGCTGGCGACTAGCCTGGCTAAGCGTTATTAAGACACGCATTTTCTTCTTCTTCTGACTTTATGGCGTTTGGCAAACAACTTGAGGTACATTATCGCCACCTTCTGGACTGAAGTGTGAACTGGAATAGTTTCAATGCCTTTATTCCTAAGTAAATATGTGTGACTCTTAAAAATCAAAATATCATCTTGTAAATGATGTACCCCATACTCTTGTAAAATCTAATTAATCCTTAAATGAACACTACTTCTGTTGTCTCAGATTTGAGTATTTTCCTCTCCTGCCTATATTTATCACAATCTAACATTACATGTTTAAATGTTTCCTCTTGCCCCCCCAAAAAAACCAAATAATTACACGTCTGTGGAAACGTCAACAACACCAGCAGTTGAGCTTTGCTAGTGTTTAACCAAAATTTAAAGAGACAAGGCAAGTCAAGGCAATTATCTTCATAGCACACTTTCAACAACTGGGTAATTCAAGGTGCTTTACATGATTAGGTGATAAAGTAAAAACAGCTTGAAGCATACACAGAGCATATGACACGTAAAGTACATAATAAAGCACAAACAAAAACATTACTGAAAGCATTATTCAAAGGCAGCTCTAAACAGAAGGGTTGTTAGCCTTGATTTTAAAGAATTAAGTGTTTCAGCAACTTTGCATTTCTCTAGAAGTTTGTTCTAAATATGGGGAGCATAGAAACTGAAAGCTGCTTCTCCATGTTTGGTTCTAATTCTAGGGATGCTGAGTAGACTGGAATTAGAGGACACGAGTGGTCTGGGGAGTTGGTATGGTGATACTAGATCTTTAATATGCTTTGGTGCTAAGCCATTCATTGATTTATAAAGTAGTAAAATTATTTTAAAGTCTTTTCTCTGAGCTACAGGGAGCCAGTGTAAGGACTTTAGAACTGAAGTGATGTGCTCTACTTTCCTGGTTGTAGTGAGGACACGCGCAGCAGCATTCTGGATCAGCTGCAGCTGTCTAATTGACTTTTTAGGCAGACCTGTGGGGACAGTATTGCAGTAATCAATCCGCCTAAAGATAAATGCATGGGTGAGTTTTTTAAGGTCCCGTTGCGACATCAGTCGTTTAATCCTAGAAATGTTCTTCAGGTGATAGAAGGGTGACCTTGTTATTGCCTTTATGTGACCCTGGAGGTTCAGGTCTGAGTCCATCATTACACCTAAATTTCGGGCCTGATCAGTAGTTTCTAGCTCTATTAACTGAAGCTGTGTGCTGAATCTTGATTGTTCGTCTTTAGGTCCAAAAATAATTACTTCAGCTTTGTTTCTGTTCAGCTGGAGAAAATTATAACACACCCATCCATTGATTTGCTCGATGCATTTAATAAGGTTTGGATGGGTTCAAAGTGACCTGGTGACATTGTAATGTAAAGCTGAGTATCATCTGCATAGTTATGGTAACTAATCTTATGGGTTGTTATAATCTGGTCAAGCGGAAGCATGTAGACATTAAATAGGAGAGGGCCCAGGATGGAGCCCTGGGGCACCCCACATGTGATTTTTGTTCGTTCTGATGAAAAGTTTCCTATTGAAAGAAAGAAATCCCTGTTCTTTAGGTAAGACTGAAACCAGCCAAGTACTACTTCATGCAGCAGGGAAGTAGTCTTAATTTTGGCCCCAATACCACGCCATGATTTTAATCCTTTGTCCCCTCTCTGAAAACTATAGCTTTAAAGGATGCAATCTCAGGGATATCTAACTAGGAAAATGTATATTTGTTTCTGGTAAATCAATATGACTACACATATTTGTCAGCAACAAGAGTTAAGAACGCTAATAGTCCGACCCAGCTCTCGAGTCGTTCTTATAGTACATCATGATCAACAGTGTCAAATTCTGCATTGAGCTCCAACAGAACCAGGACTGTTGGTGGAGAAAGTATAACGTTAAGACAAAATAACTTACTTTAGCCAAACTCCCCAGACCTAACAGTTAGTAATCACATTGCAAAGACTACAGTACCTGGGGCACTGTGACAAGGTGAAAACTTCATAAACATAACAACCCTGTTTTCCATTTTCTATTGAGCAGTTCATGGCAGACTGGTTAAGGCTCACTAAAGTACAGTACACTTTAATCAGTAGCTTGTTTCCTATCAGTCTTTGTCAGACATGTGACCTGCCTAGCAACCAGGTGCCATCTTGAGTGTAAGCGTCTCGCATTGCTAGGGGAAACTGCATTAGATATACTGAAGAAGCCGAAGTTGAAGAAGCACACTGGAGTCTCACACATCAATAAAAAGAAGAAGGAGGAACGCACTCCTTACAGGGATAAATTTGTAAAGGAGGCTAGGGATAGATCCGAAATTGTCTACAATCCACAAGGTAGTTCCATACAAGCTCAAAGGAAACGGATGGAGCTCAGACGTTCATTACTGCCTCCAACTACCGCATTGGCCATCACAAACTATCTTGCGTTTGGGATCAGCGCATTCACATGTACACAGTTCAAAAATTACAAATCGCTGGAGGCATTCTCCCATTTTCTGTCCAAAATCACTTTTCCAAGCGGGGAACCTAAAGAATCTTATGTGGTTGTAAAGTTTTTGTTTCCTGGTATTGTGGGACCTGCTGTGGCAGCCCTTCACACAACACGAGTGAACCAATTTGTTCAGGTTTATGCACTCCATATACACAGCGATCGCTGCTTCCGTTGTTGTGTACACTCAACCATCCCATCATGCAACGCACCTACAGCACTCGATACGTCATCTGACAAAGACCGATCTAAAGCACCACCCACTGAAGTAATAAAATTCTAAATTTGAAACCTCAATAAAAATTTGTTAATTATTCAATTTCCATATAGTACATTAAATTCATAAATAATTACAGGGGAAGTTCACCCATTCTATATGTCTATGTCTTTAATATCATCAAAAAGGCATTCATACAGTGCTGCAAGTACACATAAGACTAGAAAAGATCAAAGATACCCTGTAATAAATGAAATTTAATTGTGATAAATATAGGGAGTAGAGGAAAATACTCAAATCTGAGACAGAGTTTATTTAAGGATTAATTTGATTTTACAGGAGTATGGGGGATATAATTTACAAAATGATATTTTGATTAAGAATCACATGTATTGACTTAGGAATAAAGGCATTAAAACTTTTCCGGTCCACACTTCAGTCCAGAAGGTGGCTGTAATGCACCTCAAGTTGTTTGCCAAGTCGGAAGAAGAAGAAAATATGTCTTATAAAGCCAGTGATGAGCCTAGCCAGGCTAGTCGCCAGCCTCTCCAGTGCTATCACCAGCATATCCCTGCTAATGGACAGCTGATGGAGTAGGCCATCCAGGAGGTGGCCAGCCTAGTTATGGTAGTTGCCAATCTCTCTATGCTAATGGACAGTTAAGGGAGTGAGCAATACAGTGGGTGGCCAGCCTGGGCATGCTAGTCGTTAGGCTCTCTAGTGCAAACAAGTGAGCGATTTCCTTCTCAGTTGCTAGCGCTGGCCTCTCAGTTACCAATGCCGGCCTATCAATAGTCAGATCAGTTGCTGTCTTTGGAATGATATAGCCTCCTGCAGCAGGGAAGTAGTCTTAATTTTGACCCCAATACCGCATCATAAAAAATGACCTCATCGCACAAAGGTATCAGCCAGGCAAAGATTACACAAAATAAATCTACAGCATTGTGTAAATATGTAAAGTTGAGCAAGAAAGAGTCAGTTAAATTTCATCGAAATTTGGAATAAAACAATGATATTACCCTAGATAATATCATGATAAAACCCTAGAAACATGTCCAAAATTCATGGAAAGACAAGAACTATTTGAAAAAAAGGCAAGGAGGCTGCAAAGAGAAATTGATCTGGTTTTGTTCTACATGTGAAATCTTTTTTTTCTGAATTCACCGAGTGACTGGACTAAGGAGCAGGGTTATAAGAGAGAAGCCTTTTCTTCCAAAGAAAAGATTAATGCATGATTAAAATCTCCCAAAGCCTTATAGAAGACGGTGTTAGAAAAGGTCTGATGAAAAACCAAAGTCTAACTTTTTTATTCTATTTCAAAAAGGAATGTTTGTCACAAAATGGCATCTTACGTCACTTCCTCTCTTCACAAACATTGCGACAGTTAGCTCCCCGACAGCTTTGCCTCCTTTTCGACTGCCTGGACCATTTAAACAATGGATACCTCAGTGTAAAAACTTTTTTTTAAAGAACTTTATTTAAAACAATAACAAAGTATAAACAATGACAATCTCAATTGTAACAGATTGAAACATTTACATTTAAACCGATTGGTCACCTCCTTTTTTTTTTTTTACCAGAAGATAGACTGAAAGATTATTTCAATGGTGTATCTGATAATATACAGTCAAACTAACAATAATTATAAGGAAAAAAAGGAGAAAGAAAAAAAAAGGGGGGCATGATAGATAGAATAAATCATTAAAAGTAAGACCACACAAACAAGACACATCAATCAAATAACAAGGGGTTTAAGAAAGGTCAAGCTTCTCTAAAAATGTATACAACTAATGTGCCTGGGTCTTATTTCCTAATGTCAGACATTTACACAACAAGGAGAGTTCATTCTTAAGAGGAAGCCATGAAGTGGGCGATTTGGCATACCAGCATTTATGTATGTAATATTTTGTTCTAATAATGGGATTATTTACAAAAAATTCACTATTTTTGTCCTTGAGGGTTACTCCTATTTGAATATTTTGAACGGACTAAAAGTCAATGTTTCTAGAACCGTACAGTCATGGAGAGATTTCCACAATTTTTGGATAGTCACACACTCATAAAACATGTGCTCTGTTGTTTCTACAGTTGTTTTACAAATATAGCCGTTGTCTAACACAAATTTAAATCTTCCTTTCATAAATTCATTTGAGGGATAAATATTTTTTGTAGTTTTAAAGTGAACTTCTTTAAATTTGGGGGGAATTGGACATTTTAAGTATTTTGTTCGAAGCAATGAAATTTCAGATTTGTTCATCTTTAAAAATGAGTGTGTTTTGTTCTACCTGGATATAAGGTGTTAACCAAATACTGATTATTACATTTTTCATTAACAAGGTCAAGACCATTTATCTTAACTCTATGTAAATTTAGAGTTGGTATGTTCAAAATATTATTCTTTATCACGTGGATAAAGACTTTCTTATAGAGCTCAGTGTAGCAGCTCATGCCATATTTCTCATTAAAATAATTTGATTCAAGTATAATTCCGTTTTCATCCAGTATATGTGTGAAAGACCAAATTTGTTTTGTCATCCATTTTTCCACAAACATTGATCTCCCCCTACTCAACACCACCCTATTATTCCACAATGGAACGTTATGGGGACTGAAATTATGTTTAAACCTAATTTTCCAATTAAAAAAAACCTGTTGATGAAATTTGGAAAGTTTTATGGACAGTTTAGAAATGTCAAAATCAAACACTAATAGAAACTTAATACCTCCAACTTTGTTGAAAATAAGAAACGGTATCAACAACCAGATTTCACAATTTTTAAAAAGCGATCGAAGTCATTTGATCTTTAACATTCCATTCATAATTACAATATCGATTGCTTTTATACCCCCATCCTCATAGTCTTTCATCAAGTCCCTATTTCTGATATAGCGATTTTTATTGTTCTATATGAATTCAAAATATGTCTCAATTTCTTTTATGATCCTTGGTGGGATGGCTAGGGAATATGCTGGATAGATTAACCTGGACAAAGATTCAACCTTGCACATCTGAGGTATGGACCAGGATCTGTACGGTCCGACTTTGCACATGCGCAGCAAGGGTCGGGCAGTCCTGATCTGTAACTATCTTTTTTTGGTCAACATTATATAAAACTTTTTCATTATTGTAAAACATTTTAAGAGATACTTATTACTTTAATATCTTAACAGATACTCTGACCCGTAACTATCGTAAAATGCTTTGAGCGGAAGTAAACGCGTTTCACACATTGGGTTTCCAGTACCGATCGGGTAGCAACAACTCGTCCTCTTCGGTCTTTCTTGATCGGATGTTAGATCGGACCGGATGTTAGCGGCTGTGGACAGTCTAGCCTTCAGATTAATTTGCGCCCCTACCTCATCGAATCTCATGTCGCCTAGCAACCGTGACAACGCTAAACACAACCTGGTAGAAATGGAGCAAGAAATCTTCCCAACTTTTTTATTTATTCTAGAGGAGCTACAGCAGTTTTACCCTCTGCAGCATGCTATATATCTCCAGCTGAGAGGTAATCATGTCCAGGTAAAGTTATTTTATTTAATCTACAGAATTACAAGTTAATTTCATCTAGTTTCATGGATAATTTCAGCAACTGAATGACTGGTTGTCAAATGTACACACTTAATATACATTATATATAACCTAAATATTACATTATAACAATTTTCAAATATTCTGTAGATTTTAAAGATTCTTTGTGTGCAAAAATTGCCTGTAATCTATATATATATATATGTATATATATATATATATATATATATATATATATATATATATATATATATATATATATATATATATGGTCATTTCCTTTTGGGATCAATTAAGTATTTTTTTATTTGTTTTTATCGTTTATTTTAACCTGGTGATATCTTGCAAATCTACACTTTCTGAATAAACAACCTGCATTGATTTTATTAAACAACCAGTGCAACAATAACATTTTGATGTTTTTAAAACACAACTGCAGGTCATAACAGCGTAATTTCTTCTCCACATCTGACTCAGTGCTGGTGACATTGTGGCCCCTGGGGATGTGCTTGAAGATGATGTAGTAGAGGATGAGGCTGGTTTGGATAAATCAGCTGTGCTTTCTGGTGGGACAAGTTGTCTTCTGAACACGTTTTAGTGATGTGGCAGCCGTCGATTAAGTCAGCCCACGACAATGCAGTGGACAGTGCCAAGAAGCTAAGCCTTCTGCAGACCAACCTGCATGATATTCCCCTCATCAACCAGAAAAGACCAACCAGAGGTCTGAGCTGGAGTACTCCATCCACACCTATGATCTTTATTCATAGGATCCAGCAAAACCGCCCGTTTATTCTAATACTATAGCGTTGAAGGATACATTGGACCCATCCTTAAAATCGGGGAAAAGAAGGACAGGTTTGTGACATAACTGTCCTTAAAATCCAGCCTTCGAAGGATGCAGCCCCTAAATTTGGATATAGCTGTGTCCAAATTCAAGGGCGTCACACTTCAAAGCAGGCTTTCCAAATTTGAAGAGTCCTTCAATTTGAATTTGTTGTACTGTTTTTGAATTTGTTGTAGTGTTTTTGAAATTGTTGTAGTGTTTTTGAATTTGTTGTAGTGTTTTCCGATTTGTTGTGGCGCTTTTGAATTTGTTGTAGTGTTTTTTTGAATTTGTTGTAGTGTTTTTAAATTTGTTGTAGTATTTCTGAATTTGTTGTAGTGTTTAGTGATTTGTTGATGTGGTTTGTACTTCAGGGCCACCGTAAAAGAAGACTAAATGCAGACACTTAATCAAAATATACTATACTCAAATATGAGTTCAGGCTTGTTAAGATTTGGTTGTTTTTCCAAAAAGCCTTTATTTTAGAAGAGTGGACACTTTATTTTCACTGTATGATCATGAAAACGAAGCACCCAGGCTCAGTTGTGTTGCTGCCCACCCCAGCTGCCGAAGATAATTCAAACAAGAAGCCTGTCATAAACATGACCCCACACCTGAGCGTGGTCACTAACCAACTGTGTGCATTCTCCATAGAGAAGACTCACACCTGCAGGTGAAACATTTGATACTGAAAAAATATGAAATGACTCATCTAACTTTACAAGATGCAAAACAAGTCATCACAGGGATTATCTTGAGACGAATGAACAAGCCACACAGCTTCCCTTCGCATTCATATATTATGACTTGATTTTCTGTGCAGATTTCAAGCTGCTCAATATTTCATAGGCGTTTTAAGGAAATATGTACCGTGGATGGGGATTCCATATGAATTCCTGTAATGATTTCCTCATCTAAGATAATTAAATTGATGTTTAATTATTGTATATTAGCTCCCATGAAGGACATTTTGGAGTAAATAAAATCTGACTTAAAACTGGTCATGCCACTCAGATGCACTAAATGTTTTAAAGAGAGGACTCGGCTTGTGGATAAATGTACAAAAAATGAATTATAGTGTTCAGGTCCACATGCAGAGAAACAAATGCACTCTCAGAGGATACATTATATCTCTTCCCTGCATATTTCCTCCTGGCTGAACATCATACAAGCCAATCACCACACAGACATGCTTCAGGCATCCCTGTCGACTCATCTTCCCTTGGACAGAAACCGGCCCTCAACAACCCTCCCTCCTCCTCCTGCATGTTGCTGTATGCGCGACAGAAACACCCGGCGGTTAAAATGGCATAGAATCCAAAGTGCTCAACAGGGGCATCTCTCGCTCGTCTGGTCAGCGGCATCAAGACAACACGGCCACATGTCCCTACCCCTCGTTTCCCAACTTCTGAGAGATTCTCTCTCCTCCTTCATCTGTGTCATGACTGAGGGTTATCGTCACCTTGGCTCTGGTGTGCACTACCAGCTCTGAAACACATTTTGACTCTTTATCAACTGAATAGGAGAAACTGTCAGTGTGACCCTTTAATCACCTTTCAGTAATGGTTGGGACCTCATTGATCTATAGCTCTATGTGCATACTGACCCAGCATTCACCATGCTCAGGGGACACACTTACACTCTTCAGCTGCCGTAATACATCAAGAACCAGCAGAGCATGCAAGGTCTGCACTCACAGGATGCTCCCCCCATGCGGCACATGCTGGGCTAACAACTGCAGGAACAGGTCACTGGCATCAATAGTAGTTTGCTTTAACATCTGTAAATGTCACAAAAGCCAGTGCTTCCAGCTAACTTAGTTTTTTAAAATTATTCCATATCAAGTGGTTATTGAATCTACAGGATTGATCATTGTAATTATTTAATTTTGAATTTTTTAAGCTGAAATCTGTAAAGATTGAATCACATGAATAAGCGAACTAAATCATCAGGGAAAGTGATGTGTTAAGAAACCCATTTTTGTCATTTTATTGTTGATTTCATCCAAATGTTTGCCAGAATGAGTTGATGTACTTTTTCAGAGCAACTTTTTCTCTAAAGCTAAATTCACTTCAATACAGAAAAACAATAATCAAAATCAAATGTCACTGTCATATATGAGTGGAAGTGGAATATTATTACTGCAGTGAAATCATTGTGGTAATTTTTGGAAATCATTTGAGCATTACCTTTGCTTCTGGCCCTATAAATGATACATTATTTATGTTGTATTTAAGTAATTACATTTGCAGTTTATTGTATTAATAATTAATATCTTTGTTTTTCATCCAAGTTTTATATTTGTGGTTTATTTCTCAAAAAACGATTATATATATATATATATATATATATATATATATATATATATATATATATATATATATATATATATATATATATATATATATATATATATATATATATAAGCAATTAGGAATCTAAGAATCTAGCTACATGTCTCAAATATCACACAGGCACTTTATTGACATACAGCTATAGATGCACATTAGAAGCAGTGTCAAAAATAAAGTATCATATTTTAATTTTAATTATTTTAAGTAAAGTATATTGTTAATAGTACTTTCTTGTTATATTCTTCCAAACTAAAATAGTCTGTTTTGGGTCAGGGGTGGGCTGGTGTTGAAAATTTAGCCTGGGAGCTTGGTTCTGAGAGGCCTTTAATCTGATTGCACTACGAATGCAGAACCATAATTTTAATAAAAATACTTATATATCTACATGTTGTATAACAACATATAATATAACATCTAACATATGTTGTGACACAGAGTGAGCGAGTTTTTGTCTGGTTTACATAACCATCAATAATTATGATCAATAATTTAATATTAATATAATTATTGATGAGGTTCAAGTTTAATTTATTAATATTAGGGGCACCACTTATGTTTAGAAGACCAGTCATCCAGTCTCTTCTTGAAGGTGTAAATTCACATGCCATAGACAATAATTGTAAACATATACTCAATTTAAACACAGACCCCTTCTCTTTAAGCTAAGGGAAATTTATAAAGAAAATAGATCAACCTTACAGCCAAAACAATTGGTCAATAATTCCCATCTATTCTAAAGCATGCAACTAATTACTACAGATCTTAGAAAACAATATGTGAAAATTAAACACAATAAACATGAAATGGATCAGGGACAAACAGACAGCTCAGGTTTTGTTCAGGGAGGGAGGTGGCCCTCACTCCAGGGGGGGTCAAGTCACAGATAGCCTGGGAGACAAAGGGTCATAAAACTAGTTCTGTGCCAAGATGGAGAACTGCACATGGGGTGTCGGGAGACAAAGGGCCATAAAACTAGTTTTGGCCAAATGGAGGCCACAGCTTTAACTAACAGACAAAGGAACAATGAAGTTAACCTTTCAGCTAACAGACCAGCTATACCAGGTCGGACCAAGCCTGACTCTACCGACCAGGTGATCAGAGAGCAAGAATGAACGAGGAAAAGAAAGAAAGAAAGAAAGAAAGAAAGAAAGAAAGAAAGAAAGAAAGAAAGAAAGAAAGAAAGAAAGAAAGAAAGAAAGAAAGAAAGAAAGAAAGAAAGAAAGGGATTCGCTCAGGATAACAAAAACAGTTTCAAACACAGCAAATACAGCTCAAACTTAATGGGTGCGGCAACGCTAACTGAGCCAACAGGTTCAGTGCTTAAAAACACTTTAAACTAACAATGAATGAGATCTAACCCTAAAAACTCTATTTTCCCTATGTATCTGCCCAGACACAAGATTAGCATAAATGGACCGGTTCAGTCCTACTTTGCTTTGAGGGAAGTCCGGACCAAGAGGAGGAGAGCAAAATGTGTCCGTGGTTGAGCAAGAAAAGAAAAAGTTAGAAAACCTGCGTAGGATTTTTAGAACCGTGGCTCCCAACTGCAGGCCAGATGGCTTGCAGGTCAACGTCATAACGAACTGTCTTGGAACAGTCTTGATATAACCCAAACTGGATAGACCAACAGGATGAGCACTTTGAAACGTTGAAATGAGAGTTATTTCCGGTCCAGCAGGTCAGAACAAAAGAGAATCTTCACCGGTGAGATGTCTTCTGTATGGCAAGAGTTTCTGCTAAGAAACTCTGCTGAGAACAGTTTGAAAATGGCAGCCATTACCACTCTTATAGCCCTTTGGCCGTGATGTCATCGTTGATGTCACCATTGGTGGCCGCGGACAAATAGGAGTGTGTTGGGGGTCACCGCTAGGATTGCTGGGAAATATGGTCTGCTCAGTTCCTCTAGGGAAAATGGCTTCCAGCCGTCCAACAGTCTGTTCCGTTCATTTGTAGAAAATGGAGTCCCAATACATATGAGTGTGTGTTAAATGATGTGAGCATAATAAAAAAATAAAAATGAGTTGTTGAGGACGGTGAGGAAAAAAACAGATCTAAATTTTTGGAGGCTGGACGTGCATAAAAATCAAAACCCCCATCTGGGTTTTTCCCTGGCTCAGTTTCCCCCGTGCATAATGTGCATCCTTTCTTTTAGACATATCTGCTCCTCGTTCTTCTTTATTTTCTCTTTTTTATTTTTTGTAAAACGGAAGCAAAAGTTTAATTGTTGACTGATTGGGCGGCTGAGTCAATTATATTTCAATAGCAATTTCTGAAATCAGAGTCCTGCAATGGGTGAAAATTATCTAAGTTAAATTTTGCGGGTGCGGGCGGAAGTTTCTTTAATTCGGGTGGGTCATGGATGATAAATATTTTATTTTTATAAATGTCTCAAACTATCAGACGCCATGGCACCAATATTTTTGGACGTTGGGCAGCCTTCCTATCAAAGCAGAAGAGAGCTGCTGACATCTAGTAGTAGCTAGCAAACAATATCAAACTATTTGACATGACACCATTCCTTTTCACTCTGTACACCTCAGGCTTCCAGTATAAATCAGGGACCTGTCATCTGCAGAAATACTCAGATGACTCTGCAATTGTTGGGTGTATCAGAGATGGACAACAAGCTGGATACAGAGAGCTGGTGGACCGCTTTGTGACATGGTGTGGAAACAATCGTCTCACCTTGAATGTGAACAAAACAAAGGAGATGATTGTTTCCATCATGGGAGAAGAAGTGGAGGTGGTTGAAGATTATAAATACCTCGGAGTTCACCTTGACAACAGACTGGACTGGAGGCGCAACAGTGAAACCGTCTACAAGAAGGGACAGAGCAGACTGTATTTCTTGAGGAAGCTTAGGTCCTTCAAGGTTTGCAGCAAGATGCTGGAGATCTTCTACAAGTCTGTTGATGAGAGTGTAATCTCTTCAGCCATCATCTGTTGGGGTAGCAGCATCAGAGCCAGGGATTTAAACAACCTGATAAAGAAGGCTGGTTCTGTTCATGGGACAACAATGGAACATCTGGAGATGATGATGCAAAGAAGGATTCTTCATAAAATCAAAAGAATTATGGACAACCCTGAGCATCTTCTTCATGAGACAGTCATACAACAACAGAGCGTCTTCAGTCGGAGGTTTCTTCAGTTTTGCTGCAATACAGACCGCTACAGGAAATCCTTCCTGCCCACAGCCATCATCATCTACAACAACTCCTTAAAGAATTAATTATATGAGCTATACCAACACTTAACTTCCCTCTGGGATCAATAAAGTATTTTTGAATTTGAATTGAATTTGAATAAAAACATTCTGGAATATTTCCAAACCTTCCAGAATTCAGTGCAGCAGCAAGAGGTACTAATCAGCTGCAGGTGTAGGCAGCAGGAGTAGCGCGTACAACAATCTTCCATAAAGGAAGATACACAAACAGACACAGCAAGATCATGACGGTGAGCCAACCGATTCACCCTTTGGCCCTACTTTTGTGTCAGGGGGAGGCTGGGAAAATCTTGTTTTCTGGCAAGCAGAAAGAAGATTTATACATTCTTTATACTGTTCTTTGTGTTGCTGTTGTAAATCGTGGTAAAGATTCACAGTGCTGGAGTTCTTAGTTAACAAGTATTTTCGACATTCTCTACAGACCGCATTAATCTGTTTCACATCTGACATTTTGAATCAATCTCCAAATAACTGAACCAGCAGTTTTATATTTACTAACCAGTGGCTTCTCTGCAATACTTTCCCTTGTGCTTTCGTCTTTCTCCATGCTTCACTGCCTGCAGAGTGAGTGCAGTTAGTGTGAGATGCGTTCAGCGAGGAAGGTAGGCCGGGCAAGGTGAAGTAAGAGATTTTTTTGGAAGGTAAAAAAACATACTGGTATATCTTTATTGATATAAACAATATTAGGTCATCTTGTGATTTATTTGAAAATATGACAATATTTTTTTAAAAGTCGAGATATCGTCCAACCCTACAGTGTATTATCATGTAACATATTAGCAGTATGAATAAGGACTTAAGTGAGAGTAAAATTACAGTAATCACTTTTTAGCTGCCATTACTTCAACTGTTTTTGAATCTGTGGATCAGTATTCTCCAGGATGTGTCTTTACCGCCTTCGTAATGGGAGGGCTTGGAGATGACCTTTGCTGCCTTTTTTTCTGCAGTGCTGTCCATATAGGTCCTGGATGGCTGCCAGTTCAGTCCAGTTAATGCAGTTTGTCAATTGGATTAATCTGTTTGGAGCTTTGAGGTTTAGAGCATTGCAGTTACTAGGTTACGATGCAACCTGCTAAAACATTCTCAGTGGCATGCATCAGTGAAATCTGGAGCCAATGCTGAACCTCCTCTCTCATGATCAGTGTTGGCAACCCTACTTTTAAAAAAGTGATTAGTTATAGTTACTCACTACTTTTTCCAAAAATTAACAGAGTTTGGTAACTAAATTACTTTTCCATAGAGGTAACTAATTACCAGGAAAAGTAAGTTTTAGCTTTACTGTAAAAAAAAAAACAACAGTTGCTACATATTATAAGAAATTGGATTTTTCTGAGCAGTTTTCAGAAGTTAGGTGAAATGAGTAGAAGAGACAGGTAGCCTACTTGTACAAAACTTTCTATATTGCACATTAAGAGAAATTATTTTGCACTACAAGTATCTCTTTGTAACAAAAGTAAACAGTTAAACAATATAAAGTGTGTTTAACTCTAAAGTACATTAAATCAAACCTTCTCAACCCGAGACAACTGGTCAAGTAAATCTGTTCTTCTAAGTATTTTGTTCACAACAAAATAGACAGTTAAACAATATAAGGCATGTTTAACTCTGTAGTCCACGGGTCGTGCTACCAAATATTTTTCGTGTGTGACCGTTTCTTTTAAAGGGTGATGGAAAAATCTGAACGCTGTCTGTCATTTTGACACATTAGTATTCACACTTCTGACCACTTGGTGCAAATGTGAAAACATTTTCAACTTTTGGAACTTCTCGCTGCTCAATGGAGTAAATGTTTCTGAAAGCGCTCCCAAGCCTATATCATTTCTACTTGGTCACCCACCTGCTCCAACATCCCTCTCGGTTGGAGTCTGACTGTTTTGGACTGCCTTTCAAATGTCAACAAGGATATTGTCAAAGCATAAGAGGAAAAAGGAGCAAGAACATGGAGAATTGGGAAATCTTA
This sequence comes from Valencia hispanica, assembly GCA_963556495.2. Classification (NCBI taxonomy): domain Eukaryota; kingdom Metazoa; phylum Chordata; class Actinopteri; order Cyprinodontiformes; family Valenciidae; genus Valencia; species Valencia hispanica. Next base: position 39,073,482 of record OY747706.1, read on the forward strand.
CCAACATGATCATGGCGTTGCTAACCACAAAGCTAGCAGAGCATAAAATAAGAGGAAAGAGGAACAAGAACATGGAGAATCGGTAAGTCTGACCAACACAATCACGGTGTTGCTAGCCACTAAGCAAACAGAGCATAAAACTGATCTTTTGGCAGACATAAGGGACACATTTCCATAATATGAGTCCAAACTGGATGCTGTCCAAACAACTATCGACGACCACAAACAACGTATTCTCAGCCTGGAGCAGTTTGCGAATGCCAACAGCTCAGAACTGACAGATATTCCAGCTACACTAGCTGCCATGGCTGAAGAGAATAATAAGCTGAAAGCCAAAGGGTTGGATCTCGAAAGTTGAAACCGTACAAATAATATCCATCTAATAGGTCTTCCTGAGAACATCGAGAGTCCTACCCCAACACTCTTTTTCTTGCAACTGCTGTTTGATGTGTTTGGTACTGATATTCTACAATCACTTCTGAATTGGATAGGGCCCACTGTACGCTAACACCTAAGCCAGGCCTGACTGTCAGACCGCGGCCCATTGTGATTTGCTTTCACGGTTTAAAAAGTGGGGAATTGGTGGTGCGCAGAGCCCGCAGTCTTCAGGCTAAGCGGAGATATAAAAATTTTCCCGTCCACATTGTTGGAGACTACAGCCCTGAGGTTCTGGAGCAGCACACCCCTTATAGAAGTGTCATGAAGAGGCTGTACGATATAGGTCTGAAGCCTGCTCTGCGGTTCCTGGCCAAACTTTTCATCATGGTTGACAGAGGTGAAAGGAAGTTTCTTCCTTCGGTGAAGGAAGCTACTGACTTTGCCGATTCCTGGGAATGGCAAGACATGAGACCACAGGCCATTACCATAAGTACAATAATGTCTCAATGCTGTCTGTGGTGTAGCCACAGGAGCTTGACTGCCAACAGACTACAGGACATGTTATTGATCATTAGTGAAGGTTCTTTGTTTTGAACTACTGTACTTGCTGCTGCTGGATAAGTGAAGTTGCCATGTTTACCTTGTTTATTATTTGGTATAAGTGCTGCTTATTGCAGTCTTTTGATCTTCATTGTATTTGATATTATTATTTTTATTGTTAATAATGATAATACCATTTTATTTTGCAACATATCACTGTCTTGCAGTTTAAAAAGAATTGGTTGGGGGCGGTTTATCATTCAACATTCAACAGTAAAGGAAGAGGGGTTGCCATCATCATTCGAAAGTGGGTTCTGTTCACATTGGATAGAACTGTGCTGAACCCGTATGGTAGATACGTAATGGCTGCTGGGATGCTTCAATTTACACCCGTTCTTTTTGCCTATATTATATATATATATATATATATATATATATATATATATATATATATATATATATATATATATATATATATATCTTTGATAATAGTGATTTTTTTTTTTTTTTTTTTTTTTTACGTGTCCTGTTTGGCAGTGTGGAGCTCAGAATTGGTGTCTGAGTACCAAGTAGAAGCCCAACAGATTTACTTTCACAAGCGGAGCAGTACAGCTTTTGCTATAGTACTCCACTTGATTTATGTGTGAAAAATATTTATTATGAATTGTTGGGGTTTTTATTTCCTGATGTTATGGACACAGAGACGGAAAATTAAGGGGAAGAAAGAAGGAAGATGAAGAAGAGAGGTAGGAAACAAAATGTCATGAGAGAGGGTGAGTTGAAAATACAAGCGAGGAAGGGGAACAAAGAAAACACAGGAAGACATTGAAGTCTGCCTCCATACCCACAGGACGGCAGAGAGAGGGGAAAAACAAAACGAAACACGAAAAAGGAACATCGACAAAACCAACCAGCATTGTGAACTAAGAATTACACAACCACATCACACAAAAATAGATATAAAAATACAACAACAATGTCACAGAAAAACTCATGGTACCGATTAATCAAGCTCTAGTAATGATAACCTCAGCCCAAGAATATTTCCTTAAACACCAGAGACCCCACATCTATGTGTGCGTGTTAGCATGCTGGTGCATATAAGGTTTCTCCATAAGAGTGTTCGATAGTTGGGGTGAGCAGACATCAATCCGTCTCCCAGGAATCGATGCAGACATGAAGGAGATCGGAGCAAAGACGTCCAAAGGACCGCCAGAGCCCCAGGCGGACCCGGGCGGGGCCGACCGCATCCCCCAAAAGAGGAGCAAAGGAGAACCCCAGGGGAGCATCCAGCGGCCACTATGCAGGGGCCCGGGGGGCAGCAGTGACGAGCCCACGGGCCCCGCCGGCAACCGGCCGCGCCGGGGCGGGCCAGTCAACGGACCGGGGGAGCCGGGGCCCAGGGGCACCCCACCCCCCAGCAGGGATCCGACAAGGGACCGGCCGACGAGGGGCCCCCGGCACGCGACGCGTCCACCCTAGGCCAATCCCCACCGCCAACATCCCAGCTCCCCACCAATAGCCGCAGGGGACGGACAGCATCCCCAGGCCGGGCTCAGCCAGCATCTGGACGCCAAGTTGTACCAGCTCCCGGGTCCTGATCCCGCGCAACGCAGGGCGCCGAGACCAGGCATCCAACGAGGGCCAGGGCCGGTCCAACCCGCCAATGAACCGGCCACGCACGGTGCGCACAGAACAGGTGATCAAACGAGCAGAGATGCCGGATCCGCATCCCGCCGAGCCACCGATAAGGCACCACCAAACAATCCCAAACCTGGCACCTCTAAAAGAGGTGCCCCAACCAACCAAAGGAAGATATCGGCCCAGCGCATCGGCCGACCGACACACCGGCCCCCCCAGGCCCGGCCAGGCACGCACCAGGTCCGAACCGGATTGACCACCAGCGCACCGGCAGGCAGGGGCCCCCGTCACCAGCGGGGAGTGACGGAGGGGAAATAGGCCCCCTATTAAGTGTAAGGCCTGAGGTGCGCCAGGCGAGGGGGCAGACCAAGGTCCAACCTGACAGGTAGACAAAGACATACAGACACAGTCATACGTTCCCTCCCTCTTAAACCCATACATTCTCACTGACTCACCAAGACACCCAAAAAAATGACGCTGTACCCTCACTCACACACCCCATGCACACTTTATGCTCCCAGGTCCAGGTACCGATGCCCCAGTAGAGCCACCAGCCCCCGGACCCGGGAGGTGGACCCCCTACCTTCTAGGATGGAGACAAGCAGACCGCCAGGTGCCCCACAGTGGCAAAGCAGCCCGACAGCCCAGGACCCCGACCAGACCGCCTGTCCTCCTCCGGACCCCAACCCCTGATGGCCCGTAGCGAACAGGGGTGTGAAAAGACCCCTAGCCTCCATCCTCCCGCTCGAGTATGGTGTTGATGCGTGTTGTTATAATAAGAGGGGTTGCCATCATCATTCGAAAGTGGGTTCTGTTCACATTGGATAGAACTGTGCTGAACCCGTATGGTAGATACGTAATGGCTGCTGGAATGCTTCAATTTACACCCGTTCTTTTTGCCTATATTTATGGCCCTATCTTTGACAATAGTGATTTTACCACAAACATTTTTGCTTCTTTCCATGATATGCAACACCATTTTATAATCATGGGGGGGGACATTTTAATTTTGTGCAAGACCCGGTGCTGGATCGTTCGTCCAGTAAAAGTACCCCACTTACTTGTTCAGCCAAGACCCTGCTCATACACACACAACAATATGGTCTTACCTATCTGTGGAGACACATGCACTAAAGGACCAGAGTCTTCTCCTTTTTCTCTTATGTCCACCATCACAACGCATTGATTTCTTCTTTCTAGACATTAGACTACTTTCAAAATTTGTGGCCACTGCTTATCATACTATTGCAGTGTCAGACCATGCCCTTACTTCTGTACTACAGAAAATATGGAGATTTAATTCTGTGCTCCTTGTGGAAGAGGACTACAAAGAGTCCTTACACTCCCAGATCACTTTATTCTTTGAACTAAATGATCTACCTGATACAAGAAGAAGTACCCTCTGGGAGGCTTACAAAGCTTGTATCAGGGATAAACTAATTTCTTTGATCTCTAATAAGAAAAAGATGGAACATTCACATCTTACAGGTCTATTCAAAGATATGAAAAAGATTGATGAAAAATATGCCTTGAACCCAGACCCAATTCGAGATAAAAAAAAACGTATTTCTCCACAGATGGAGTTTGATCTTGCTTCAACAACGAAGGCCAGAACCCTGTTATTAAAATCTAAACGTTTCTCTGAGTCAGCCGATAAAGCCAGGAAACTTCTCTTACACCACGCGAGGGCTGAGGCCTCTTCAAGACTAATTCCAGCAATAAAGTATATTTCAAGAGACATTCCAATTGATTCCGAAAGAAAGAAATTATACTTTTGTGGAATTATATATGGATCTTTACACTTCAGGTTGCCCCCAACTGTCCCCCCGTATTCCTTATGGACGATCTTTGGCATTCTCCCTGATGCAGGTGCCCCAAGGGTGTCTATGTATATATATATATATATATATATTTATACAGTGGCTGGCAAAAGTATTCGGCCCCCTTGAACTATTCCACATTTTGTCACATTACAGCCACAAACATGAATCAATTTTTTTGGAATTCCACGTGAAAGAGCAATACAAAGTGGTGTACACGTGAGAAGTGGAACGAAAATCATACATGATTCCAAATTTTTTTTACAAATAAATAACTGAAAAGTGGGGTGTGCGTAATTATTCAGCCCCCTTTAGTCTGAGTGCAGTCAGTTGCCCATAGACATTGCCTGATGAGTGCTAATGACTAAATAGAGTGCACCTGTGTGTAATCTTATGTCAGTACAAATACAGCTGCCCTGTGACGGCCTCAGAGGTTGTCTAAGAGAATGTTGGGAGCAACAACACCATGAAGTCCAAAGAACACACCAGACAGGTCAGGGATAAAGTTATTGAGAAATTTAAAGCAGGCTTAGGCTACAAAAAGATTTCCCAAGCCTTGAACATCCCACGGAGGATTGTTCAAGCGATCATTCAGAAATGGAAGGAGTATGGCAGTACTGTAAACCTACCAAGACAAGGCCGTCCACCTAAACTCACAGGCCGAACAAGGAGAGCGCTGCTCAGAAATGCAGCCAAGAGGTCCATGGTGACTCTGGATGAGCTGCAGAGATCTACAGCTCAGGTGGGGTAATCTGTCTAAGGACAACTATTAGTCGTGCACTGCACAAAGTTGGCCTTTATGGAAGAGTGGCAAGAAGAAAGCCATTGTTAAAGGAAAACCATAAGAAGTCCCGTTTGCAGTTTGCCACAAGCCATGTGGGGGACACAGCAAACATGTGGAAGAAGGTGCTCTGGTCAGATGAGACCAAAATGGAACTTTTTGGCCAAAATGCAAAACGCTGTGTGGCAGAAAACTAACACTGCACATTACTCTGAACACCCCATCCCCACTGTCAAATATGGTGGTGGCAGCATCATGCTCTGGGGGTGCTTCTCTTCAGCAGGGACAGGGAAGCCGGTCAGAGTTGATAGGAAGATGAATGGAGCCAAATACAGGGCAATCTTGGAAGAAAACCTCTTGGAGTCTGCAAAAGACTTGAGACTGGGGCGGAGGTTCACCTTCCAGCAGGACAATGACCCTAAACATAAAGCCAGGGCAACAATGGAATGGTTTAAAACAAAACATATCCATGTGTTAGAATGGCCCAGTCAAAGTGCAGATCTAAATCCCATCGAGAATCTGTGGCAATATCTGAAAACTGCTGTTCACAAACGCTGTCCATCTAATCTGACTGAGCTGGAGCTGTTTTGCAAAGAATGAGCAAGAATTTCAGTCTCTAGATTTGCAAAGCTGGTAGAGGCATACCCTAAAAGACTGGCAGCTGTAATTGCAGCAGACGGTGGTTCTACAAAGTATTGACTCAGGGGGCTGAATAATTACGCACACCCCACTTTTCAGTTATTTATTTGTAAAAAATGTTTGGAATCATGTATGATTTTCGTTCCACTTCTCACGTGTACACCACTTTGTATTGGTCTTTCACGTGGAATTCCAATCAAATTGATTCATGTTTGTGGCTGTAATGTGACAAAATGTGGAAAAGTTCAAGGGGGCCGAATACTTTTGCAAACCACTGTATATATATATATATATATATATATATATATATATATATATATATATATATATATATATATATATATATATATATATATGATGATGATGATGATAATTATTATTATTATTTTATATATATATAAAATAATAATAATAATCATCATCATCATCATCATATATATATATAGGCAAGGCAAGGCAATTTTATTTGTATAGCACACTTTCAACAGCAGGGTAATTCAAGGTGCTTTACATGATTTGGTGATTAAAAATAAAAAATAAAACACATAAAAGAAACACACATTACACATGATACACAATAAAGCAAGAGAAAAATTTTAAAAAAAGCAAGAGAGCATGAACACATTTCATACATATGACATCAAGCATTTACTCAAAGGCAATTCTAAACAGATGGGTTTTTAGTCTCGATTTAAAGCAGTTCAAAGTTTCAGCAGCTCTACACTCGTCAGGAAGTTTGTTCCAGATAAGGGGAGCATAGAAACTGAAAGCTGCTTCTCCATGTTTAGTTCTGAGTCTAGGGATGTTTAGTAGGCTAGAGTTGGAGGACCTGAGTGGTCTTGGTGGTTGGTACCATGACAACAGGTCTTCAACATATTTTGGTGCTAAGCCATATAATGATTTATAAACTAGTAGAAGTATTTTAAAGTCTATTCTCTGAGCTACAGGGAGCCAGTGTAAGGACTTTAGAACTGGGGTGATGTGCTCTACTTTCCTGGTTCTAGTGAGGACGCGAGCGGCAGCGTTCTGGATCAGCTGCAGCTGTCTGATTGACTTTTTAGGCAGACCTGTGAAGATGCTGTTGCAGTAATCAATCCGACTAAAGATAAACGCATGGATGAGTTTTTCTAGGTCGTGTTGCAAAATCAGTCCTTTAATCCTAGATATGTTCTTCAGGTGATAGAACGCTGACCTTGTTATTGCCTTTATGTGACCCTGGAGGTTCAGGTCTGAGTCCATTACTACACCTAGGTTACGAACCTGATCAGTAGTTTCTAGCTGTATTAATTGAAGCTGTGTGCTGACTCTTGATCGTTCCTCCTTGGGTCCAAAAATAATCACTTCAGTTTTGTTTCTATTCAGCTGGAGAAAGTTATGGCACATCCATCCATTTATTTGGTCAATGCATTGATTTAGGGTTTGAATGGGTTCAGAGTCACCTGGTGACATTGTAATGTAGATTTGAGTGTCATCTGCGTAGTTATGATAGCTAATGTTATTGGTTGCTATAATCTTGCCTAGTGGGAGCATGTAGATATTAAATAAGAGGGGCCCCAGGATGGAGCCCTGGGGCACCCCACATGTGATTTCTGTTCGTTCTGATGAAAAGTTTCCTATTGAAACATAGAAGTCCCTGTTCTTTAGGTAAGACTCGAACCAGCCAAGTACTGTACCAGAGAGTCCGACCCAGCTCTCCAGTCGTTCCAATAAAATATCATGATCAACAGTGTCAAATGCTGCACTGAGGTCCAACAGAACCAGCACTGTGGTTCTTCCACAGTCTGTATTTATGCGGATGTCATTAAGTACTTTGAGGAGGACAGTCTCGGTGCTGTGGTGAGCGCGGAAACCAGACTGAAAAACATCAAAACGGTTTGTCATTGTTATGAAGCCATTTAACTGCTGAAACACAGCTTTTTCAATAATCTTACTGATGAATGGAAGATTAGAGATTGGCCTGTAGTTCTGCATTAACGTGTTGTCCAGATTTTTCTTCTCTAGCAGTGGTTTAATAACTGCTGTTTTTAAAGCATGAGGGAAGACACCTGATAGCAGTGATGAGTTCACTATTTGAACAAGATCAGAACCAATAACAGGAAGAACTTTCTTTAGAAAAGCTGTGGGTAGGATATCAAGATAGCAGGAGGAGGAGCTTAATTGGATAATGATTTTTTCAAGGCTGTTCTGGTTTAATTCGTGGAATTCATTTTCTCTACATTGTTGTTGATTGGGGATGGCACTGGTTGTGGGTTCGATATTGAGGTACAGATTGACCATCTAATTGTTAGAATCTTTTCAGTGAAAAAGCTGGCAAATTTATTGCAGGCCGTGGTAGAATTTAGTTCAGGGGCTTCTGTCACTAAAGGATTAGTTAGTCTTTCCACTGTTGCAAATAGAGTCCGTGCATTATTAATGTTTCTGTTGATGATTTCAGAAAAGAACGATTCCCTAGCATCTTTTATAGTTAGCTGATATCTATTCAGTCTCTCTTTGTAGATCTCACAGTGAACCTGGAGTCGAGTTTTCCGCCATTTTCTCTAGGCTCGTCGACACTCTCTTTTTTCACTACGTACCAGTGGATTTCTTGTCCACGGAGACACTTTTTCTTCCTGAGACTACTTTCACTTTAGTTGGAGCAATGGAATCCATGATGTCTGAGATTTTCGCAAGGAAATTATCTACCAACTTATTTCCTGAGTTTGGGTTGGGAGATGAGGGGGATATGGTGGAAGGATAAATACGTTTAAAGGTTTCTCCTGAACTGTCCCCTAGAAAACGCTTTTTTATAGTGGTCTTACTGTGGCTGGATAATTTAGCAGAGATGGTACTTTCAAAGAAAATACAGAAATGGTCAGATAATGCAATATTAATTACAGAGATGTCGGAAATATTTAAACCTTTGCTGATAATTAAGTCCAGAGTGTGTCCTTTATTGTGTGTTGGTTGTTTGACATGCTGGGTCAGGCCGAAGTTTTGGAGAGTGTCATCTAATGTTTTTGCTTGTCTATCTTGGGGGTTGTCAGTATGGATGTTAAAGTCCCCCACGATGATTAGTTGGTCATAGTCGATACATATTACAGAAAGAAGGTCATTGAAATCATTAAAGAAGTTAGAGTTAAGTTTTGGTGGTTTATATAAACGTAGAAATAACGCTTTGTTAGGCTCAATTATCTGGGTGGCTAGGTATTCAAAAGAATCAAACGTGCCCAGAGTTACCTTTTTAAAGTTCATTGAGTTGTGAAAGATGGTGGCTACACCTCCACCTCGTCTGTGTTTTCTGTTCTCGCTTAAGAAATTGTAATTTGGAGGACTAGATTCTATTAATGAAGTTGTTTCGTTATTTTCATCTAGCCAAGTTTCTGATAAAAAAAGGGCGTGTAAATTATGCTCAGTGATGAAGTCATTGATAAGAAAAGACTTCCCGGATAGAGATCTAATGTTTAATAAAGCTAACTTAAGTATTGTGATGATGGGCAGCTGAACCTTCTGACAGGTTATCAATTTGAGATTTTGTTTAATATGAGAGCGTGTGATTAACGGTTTATGTTTCCTGCTGCTGATAATCACTGATATAGCCTTAGGGATGCCGGGTCATTTCTGGGAGACGGTAGGGGTGGATTTATTCCCCGGTTCCCTCAAATATCAAAAATCTGTAATAATCAGTGGGGGGAAGCTCCCAGGCTTATTGACACTAGTCCCAGGCGTTTGGTGTAGTCTAAGTTTAGGTGTTAATTGTGTCCCAAATTTGATTTGCTCGTTCAGTCTGTCTGTAAAGTTTTTAAATGGAGACTCATTTGATGTGGCTGAGTCACAGGAAGATGAAGACTTAATCTCTGATGGTTGTTTATCTGTTCGGTCCTGTGGTGTCATCATGACTTGCTGTTTTTGTTTTCTGATATCCATGGGCGCCTCAAGGTCAGCTTTTGGGAGCAAGTGTTTTGCTTTCTGATTTTGATAAGAAAAAATTTTTGCTGCTAAGAGCCTTACTCTGGCCTTGTTCAGATCATCATCATCATCATCATCATATATATATATATATATATATATATATATATATATAAATGTACCGGGTAGGTAGGATGGTGGGTTGTTAACACAAATAAAATTTGAGCAGTGTGAAGTCGATCTGTAAGTTGTTCTGCTGTATTGTGTGGATGATGTTTTTTAAAAGAAAGTTGATTTTTATTTTTATTTTTTTACTTTATGCACGGAGTACAGGTAACTAAATCATGTTAAAAAAAAGATTCCCCATCTCAGCATCATTTCAGACCTGGACACTGTGCCCAATGTATCTTGTTATCTGAAACCTGACAGTACTTTGTAGAGTTACGGAGGCTTTGGAGCACATCTGTGCACATCCACACATCAACGCACACAGAATGGCGGTGACAGATCACTGCAGTCTTAACTACTGATGCAATAAGAGTGCATGGAGGATGATTTCCTCCTGAAGCGATCAGAAAAGCCCTCATTCAGAGTCATGCCAAATTCTGATCACTTCAATTGGAAAAATGTTCCCTGAAACTATGGCTCCAAAAAGAAACAATGGTTTCAAATCTATGGCTGAAGTGGCTCTTCAGCCTCCATTACGCACAAGCGAAACGCAGTTCAGCTCTTTGCAGAGCGTTCAGGCCACAGCAGGTGAAAGTTCATAATACATTAAGGTTATTAATCTGCTTGACGAGTGAAGGCACGATGTGGATTCTGATCAGTTTGTTCGGATTGAATATTAACTGAAATGAATGAAAATGAACTACTGATTATATTTTTATTCTTAAAAAAATTGACGGGTAAAATGTATTATGACCGGATTTTTTTGTCTCTGTCAGTCAAAATAACTGACAACAAAAAATTGTTGCGCAACCTTTGCTGTAGTCCTGTTAAATAAATCAAACTCACAATCTCAGATAGCTGAGACAACTGGCAGCATCAGAGCCAGGAACTTAAAAAGGTTAAACAACCTGATGAGGAGGGCTAGTTCTGTTCTGTTCTTGGCACTACTGTGGAACCCCTGGAGTTGATTCTTCAAAAAAAAGGGTGGACAACCCTGAGCATCCTCTTCATGAGACAGTCATAAAACAACAGAGCGTCTTCAGTCGGAGGCTTCTTCAGTTACGCTGCAATACTGACCGCTACAGGAAATCCTTCTTGCCCACAGCCATCATCATCTACAACTCCTTAAATAATTAATTATATGAGCTACAACAACAATTAATTTTCCTCTGGGATCAATTAAGTATTCTTGAATTGAATTTGAATTGGGACTAGTCATATCTGCTGCTTCATCAAATCAGTTTGGCATTTGTGTGTCTGGCACGTGTATCCTAGCCTCTGTGTGAAAATACTGGCTCCAATGGCTACTATCAAACATGACTCTCTCTTTGCTAATCATAATTGCTTATCTCGTTGTTAACCCACCCAACCTTCCTACGAGAAGTTTGTGTGTGGGGCGAGGCATCCATTTGGAGTACACAGTTTATTCTATCAAGTCATTGTAACGCACTGCATTTAACATTCAGTAACGTTAATGGTGTCGTTCTGACAGAAACGGTAGTTAGATTACCCTGTTACTGATTATCGGCGTTTTTACCAACACTGCTCATGACTCAAAGAAGAGCTGCTCTCTTGCTGGTTTTGAATTCATAATTAGATGATGCAATCTGATTCTTACTTGTGTTGATCTCAAAAACCTGAACCATTCTACCTCCGCTCCCTGGGAACAAACTGGGGCCTCTTCTCTTTGCATCGTCCTGCGTGCCACAAAGAATTTCTTGATTTTGCTGACATTGACCAGCACAAAGTTGTCCCTGCACCACGGTGGCCCCCTGTTGTGCAGTCTTTAATCGTGATGTCATCTGCAAATTTAATGACTGTGTTTGATTTATGTTTGTCAGTGCAATTATGGGTGAACAGGAGGGGGGTTAGCAGGCATGCTGTGGAGCACCAGTGTTGAGGTGCATTAGGAATGAAGTGGCATTTCTGATCTGTACCACCTGTTGTCTGCCTGTCAAGGGAACTAGTACTCAGTTGCATATTGAAACTATAATCTGCAAATTCAGTAGCCTCTTGAGTCTGTTTGGAGCGATGATTATAAAAGCAGAACTGTAGTCAAAGGTAAAAGCAATTGGGGTGGATTAGGTGTTTAAAAAACAAGTTTTAGATTATTTGACTTTTGTGACATGCAGCGCTATTTTACTGGAAATAAGCATCAAAAGATGAGTAAACTGTGGTTCTAAAGGGAAGGCCAGCAACAACTGTGAGGTTTAAACATTGCTCAGTCGGTACTGAAGGTTAACAAGTGTGCCAAACAAGTGTTACCCGTACAATAACACCACCAGCAGCAGGCTTAGATGAAGCTACACGGGAGAATAGAAACATGATTTCGTGTTTACTCTAAACCATCTGAATGTTACAGCTGAAATTGAGAGACAGAAATATGTGTCGGGCACAACAACCTAAATCCCCTTTATTCTTCACACTGATGCTCAATTTCAACTTCAGCAAATTACCTTCATCACAACTAGGTGACTGAATGCTTTGAATTGTTCACTATTGGTGATGACAAGCAATTAAACAGGTGTACCTATTAAAGTGGCTTGAGAGTATATTCTCAGTGTGTTTAATTTCGATTGGTAAAAACTTAATAGCTGCGAGAATCTAAGATTAAATTTTTTGCAATGTCTATAGTTGACTCAAATGTGAATGAAAGAAAAAATACCCATAGAAAAACTAAAATAAGGGTCATAAATTGATTTTTGCTTTGTAGTTATACATATAGTTTAAAACAGCCACTAGTGAGCATGCAAATGCCTGATATAGTGTCATACAGTGGGCCTTTAAATTTAAATCACAGGAGATACCCGATAAGAAGGATAACCACTACACGGGCTGCGTTCAGAGAGAGAGGAAATTACATTAAGACTGGCTGGGATGCTCATACTGTAAGTCTAAACTGAAGACTACTAAGCAGGGATATGATTGCATGACAGGGGGGAATTTTTAAAAACAAGAAGACAATCACACCAAGACCGCCTTTAGCTGTGAGGAAAGTTGAGGGGAGAGCTAACAGGAAGTCTTTTCCCAAAGGAGAAAACCAATTCTGGTTGCTGCAAAAGCAGCCGACCCTGTGGCTTCTGTCGGGAAGGAATGCAAGCACAGGAGACAGACAGACGGAGCTCATACTGTACAGAGGATCACCCTCCACTCTCTCACACCCTCTCACTCACCCATTGAGTATCATTTCCTCCTCCCTCTGTCTCTCTCTCTCTCTCTCTCTATCGCACACACACTTTCAGTTGCTGCGCTCTGACGGACGGGGAAACACTGCCAAGGAGGACTAAGGGGTGAGAAGAGTGTGTTCCTTCTCCTCTTCTCCCCTTTGGTGTGTTTTCTGGCTTTCTCTTACGAGCTGTTAATTTCAGTGCCACGTCCGAGGATGAGGAGGATCTATTAGTGAGGAAGACACAACAAAAGAAGAGAGGAACAAGGACCAACAAGCTGGAAAAATTCTGTTAGTGGCGGAGAAGCAGATCTTTTCTCGAGGATCGAGCAAGGTAACTGAAGAAAGCTGAAGGCATCAAACGGTGATGACTATAAATTTTCTTTTTTTCTCACCTCTGCTTCTGAACAACTTCTCTCCATTCAAAGCTACCATTGTTTTCTCCTGGTTTCACTTATTCGTCCTCACAGAGTAGTTTTGTTAATGAGAACATGGTGTTTCTTTGCATTACAGTGATTTTTCTCCAGTTTCCATGTTGGTTACTGAAGTTTCACTCCAGGCCAGGGTTACTGTTTATTTCTCAAAGGTGTAAAGAATAATTCCCAGGTGGAATCTCTCCCCTGGAAAGGTAGCAGAGACACTGATCTGCAAGAAGAGGCGAGGACAGCTCCCTCTCATTGCTCGCTCATCAGCTGTCACTTTACACAGGAGGCAATTAAGCGGGATTGGCAGACAGCGCTGCCGGTAACTTAGAAACAGGCGTGTGGGAAGACGCACAGCGCCATATGATAGGATTCAGGGTGAGAGGGAGAGAAGCAGGGGAGGAAGGAAATTCCCTTTGTTCATTCACACAAAAGCCTTTTCTTTTGTGAAAAATCCCTGCCCTTGCTTGCACAAAAACTGGCCCAGGGGCAGCAGTTGTGAGCTTTTATGATTTTGCACAGAGGTGAGCACTACTAAAGTGTATTCACTCCAAAGGCTGACTGCAAGAAAGTGCTGTTGTGTGCTATACTAGTAGCTGTACAGATAGTCTCCGTTGTTCATTGCCTTCATCTTTAATAAGAGGAGATGAAATGATTGGCTCTACAATCATGTCAAACAAACTAGTGACAAAGAAGATCATTTCCATTCCCATTGCTTCAGGTCAATTCATACACACATTTCAGACAAACTTATTCAAATCCTTGTACTTCCACCATTGTATGTCGGTTTATTTTTTACTTTACTATGACCTTACTTACTTTTACCAATTATGTGACTGAAAATGCCTAGTTGATGTCAGAGGTCAGAGGAGAATGGGCAGTGTCTTTGGATATAATATAAAAGGTAAAAGTAGCTCAAATAACAACTTATTGCAACCAAGGTATCCAGAATACCATCTCTGAACACACAACATACCTAACCTTAAAGTAGATGGGTAACAGTAACAGAAGCCCACACCAGGTGTAACTCTCGTTGACTATGAAGAGGAAACTGAGGTTGCATTTCACAAAGTCTCAACAATATTGGAGACCATATTGAAAAAACAAACATAGTCTGGTCTAAGGAGTCTCATTTCAGATGCAATATTCAGATGTTAAGGTTTGAATTTGTAGAAAAGATGAAAACTATTTTATTTCTTCCTTGTGTTCACAATGCAGGCTGGTTGTCATGGTGTCATGGTGTCTTGGTGTGAAGTATATTTTCTTGGCCCATTTTAGCTTCGTTTCCACTGAGCAGTGCGGCACAGGTTGGTGCCGTTTGGTACACTATTTGTCTGTTTCCATTGCAAAAGCAGCCCATACAACCGACCCATACCGCACCATTCATTGTCCCCATTTAGTTTAAGGTCCATATGATAATGGCAAGGTAGGGTTAAGGTGCAGCTACTGGTGTCACATGATACAGTCCATTGAATGGGGAACAGGAAAACATCACTGCTGCCAACAAGCAAGAGACATACTAGTGCATCAAGTTTGTCATCACACTAATATGAGGCCACATTAGACATTTGGGTTTAACCCCACCTGCCCAGTGAGAGTCCAACTGGCAGTGGAAACACTTTCCTGATTACGCCGGGACATATAATAGCATACCCAACTGCACCGACCCAGTGGAAACAAGCCATTGAGGTCATTTAGTACCAACTAAGCATCAATTTAATGACTCAGTCCACCTAATTAAATCCATCACTTTCTAACTACAGTGTACCCATTTTCTGATGCCTGTTTCCACCAGAACAATTCACCCTGTCAATAGGCTCAAATCATCTAAAATGTTTTGAATTTCGACAAAATGAGAACTGTACTCTACTGGCCTTCACAGTTACCAGATGTCAACCCAACAGAATGCCTTTGGGATGTGATAAAGCAGGGATTTATGTCAGAGATATGCAGCCAACAAATCTGCAAAGACTGAGTGATGCTATCATGTCAACATGGACCAAAACTCCAAGGGATGTTTCAGACAGATTCTTAAATCTATGCCATTAGGAGGCCCGGTGTGGTTCTTGTAAGGTGTCCCTTATAAAATCATTGAGAGTAATTACATATGATTTTATAAAAACTTTGTACCAGACCACTTTCCCATTGGGTGTAGTTATGAAACCCACTCTTTTTCATTAAACGTGACAGACAAACACTGCTGATTAAACCGTATTAACCTTCTGCTACTTGATGTTAATTATTGGAGTCACATAGCTGAATTTCCATACAGTAGGTTATAAGAAAATTATAAAAAAATTATTTTAATTATTGGCCATCGGAGCAGGTACACAATGTCTGTGGGAAGTGCGAATTAATGCATGATCAAAAAAAATTACAAAGGCACAAAATGGTCAAGGAGTGAAATGTTAGGTACCCTGTGTGTCACTCACACAGTGCAAGGGATTTAATTCAAAATGAGCTAGTTATGTTTGTTCATATTTGCACTATATGATATTGCCATTAGAGTTACTGTGAATTTGTGACTCTGATTTCCAACAATACTAAAGCTGGTTATGTTTTGCAGTTTTTATCATTTGCACTAGAAGCCAGCTGTTAATCTTAATGTCATTTAATAGTTATTTAAGTACCAAATTTGAAAATGCAGTGGTGCTATGTATTAATGGTGCAATGCAAGAGATGGAGTGCAGGGAAATGTGCGACCCACTGGCAAAAGCCCTATGACAATTTGGGCCAACAAAAAATCTAATTGCATACTCCAGGTCTAGAGGGTCACACAGATAGTAAATACATGCTGGCAGCAGGGAAGTAAAAGCAAGATATGCACAATGGACAAGAAATAGAGAGCAACAACGCTGCAGCACAGAACACATTGTAAGTACTGTACGGTTTGATTGTGTTACATTAGTTGTTGTTGTGTTGTTGTTTTCCAGTGTTGATATTCCCGCTTCTGCTGTCTCATCACTTTCCAAAGGGGGCGTGTCCAGGCTAGTAAGAGCTCTGCGAAGCTGTGTTGGTGTTTACATTCAATTCAATTCAATTCAAAAATACTTTATTAATCCTAGAGGAAAATGAAATGTTGTGGTAGCTTGTATAATTAATTCAAGGTGTTGTAGATTTTGATGGCTGTGGGCAGGAAGGATTTCCTGTAGCGGTCTGTAGTGCAGTGAAACTGGAAGCAGATAAATGTGGTTTTCTAAGGTCATTATCTGGGAGGGTTAGTCCGATTAAGAGAAGGCCAGTTCGGTTCGACTCCAGCCGTACTACAGTTGTATACTTGCATTTCAAAAGTCCGAATTCAGTCGGGCTAAGGGAGTTATTAAATTTTCTCGTAATGCATATAAGAGTAAACATAAGTGTGTCTAGCCTTCGTACTACAGGACATTTTGATCTATTTCTGAGAAAATTACACTTCACTGACTTTGTCCAAAGCTCTGTGCAGCCTTCTTCCTTAAGGCCATCCTTCAGTACACATGATCCTTGTATTTCAATCACTTCCAGTTGCAGGGGGCCTTCATCAATGCCGGCAGCCTCGCTTCTGTCAGTGTGCCCCAGGGCAGCTGTGGCTACAATGTAGCTTGCCATCACCAATGTGTGAATGTGTGCGTGAATGGGTGAATGACTGAATGTAGTGTGAAGCGCTTTGGGGTCCTCACAGACTAAATAAAGCGCTATACAAGTACAGGCCATTTACCATTTACCATGCAACTTTAGGAGCTCTGCTGTTTTGGGGGAAGTATTGGGTGTGCTGCAATTTAGATGTGCATGTAAACGTACCAACTGACTATTGCAGCAACCAGAAAGAAAAGCAAGTCTTTACAATTTACACGGTTTAAAAAAAAGCTCACTTTGTTCAGGCCCTGTGTACTTCTGTGACTGAGTAAATCTCCTTGAAACCAACAAAGACCCTCCATGCTCACTTTTTATCACAAAGCCTTCCTGCAGCCATTTTTCGGCACGGATAAGATAAGAGCAGACGTGAAAGTTGGCCCAGCTGCTGGCAGCGAAGAAGGCCTTTTGATAAAGACTTGAGCATGGCAATGAGCTGTGAACTTCTTTGAATATTCGTTGTTGGGTGGTAAGGCAGTTATTCTGGATTGCGAGTGTTTGGACACAAAAGGAGAGATATTGCATAAGCCTCCGGTCTATTCATTTTAGTGACAGGAAAGTGCTGTAGAATGTTCAGTGGGATGTGTTTATACAGAGACCCCTAAAGTGAAAAATGAGCTTTTAAAACAGGATTGTTCAGCTGTAGGTCAGTGCAGTGTTGGTGCTCGCTTTGTGTTTAGTCTGTAGGCTACTCACACAATCACAATCTGCTCTGTTTAAGGGACTGAAGACATTTGAGGTCAGGATAGTCAGGTTCAACCATCAGTCAATAGTTGACGGCCACTTTCTGTGTCACCTTGTCTTAAATACGCAGACAAAGATGTGCTGCTCACTGAGATGGTTATTGCAAGTCCTTTGTGGCTCACTGACTTTTCTGACTAGGAGGAGTCAGTGAAGTGAAAAGGCAATAATGCTTTCTCAAATTTACTTTCATATACTATAGAAATGCCCTTTTTTTTTCTTCTAGTATATGTCCATAGTTCCAGAAAGGGACTTACAACATATAAAGCGCTACACTGGGGGAGGCAGAGCAGGGAAAGCTGTTGTGACAGGTTGTTTGGCAGAAGCCCACAAGGTGAAATTTTAAAGTGTGGAGAATTTCAAATTCGGAACAGATGATCAAACCCATGTTGAAACAGCAGAGCAGCTGGGGGGCAAGAGATCCAAACAATCTTCTGGCTGAGGGAGCTCTTTTGATTCCTGAATCAAATCAGAACAGAATGATCAGGAGAACTAAGTTTATTTCAATACCTACTGTGGTCACGATCAACTTGCAGTGTTCCTTCTCATGGCTAAGTTGAAAAAAAGAAGAAAAAAATCAAAACTTCTTAATTTCCCAAGAGGTACTTTGTGTACTGTGATGATCCCTGTACACCTAATCATGTCATACATCAGATCAGAGAGCAGACAGAGGAGGGTGTGTATGAGTGAAGACAAGCCAGGAGTCTGTCACTTTATCTCGCACTGAACAGACCTGAGCATTATGCCAGCTGTATAACTGCCTACAGGGAGTCAAATATAACCTGAGTGCTCGGCAGCTTTTTAACTAATAGACACTACCTTTGTACTTGGTCTCCCTAAGCCGTGAACCTACTTGGCACTTTTTTATTGCTTGTACACAGCATGACATGATTTACCAGTGTGTCAAGGATTAAGTGCTACCTTAAATTTTTTTATTCCACTGAATATCAAGACACAGACACTCTTGAAATTTGTCCTGAAATTGCACAGAAAAGTAAAAACTGCACACATTCATTGACAGATACATAATGCTGACATAAAGTGTTAGATCACCACTTCTTGGTGTCTGTTAGAACCTGTACATTTTGTTTGTCGCTTTTTTTGTGATCAATCTCCATTGCTTTTTCAATCTGGGTTTGTTTGCATGAACCTTTACTTGCAGTTGTGCCGCTGCAAACCAACTAGTTTCCTGTTTTTGGAGGGCACTAGAACCACATATACTCTTGATATACTTATTATCAGAGCTGAAGTGAATGAACGTCATTCTGCTTCAACATGTTTTTTGTTTTACAAGGTTATATTTGTTATATTAAGCCAACATTTTTAAGAAAGAAAGACCTTGAAACCTGTGTTCTTCCCTTTGTCCCTTTTGGATTAGATCAAATAGAATCAAATGGAAGCAGATATATTTTCATTCAAGGTTTCATTGAAGTCTGCAAACCAACTAGTTTCCTGTTTTTGGAGGGCAGGAGAACCACATATACTCTTGATATACTTATTATTAGAGCTGAAGTGAATGAACATCATTCTGCTTCAACATATTTTTTGTTTTATAAGGTTATATTTGTTATATTAAGCCAACATTTTTAAACCTGCAGGGAATAAAATCAGAAACACATCAATTAAAATCTGGCCATGTTCCAATTACCGGTATCATTTCTATTGACAGCAGGGATTACATAATTCAAATTCAATTCAATTCAAATTCAAAAATACTTTATTGATCCCAGAGGGAAATTAAGTGTTGGTATAGCTCATATAATCAATTCTTGAAGGAGTTGTTGTAGATAATGATGGCTGTGGGCAGGAAGGATTTCCTGTAGCGGTCTGTATTGCAGCAAAACTGAAGAAGCCTCCGACTGAAGATGCTCTGTTGTTGTGTGACTGTCTCATGAAGAGGATGCTCAGGGTTGTCCATAATTTTTTTGATTTTATGAAGAATCCTTCTTTGCATTATCATCTCCAGATTTTCCACAGTTGTCCCAAGAACAGAACCAGCCTTCTTTATCAGGTTGTTGAGCCTTTTTAAATCCTTGGCTCTGATGCTGCTACCCCAACAGATGACGGCTGAAGAGATTACACTCTCCGCAACAGACTTGTAGAAGATCTGCAGCATCTTGCTGCAAACCTTGAAGGACCTAAGCTTCCTCAAGAAGTACAGTCTGCTCTGTCCCTTCTTGTAGACGGCTTCACTGTTGCGCCTCCAGTCCAGTCTGTTGTCAAGGTGAACTCCGAGGTATTTATACTCCTCAACCACCTCCACTTCTTCTCCCATGATGGAAACAGTGTTTGACTTGTCCCTGTTTCTTCTGAAATCTACAATCATCTCCTTTGTTTTGTTCACATTCAAGGTGAGACGATTGTTACCTGTTTTACATCTATTGGCCTCCTCTAACTTCATTTTCTAACACTCCACTGACAATAAAATTAACTAAATAAGATTTTTTTCTTTCTGTGTTGCAATCTCCACACCAAAGAGTGTTGTCAGCGTGAGTTAGGGGCAAATGTTTCATTCTGTAGCGTTATGCCAGCTTCCACTATGTGAAATTCTTAAGCTTGAATTTTCTTCTCAGGTCACATGTGCTGTCAGCTGTAATTCTGGTGTGAAAGAATCGGTTATTTTATAATTCATGGTGCAAACAACTGACTGAGAGTTTCTGTTAATACAAACAGAGGGACTGTAATGGAGATGGCTGAAATCAGTTTCTTTGATTACATATAGTTATTATCAATTTTGTCACACTTTTAAATGCATATGCTGACCTGAAATGGATCATGAATTGTATTCTTAAAATAATTTTGAGTATTGATGTTGCTTCTTATATGGTTGTTTTTATGAGTTTAACGCCCATTTCCTAAGGATTTGTGTGAGAATATATTCTAAAAATGCTTTAATATCACATCATTCTCTATGTTTCCTTTTGGGCAAACCGTATTGGATCTGGCAGCAGTATCTGGTAGTAAGAGCGAGAGTAGCTAGCCATCTCAATTCCACAGAAGAAGCAGTGAGATGTGTAAAGCTTTGAGTCAGGAACTGTTGTGTCAGCAGTCCAGTCCGATCTCTTGTGCCTAGCATGACTGTTTGAAAATCGTTTTAAATTAATATTGCCATTTGTCTGCCTGATACATTCCTGACAGATTTTTCTTTATAGACCTTCCTAAGAAAGTTTCTTTTTCTCTTCAATGGCTGAGGGACCGTTTCCCTTATCATCCACTGGGGAAACCTCCTAGGCTGGCTGTAAAGGCAATAGCCTCTGCCTCTTCTTAAGCAGAGGCAGAGATAAGCAGCTGGATGTTTATGCCTGCCTGCTAGCTGAATGTCTAATATCCAAAAATCAAGCTGCTGCTTTTCCAGTTGAAATCAGGTGGGGGAAATCTGCTGAGCTGAAACTAGATAAAAACCATGAAAGAAAGAACTTGAAACCTGTGTTCTTCCCTTTGCCCCTTTTGGATTAGATCAAATAGAATCAAAAGGAAGCAGATACATTTTCATTCAAGGTTTCATGGAAGTCTAATGAAGTCTGGAAAATCATGACTGTTCTGCAACTTTATGAAGTATACCTTATCTGGCATAGCTAAATCTAATAGGTGGATTACCTCCTCAGCATGCAATCAGGTTGTACAGAAACCAGCTAATGACCCAATTTATTGATTCAGCTCTGTTAAACGAGAGACACATCTAAAAGTTAAAGGATACTGGCCCTCAAGGACTAGACTTTGATAGCACTAGATTAGAGCCAAATCCATTGAATAATGGGATTCATGGATGTTACTTTGTAACTTCGGGTCCCTCTTTTATTTCCAATCAATAAAAGTAGATCAGTTGTATTTTTATTTGTTTACTCTCATGTTTGTTGTTAATTGAATTCAATTCAGTTTTCAATTCAGTTTATCTATATAGTGCCAATTCACAACACGTCGTCTCAAGGCACTTCACAAGAAAAGTCATTTCAATTCAGTCACACATACGTTCCAATTAATCCTTCAATTCATTATTCCTATCAGATTAAAAGTTTTCTATTTAAGGAATCTTGTTAGATTAAAACAAGTCATTAAAGTGGAGCATTCACTCCTCCTGAATGAACATGTAGTGTCAGTAGAAAGTGGCATCCGTTGTGTCTTTGACCCCACAGCAATTCCTCCTACTGAGCAAGCATGTACCGACAGTAAAAGTAAAAAATCCCCTTTAGCAGGAAGAAACCTCCAGCAGAACCTAGCTCAGTACAAGCAGCCATCTGCCATCTGGGGGTTCAAGAAGACAGAACAGAGACACAAAAGAACAGAAGAACTGATGTAAAAGTGCATTCTATGTTAGAGAAAATAAAAAGTTAATAACAGGACACGGAAAACGTTCAGATACTGGGAGCATCATCCCAGCTGATGCCCCCCTCCAACAAGGCATTGCAGCTAAGCAGAGCGCTAGACCTGGGGAGAGAAACAGTTTAAAAGTTGAAATAATAGCAAATAATGCAACTGTAGAGTAGTAGAAGAGAAAAGTAGCAGAGTAAAGAAAAACGGTTAGTCTGTCCTCCAACAGTCTAAGCCTATAGCAGCATAACTATAGAGATAGTTCAGGATAACCTTAGCCACTCTAACTATAAGTTTTATCAAAAGGGAAAATTTTAAGCCTTGTCTTAAAAGTAAACAGAGTGTCTGCCTCACGGACTAAAACTGGGGCCTGTTTCCACAGGAGAGGAGCCTGATAACTAAAAGATCTGCCTCCGATTCTACTTTTAGAAATCCTAGGAACCACCAGTAAACCTGCAGTCTGAGAGCGAAGGGCTCTGTTAGGAACATATGAAACAATCAGATCTCTGATGTATGATGGAGCTTGATTATCCATTCATCTATCCATCCATCCATCCATCCATTATCTATACCCGTCCATCCACTGCAGGGCTGTTGCCTATCTCCAGCATTCATCAGGCGAAAGGCGGGGTACTCTCTGGACAGGTCGCCAGTCCATCGCAGGCCAACACAGAGACACACAGGACAAACAACCATACACGCACACACTCATAGCTAAGGCTAATTTAGAGAGACCAGTTAACCTAACAGTCATGTTTTTGGACTGTGGGAGGAAACCAGAGTACCTGGAGGGAACCAATGCGCATCCAAACTACATGCAGAAAGATCCCAGGCTGGATTCTAACCCAGGCCTTCTTGCTGCAAGGGAACAGTGCTTTCAACTGTGCCACTGTGCAGCTTGATTATTAAGGGGTTTATATGGAAGAAGGAGGATCTTAAATTCTATTCTGGATTGAACAGGAAGCCAAAGAAGGGAAGCTAAAACAGGAGAAATACGATCTCTCATTTTAATATTCTTCAGAACTCTTGCTGCAGCATTTCGGATTAACTGAAGGCTTTGAATTGCATTTTGAGGATTTCCTGATAGTAAAGAATTACAGTCCAGCCTTGAAGTAACAAATGCATGGATTAATTTTTCAGCATCACTCCTGGACAGGATGTTTCTAATTTTAGCAATATTCTGACGGTGAAAGAACAAAATCCTAGAAACCCGTTTGATGTCGGATTTGAATGTCATGTCTTGGTGAAAAATAATTAATCGCTTACATTACAAATCAGTAAACATATGTACATTTAAATTAGTTTGTTTGATATAGGATTTACACTGTGATTCAATTTCATAATTTATACAAGCCAAAAGTTAATGTTAATGATTAAAAATAATTAAAAAGCCAAAAACCACATTTCTGATCTACCCTCTTTTGCACAATTTCATAGAAACAGCTGCGTTTATCAGATTTGTCAAGACGCCTGGATCTCGGCATCCATCATCCATTCCTCCAAGAAAAAACCACCCACCACTAAACCATTTCCAACTGAGAGTATAACCGATTAATAAACACCAGCAGCAGTGGCGGCAGTCAAGTAATTACATTCTCCAGCCCCCCAAAATAAACAGCAGCATGTAGCCATTCGGTGAACACGGAGGTGTCTGGTTTTTCTGATCCAACCGTGCTGAAAACTCTGCTTTTATTTGGTTTATCTGTTCTTTCTTCAAGACATCTCTCCAGAGGATTCACACTAGGTTCCCTTGCCCTCAGCCTAACTCTTCCTATGTGTGAGAGAATGTGAGAAAGTGCAGTTTTAATGTATGATTTTAGCTGCAATATCTCTAAATACTTGCTTGTGTCAAAGCAAAAGTTAGAAAAACGGAAAATGTATGTAAATTTCTTTTGCTTCTAGGTGTCTATAATTACCTCCACCAAGGAGGTTATGTGTTTGCCAGGGTTTTACTTGATTGTCTGTTAGCAACATAACTCAAAAAGTTGTTGACGGATTTTGGTGGCATTTTCAGGAAATGTCCGCAGTGGACTGAGCTCCCTTGGTGAAGGTGTGCGCTCTCCAAGAGCTTTTCTAGTTTTAAGGGTGTGTTTATGAGAAACTGTATAGGGGACAACGGAGCCAAACTACCTTTATGAAGCAGCAGCATTGCCTATGATGTCAATATCAGACTCCAGTGAGCAGACAATAATCTAGCAGAGGCTTCAGAGCATTACGCCTTCGCTGCTCATCATTCCTAAAGATTCACAGCAGAACACTACGGTGGTGCCATTATAATGTCAGTGCTAACTGGCATTAGCTGGTAACATTGTGCATTCCCACCTGGAGGCATCATCTGACACTCCTCTTAACATGCATCCAGTGTCACAGCTTACCCTTTAAATTCATTCTAATAAAAAAAGTTGAAAATGTATTTTCTTATATCTCAGTAATAATATATTAGGGTGTATTTCATTACATCACCATCCACTTCTGTAGGTCTGTGGGTTGCTCTGAGCTTTCTTGCTGCAGATTTTTTGTTTTTGTTTTTTTTTCTTAACAAGGGGGTGGAGGCGTATGGGGATCAGAGAGGAATTTCCTCTGTTTGTGCAGCTCCAGAATTGAATAATCAAATGACAGACAAGCTGCTGCAACTCTGACGAAGGTTTGCCCAGTGGCTCTTTTGAATATTAATGCAGTGTTTGCTCTCTGTTTCTGTGCATCTGTATCTTGAGTAAAACACAAAACTGAAGAAAAATGACCTTGGCTCCTCTGAGCATTAACCCAGCCGAAACACTTAAATCATACATGAACGATCTGCCACAGGAGGACAGACAAATTACTTATGAAAATATAGGGGTTTACTAAAGAAAATCTATGATCTATATATTTTTGTACCCTAATTAGGCACTTTAAATGTTTTAAATGCACAACTGAGTTAACCCAAAGTGTTCTTTAAAAAAAAACAAAAAAAAACTAAAAGCATAATTAAAGTAAACAAAAACTGTTTTAATGTTTTATAGTGGATTGTAACAGTGTTCTTCCCCCTTGAATTATTTCATGTTATAACCACAACATTAAGTGTATTTCATTGGGATTTTATGTGATTCACCAAGTAAAGAGAATGAAGAAAATAAATAAATAAATAAATAAATAAATAAATAAATAAATAAATAATAATTAATATATATATATATATATATGTATATATTTCAAAAATACAACTACAAAACAACTATGTTTTGCCTGTTGTTCTTTGCTAAATAGCTTAAACTCAGATTTAAATGGAGAGCATCTGTGAACATTAAGTTTTAAATCAGCCGATTCTTCAACCTGAGGTGTGACTGTCTGCAGCTATTCAAGAGTTGAATAGGACTTTTAGCTTCTTCTCTAATTGAGTGTTCCAACCGAACAGTTTAGTAATCAGTTTAGGATATCAGTCATGTATTGGTATAAGTTTTCAGCTGTTGCATTCTACTCGTTGTAATTTTAGATAATAATGTGAACAGTATGCCATTTGAAAAGGTTTTGTTTTACATTGTAACCCTTCTTTAAACTTATCTAGAGCCTTATCTCTGACCTGTCTGCTGTTTTCTTTATTCGTCATGATACTAATTTTTCACAAATATTCTCTAACAAACTTCTGGGTCCTTCACAGAACAGCTATATTTATATTGAGATTAAACACAAAGCTGGACTCTGTTCATGGATTAGGGGATGCCAATTGGGTGTACCAGATTTTATGTAGGGGGAATAAATGAGAGGAACTAAAAAAGGATGCCTCTTTTGATTTGTACGTGTAAAAAGGTTGGAAAATAGTGCTCACTGTCTTTGAACTTCACAATTATGTGCTACTTTGTGTTGGTCTGTCCCTGAACTTTGTGTAATGCGAAGAATTGGTTTTAGTCACACAGTTGCAAATGTTTGTTATTAGTAATGATTATAATGTGTAATAACTAATTCAGTTTCACTGTTCATATTTAAAAATCTGCCTTTAGAAGGTGCTACAACTTTGTACATTTACTTCCAAAAGCAGCACTGGGATTTAAAGCCCCCAAACGCCAGATGTGGCATCCTCTAACATGGAGCATAAACTGCAAGATAAGAGTCCCTCAATGCACTTTCAGACTCTGTGTCGACTCTCATAAAAACAACATTTTACGTCACAACTCATGGAAATGGGATTTCAAACTGGTTTGTCTTGAGCTGTTTGTGATGAGCAGCAGGGAGACATGTAGTTTAGACCCAAACAAAACAAAACTGTGCATAAAAACTGTGAGCTGTGAAACGATATGCTAAACAGAATACTGAAACATAGTTTTCTCTGCATCTTCAAACACAGAGCTTTAGATTTCATCTCTGTATGAAAGCTGCTGCTTTTATTAAAATATACCAGCTTTCATTTCTGATGTGCTTTTGTTCCTGTTTAAAATCCCATCAACAATGTTTTAAAAGTAGTGGAGGTGTAGTTCCCCTACTATCCTCCTGTAAAACCCCACGGGCTGAGAGGAGTCAGAGGGAGCTGCAGCTGTGAGTGACTGACAGCTGCGATGTGCTGGATCTGAACAAAGGGTTAAACACTAATGGTACATACTTGTAGCTGATTACAGAATCATTCTTAGCCAGGCAACTTGGAGGAAAACAGTTTGAGTAATGAACGCATCCTGAAGTATGTAGTTAAGAATATACTTTGTACTGATGTGACTTTTGAAAAGAACAAAAGATGCCCTAACCTTCAAAACTGTTATGATAAAAATGACACATTTTATATTCAAGGTAGGAATGACAGATTTGACTCTATGTATGGGTTCAAGACATTTTGAAATGATCATTATTGAATTCTCTGACTAAGGTCAACTCCGTCAGCTTTACCCCCCAGCATGCTATGCAGCCTTGTTTTGCTCAAACAATTTTTAAAACTCATAGCCTAAAATTTTGGGTACTGTATCGCAGGTAATGAACAATATGTTGTGGTTCTAACCAATCTGGGGTTTTCAGAGTTTTGGACCTCCTGGTGTTTTCGGTTGATCTGTGTCATGTGACCCAGACAGCTGTTAATATGGGGGAGAGTGGTGCAAAAAGAAACTGAAATGCTTTTCTATAAATTTATTATTTTTCAAAGGACTATGAAGAAGGAAAACAACTTTTGCAGCAACCTTTATTTGCATGCAAAGAAATTACATCAAAATATGTTAATAGTAAAAAAATCTAAATGGTTTTTATCAAAACAGAGAGTTAACATTATGAGCTCGATACTTTGGCAATCTGCTCAGTGTGAAAACATCATTTACAGAAGCAATATAGGTGTTTACTGAGGGCTGCAGCTGTATGTTCTGAATCGGGTGTATCTTTTGAAACATATGCTTGCCTTCAGAATCAGCAGGTGACATAAAATATAAATGATGACGTCTGTTGTGTGCGGTCCATAATACTAAGGTACAGACGAATAGTGCTATTTTACAGCATCTTTGTGCTGCAGTATCAGTTGAGATTTGTACTAGTTTTATGCTTAATATTTAAAGACCCACATTGGCATATGTGCCAAAAAACCCTAATTGGACTATCCCTGATTTAGGTATTACTTTAGAGTCTTCCTGTCCCTCTTAAAACCAATCCTAATTATCTTCAATTGCCCTACAGACCTTTTCCCATGATTTACAAGTGTTTTATTGAATCTCTTTTTCTCTTTATTGGTGAAGCCTGTGTTAATGCTACAACCTACGCCCAGGTTATAATCAATCAATCAATCAATCCGTGTGGCTATTTCTCACAGAGGCATTTTTGGCATAAAATTCAGGCAAAATCTTTTTTCTACTGTATTCTCAGGATGTGTTTTTACTATGAATCAGATTTGTTCATATAAGAAATGATCAAAATTCTCAAGTTGAATTTTGTGTTGCAGAAGCAAGGCTTCTTGTCAAGAACATACTGGATCTGTGTGGATTGTTGGAGCAGCGTCTCTATTCCCTGATCACTGCTGTTGAACTTAATGGATAAAGGCAGGAAAGCATTAATGTGGATAAAAACTCCAGATGCTGAAGGTTGGACTCCTGGGTGCTGAAGTCAACCCCTGGCAAATGTAAATGCAAAATCAATGTCTGTTGAATCTGCTGTGAACCTTTTTATTTTTTGTTGTATCGCATATGCACACCACACCAACAGGGATGATATGCTAAATAAAGCCTCACTATAATCCATGAGTCATTATGGGCTCAAATGACTGTAATTCTACATTCAATGTGTAAAATAACAGCGCGTTCTAATCTGTTTCTACTATAATTACTTAGAATTCTAATAGGCACCAAAATCACATTCACATATTATCGGAGAATAACAATAGGTAACTCTATTGTTCATTATAATGATTAAAAACAAATGATTCCATAGTCAGTTCAGCTTTGCAGAGCCTTGCTGCAGACATGTATAAGCTAAGAGTTGAACTTGCTGGCATTCAAAGAACATTTGAGGACATAACAGGAAGTTATTTTTGACAAAGCACCAAAGTGAGGTGGGTCAAACCCAGGACAGCCTCGTTAATGAGGTGCGATCTCACTGCAATGACCAGCCAACCAACACTTCCAGTAATAATCACTGGAACAGAACACAAACAGTTCCTTGACTTCTAGGATATTTCTTTTATTGGCTGTTTGAACCGACTGCCAAAACACCATTAGCATTTGGATGAGGAGGAGTATGGAGTGGTATCCGCTCACATCTGAACTATTCCTGGCTGTGTGGGATGGAGTCGTCTGTGTCCTCTGGTGTTGGTAACCTCTGACACCTAGAGGTGACTGGGAGCTCTCCGTGTCCACTTTGTATCTACTTTAGTTATTTCAGGGCTGAGAAGCATGCAGGTTGGTCTGGAGTGTGAGGGGTTATCTGAGGCATGAGCATGATAATGTTTTTTTATCCAAAAGAATTGTAAACATCACTTCGTAAAAAAAAATTAAATTTTTTTTTACGATTGGCTACAGAGTTGGATCAGATCGTCAAAACACCTGGGAAGCAGCTCTTCAGCGGCTTTCTATTCCTAATGGATTACAAAGCAGAGTACTCAGGACATTTTTAAATCATTTATACATCAATCACACCCTATAGTTGAGTTTAATCCACTAAAAGACTTAGTCCTTTTGTTCCTGCTTCTGTTCAGCAATACCTCTGTTATATATTCATTTTTAAAAGATTGTCTTCTTTGCCTCGCCTTTATCTTAGATAATATGCAGATTTAATGTGACAAAAACATTTCCCCCCCAAACTTCAGCTAAGACAAAAAACTCTAAGAGTAGGACAAAAAGCTATGCTTCTGTTACATCTTTCTTTTAAACTGCCTCCACTGCTTTTATTTTGTCCCCTAGGATCCAGTTGACTAACAAATTCCATTTCTGAATCACAAAGACGAGGATCTCTTGTCACTGAATTCTATTAAAGGCAATGGGAATCTTGTGCTCCAAATGAAAAACAAACCCCAGATTAGTGTGTTAGGGCATAATTAAAAAGAAAGCCAGTCTCCTTCTGGACTATACACAGATTTTTCTTTATTTTGTCCAAATGCTAGCTTTTAGTTAAATTTTTCCTCTTTGCTTTGATGGAATATGCAAAACATGAATATGTACGCAGCCAATACCAGTACAACAAATGCCTGACTATTTTAGCAGTTTTATTTTACATTGCCATGTCTTGCTTTGTTTTTTTTGCCATTTTTGAAAATCCCTCTGGACTACTTCTCATTTGGTAGGAGCTATTTTAAATCCCGGGGTCAGCCGATGATGACAGGGAACATTTCCAAGAGAAACCAGATGAGCGCTGCGTGTGGTGTTGAAGCAAAGTCAGACAAACAATGCCTGTTTTTTTGTCTGGGATGTACTGCCATGTCTGTCTGCATCACAGACACAGACGGTCTGCAGGATATGTCTCCCTAACTTCAGGGCCAAAATAGGTCTAGTAATTTGCATGAGTCACAGACTAAGAGTGCCAGAGAACCAGATGAGGCCTCCACTGACTGCAGAACGCTCAGAACCATGATGGAAGTGTAAGTGCTGGAAGATGCTTCAGAGCAAACACTGGAAGGCTTTATGTGGCGTTGGATGTTACAGAATTGTAAAAAATATTCAGTGATACAATTGGTATAACGGTTTTACACACACACACCATTGAAAAGTTTTTGTAATATTGGAAAAAATAGACCATGATAAATCATTTCTGAACTTTTCCATTTAATGTGATATATTCTCTGTCACATTAAGGGTGTATTCAGACCTGCACTGTTTGGTCCACTTTAAACGAACCAGGGTTCGTTTCGAATGCTGGTCCGGACCTTTTATGCAGGTGTGAATACACACAAACGAATCCTGGTGCGGATCAGAGAACCGGACCGAGACCCACTTTTTTAGGTGGTCTCGGTCCGCTTCCAAACGGACTCTGGTGCGGTTCGCTTCAGGTGTGAATACAAACCACTGTTGATCCGAACCAACTCCAGGATACATGTGCCTTTTTGGACTAAACAACCCACCGTAGCAAGGTAAGTTCATACCTGACCGTTCGTCTTCTGTTTTGCCACGGTGCTGCGAGCATGTCATGGGTCAGGGCACACAGAGCACATCGTCTCCTTCGGGTTACTGCACGTGTGATTTTTGCAGCTCCAATAACAGCAGAAATATGCAGAGCAGCGTAGAGCTTCCATGTTTTCCTCCATTTCCGGGTCTGCGCTCTGTGTGCTGCCGTAGTCACTGCTGTCCAATGGCCGCACCGATCGTCACATGCGTGGATGTGTTTACAAAATATACTTTACTTGCAAAAAGTACAGTGTGAATGCAAACCGCACCAAACGAAAAAAATTAAGTCCGCTTTTGGTCCAGACCAAACAAGCGCACCAAAGGACTTTTCTGGTCTGAATACACCCTAAATGTACAATTTACAAATCTGTAAGAACGAAAATAGACCACCGTCAACAACGTTACTGCCTATGTGTGAATAGCATTAAACAAATATTTTATTGAATCACATTTTCACTCAGTTTCACCATTCAGTCCTCTTAGACATGGGCGGTTCTAGACAGGGGCCAACGGGGGGCCAGTGCCCCTGTAGAACTGATCCTGGCCCCTCTTATGGCCCCTGTACTGCAGACTAAATCAGTTTTCTAAGATGATTTAGTACAGAAACCATAACTAAATTATCTCTTGGACCGAATTCATTTCTTACCTTTAAAGTTTTATTTTAGCAATGAGTTAAAAATTAATGTGTTGAACTTTTAGCTTCAGCCATATTGAGTTTCATCTGCTGGATCAGGAACCACAAGAGCCCCTTTGGCTCATTTAATATATTAAACGATGACATATTGAAATATTGTTTTCATTCTTTTGTTTTGTGCCCCGATGAACAAACTCTGGCCCCACCCTGGCCCCCTTGGTAAATTTGGTCTGCTCTTAGACAGGAGTTTATGAGCCTTCCTCGTCTTGATTTGAAGACAGTGGCCCTTGCCATTGTTCAGCATATCTAGCAGATTGTGAGGACATCTCTTGTCAACAGCCCTCTTCACGTGACCCCACAGATGTCTTGTCAGACTCTGTTCTGGACTCCTGCTAGGACTTTTAAGGGCTTTGATTTTCTTCCGATTAACTCATCCTTTTCCTTATTTGGAAGCATGCTTGGACTCACTGTATTGCTAAAAAAACATTCAACTTTCTAGCAAACACCTGGAAGTTTTGGACCAAAACTTACTGACTTTTTTTTTATTTCATCAATCTCGATAATTTTATCCAATTTCATCTAAAGCAAAAGCCTCGTTTTCACGGAGTGGTACGACCCTGTAGGGTGCGGTTCTGTATGGTATTTTATGGTCCGGCGTATTCAAGAGAATGTTTCCACCACCAGCTGGACTCTCACTGGGCAGGCGCTGTTAAACCTAAAAATGTACAGCACCATCATACTAGTGCAGTGAGAATCGTGATGGAAGAAAACATAACAAATAATTCCAGGCAGCAGCTCGTGCTTGGTTTTTGGTTCTTTCTTTACACAAACCTTATTGCAGTGTTTATGAGTGGGCTCCGTGTGGCAAAGAGAAACATGTTCCACGTATAATGCGGAGAGATGAAACAACAGCACTTTTGTGTTTATGTCTCGTGCTTCTCGCAAGCAGTTATGTTTTTCATTCCCCCAATCAAAGGACTGTGTTGGACCTACTATGGACCTACAATTGAAGGGGGGCCATAAATGGACCAGTACGGGCCTGTTGTATGGGCCGTTTTCACAATAGAAACAGACAAAACATTGGAGCGTACCACACCGAGCCGCACTGTTCCCCTCAGTGGAAAGGAGGCTAAAGTAACCCAAGAACTTCAGTCTTCCAAAGCTATTCTTTAGTCCATCCATATGGAGAATATAGCAAACTCTTGTCCAATTTAGAACACAACCAATATTAACCAGAAATTAATGCAGCTCCTTTAGTGTTACTGTTTGGTCTCTTGCCAGCCTCCCAGACCAGTTTTAGTCTTGTGCTTTTATGAGTTATGGCCAAATATCCAGTGTTTGTAATGCTACTGTTGTTCCATAATTTTTCCAATTACTGACAAATGGTGTGACTTTTTTGATAAATTCTCCTAAGTGATTGGTTTGAACAACTATATAGTTTGGATTTTTGTAACCTCCCTGCAAACTATCGATTTAGCTAATGGATGCAAATTTGCACCCCAACCTTAACTTTATTTATGGTTAATTAGATTCTCTACAATTGATGACAGGTATTTACCCAGAAGGTGATTAAACAAATCATCATTTGTAAAGGTTTGCATGCTTCTGCAGTAAGGTTATGTGGCTTCTTCTACTTAATTTCTTTCTACATTTTCCCTTCAACTGGTTAGTTTATTTTTCAGCTGACTATTGCAGAAGATGCTTCACACTAAAGGTAAAAAAAATGTCCGAAATGATTTATCATGGTCTAATTTATTTATATCAAGATCCTGACATCCACACTTTTTATACCCACTGTCTTTACGTGAAAGATGCTTGGGACACAAATCAATACTAACGTTTGAGAAAATCCATTAAGTTTTAATGTAGTTGATTGATCAGTCGAATCAAAATTCAATAAATACTCATTCCAGTGAATCTCATTAAATGGTGAAGAATGCATAGCAAAATGTATCTTGTTAGGTTGAGACTAAATAAAGCTTACAATGAAAATAAAATATTTAAAGTTCAAAACTGAAATGCCAAAAATTGGTTCAGTCACCAATAGTTTTAGTACAAAAAAGGTCAGAAAGAACACATTGATATAAAATACTGTTACATATCTAGTCCCTTGCAAAGGTATGTGGAGCATTAAGTGTTCTGCATCACATGAAAAGTCTTTGTAGATTTCCATCGTTTTAGTTTGTCTTCCAAGAACTCCCATTCCCCAGCTGACTTTGAGACCTTGATTGTATAATAAATTCAACTTATTAAACTCCAGTAGCTGTCTCATTAGCTGCCTCTCTCAGTCTGCATGCATACATTTATCACCCTGGAAAAAGTACTGATAAAAGAATGGCCCAGTAGTACGTTCCCATTTGGGCACAAATAGATTTTTCTTGTTAGATGTGATACCTTGTAAAACTTTTTTATGTTTTGTCACATTGCAACCCTAAACTTCATCTAAGTATTTTGTAGCAATTTTTTTTCCTCTTCTTTTTTTTGCCTTTTACTAATACAAGTCTGAAAAAAATGTACTCTACCTGTTTGCAAACCCTTAAATAACACTCCAGTGCAACAAGTAGCTTTCAGAAGTCAAATAATTTGAAGTAGAATCCATCTCTAATGGTCATTCTCTAAGTAATTTAAGGTCAGTATAACTGCAGCTGCTGTGCAATGGTCTTATATGCTTGTTTTAGAAGATTAGCAAACAAAGAAGCAGCCAAGAGGTGCACAGCCAATCTTGAGCAGCTGGATGTGTCCACAGCTCACTTGATATGATTGTGCATGCCACAAATCTGGCTATTATTGACTAGTTTGCTGTTTGCTACAAGCCACAAAGAAGACATAGTAAACATGAGAAAGAAGGTGCTCTCCTCATATAAGACATAATTATACTTTGTAAGCAAAATGAAAAACCTAATTTGAGGAGGAAAACCCACACCACCCTGAACACACCATCCTAATACATAGTGGTGGTAGCATAATGCTATGGGTGTTGCTCTTCTTCAGTAATGGCAGATAAACTGGTCAGAATTTAGGGGGAGAGCGTGGAGGTGACTATAAATGCATGCCACACTTATCAGTTCTTTTCATCTGTAGAAGAGCATTTATCAGTTGTTCTTAACTTTACAATCTTGCAACACTGTTGGACTGTCACATAAAATCATTGCAAAATACTGTGTTTTTGGTTGTGATGTGACAAAACATGACATTTTTTATAAGGTAGTGTAGTTTTATTAGGTGAGGTTGCTAATAGGAAAAGTCTACATTCATGGGCTATGAATACATTTGCAGGGCACTGTACTCTACTATAGAAATATCTAAAGTGAATAGGAATGAAAGGATAACCCTGTTTACTGTTTAAAGTGACTGCGGGTTTTGGGTTTTATCAATATTTGGGTTGTAATAACCTTGAAATAAAGCAGCAGCTTGGTAATGGAAGAGATCAATTCCATTAGATCAGATTTACCTTCAGATTGATGCCGATATTCCCCGCTAAAGAAACCTTTCAAAAGGCTTATTTAGTGAAATCTTGACATAAAACCAAGTTACTACTCTGCCTAGATTTTTAGGGTCGTGAAGGGATAAGCCACATTTTCCAGTCTTGCATATAGAACCAAAATATTAAGGGTAAAGGTTGAAACCTTGAGTTAATTTAGAGAGCAGAATGGTTTCCATCGCATAGCAGATAGTGATAGAGCAGACCTCCGGCAGTTTAGAGTTTGGTTACACTTCTTCTTCCTCTTGTGTTAATCTAACAAACCAAATCAGAAACAACAAAAAAGACCACCCATGCAGCTAAGTAGATGCACTGCACAATAGTTGAGCTCATTATACTGCCAAACCGGTCAAAGTCTGCCCAACAAGTACTATAGCAACCCTGTTGTTTTTCTCCCTCAGCTTTTTTCCCCCCTTAAAGATGGACTATATTAATTTCCTGTATAATACATTGCAGAAGCTAATTATAAGGTGGTACATTCTTCCCTGTGTCTTCTGTGACGTCGACGTCTCCCTGGCAACATCAATACACTCGACCAAAACATGCTGTTGCCGCTGCCTCTGGGCTTTATTTAGTGGATTTGATCTGGAAAATTTATTCAGTGTCATATAAACCAAAAAACCCTTCTGTTCATTCTGTTTTTCTATGACATTTATGTTGAGTTCTGCAGCTATAACACTCTAGAGTCAGCTATTACTCTGACTCTCCTTCATGAGTTCATAATAAAAAGACGACAGATTAAAAACACAGGGTCTATGGTTATTACTTATATATATGCATGTTTCTCTGTATTTGAACAGTGATAAGATGCATCTTAAATTCTATAGCTGAAACATCCCTCTTTTGGACATCAGAGCTTTAGATTATTATTATGGTGTGCCATAAATTTTATTTTTACTCTTCATCTTGTCCTAAAAAACTACTACTATTGTAAGGGAATCAGATCTCTCTCTTGATTTTGATTGATTCACTGGCTGCATATATTATATATAAACTGCAGCAGGCAAAACTGTAGTGCCTTGTAGTATTTACAGCTCCGCCTCTGATAATCGCTGTGCTTCACATTCATTACTGTTCTTTCAAAGACTATAATTGGAATTAATCCGAAAAAAAATTAAGTCTCTAAAATTTGAATTTCTGACACTTTAATCCAACCACTTTAAGAAAAGCAGTGAGAGACGCTAATTATTCTCTCAAAACTACAGAAGGCAAACTTTAAATGAAGAAAATGGCTTTGTAAAAGCATGGCAACAACTGGAAGACATGCAACACAGATACACATTTGGGTAAGGAATTGAGATTTTTCAGAGCAAGTGTTTTATATTTTCCAATAATATATTTTCAGTGCTTTTGAGAAAGGCTGTGCACACTTTCACAGTGTTCTCTTTTTCTCCTGAAAGAGTAAGTTTGTTTTTTGGCTCCATGCACTACAAGGAAGAGGTTTTCTTTATGGTTTCCATGGAGATTAGTGAGACCCTTCGATTATGTATTAAAAGAAAATAAATGGCTCATTATGACGAGAACCCTTTTTTGCCAACTTCCAATGAGGTAGCCATCTGAACGAGCTGACCAGATGAAGATGCAGGGAATGCAGTGTGCTTAGAGAGCTTAGAGTAGAATGTCAGAAAACAACTAAAGCACTGTTTTTCCCCTTCTAATGGTCATTCCTTAGTTAACAGGGTGAATTATTTACAGATGCAAGTACACACAATATGAACAGAAGAATGCTGTGTTTTGGTTTTGATAATTTTCATACTTACGTCTCTGAATTCAACTGGATGTACCAGCAGACAGGCAGATAAAATCCTTCCATCTGGAAGATAAAGCCGTGGGTCTGCTGTGAAACCTTTGTCTCGATGCACTTGTGTATATTTGAAATAAAACCTAAAACACTAATTGAAGAAGTGGTGACTACTGCCCCCCAATGGCACAGTTTAAGAGCTGGTTACATTGGAGATTAAACGCAAGCTGGTGAAGAGACACTAGTGACAAAGAAGTCACGTTGACTTCTTAGCCAAAGCCCTTTACTGCGTGGCCTCAAAAAATGAGACAAGTGCTCTCCCCTATCAAGTGCCGTTTGATCTGCTGCATATAAGGGAAGGCACTACTTAACTGGCATCATCCGGACAAGAGAAGTGCAAAGTTTCATGCACTAACAGCAAATCCACACCTTTTCCTGACAATCTTAATCAGTTGCGCCCCAAACAGTTTGTCCTCTCTGTGCACATTACAATAATTAGATCGCAGCACAGCCTCATCTTACAATGAAACTCAGAAGGGCATTTTAGAGAGGCTCTAATGGCATACAAAGTGAATGAAAGCCAATTTATTATGATGACAGTCAAAAGAAGCATTAATTAGAGGCAGGGCTTATTGCAGTTTATCAGTTCTTGGATACAAGCCCATCAGTAGACCTACTTATAGGTACTCATCATGTGAAAATGGAGTCCCATCTCTAACCTGCATTTCCCTACTAATGGTCTCAGGCTCATGAGGTTTATGGTGATTGATGCTGCACATAAACATGCATTAAGACCACGCAGCACCATGGAGAAGAATATGCATATATATTCTGCTATATAAAGAAATAATGGAATATTGTTGCTTAAAATAAGAGGCCTTAATACTTGTTCTAAAAAAATCTAATAATAAAAAGTTAGAACTTGAAGTTTTCTGGCTGTACAAACTTTAAAAGCTGCTTAAAAAAGATTTCAGACCACACAACGATCCTTATTTTTTGAAAGCACATTAACAAGTCACATACTTTGAAGTTTTTCGTCCGAACAAAAATAAAACTTGGAGCCGGACGTTCATGAGATATGGCCAGTGTATCACTGTGTCTAATCTCTAAATATCCCAAAAATATTCCACTGCACATTCCCTCATTACACCACTGACAGATCTGGGTCTCGTGCCGTGTTGTGATGAAAAGTGTTAGTTTCACAGTGGTTGCCGCAGTAATTGGTCACTTCACATTTCTTCTCTTTGGCTACAGTAGGAAGCATGTAGATACGTAAGTTAGCTCATTGAGCTTCTGATAATTGTGAGTTTGAAGGTTTTTTTAAATACTCAGAGACTTATAGATTGCTGCGATACTCTTTATGTATATTTTAGTTTGATCTACATGGACATGCGTTGGTGCACAAGCACTGCTGTTTTATTTTTGCTCCCTGGAAGCAGTACACTTTTCTTAATGCTGTTTTGCCACCCTGCATATTTACAGTACTTGCTCTGCTTTATTGCCATTGGACTCTTTACACAAACCCATCAAACGCTCAGTTCTTCTTTGCAAACAAGTGCTACACTGTGAACCTTACCCTTTAATGGCTGAACAGCACAGCTGTGTACATTTTGTGACTCCATGTAAAACTGACGAATTAGATGTTTAAAAGCCATGTAAAAGACCAGAGCAGTTGACAGGAAACGTAAGCGTGTCGGGAAAGACCAGGATTTCATACCTTAGCCAACGTGTCGTCATCTGAGGCTACAGTAGAGCTGAAGCAGAAATAAAAAGAGTGGGGAAATCTATATGAATAGCCACTCTAACAAGGCTCCTGGGACCCCCAGCTGCCTGCGTCTCTCTAGCAGGAAGAGCGTTACTGATCAAAGATGTGTTTAAAGACTAGCACAAAAAGCCTGCTGTGCTCCACAAACATATTCTCCATATTATGTCCACACATGGGTTTGGTCATGTGCAGCCTTCAGTCAATGATGTCTGGTCTGTAAAGGAAGCAAAACAACCAGCAGGAACTCTGATCGGTAGCCAACAGCAATAGCCAGAGACTTGCATTCTCCAATGTGTTTCCAACCTGTTTGTTCATCCACTAAGCCTCAATTAAGGTTGCATATTTTTCTATATCTCATAAATAAACTCTCGTGGGTATAAGTCACAATAAAAAAAAATATAGTAGATGGTTTTGTATGAAACTGAACGAAGGTGACTGAGCAAGACTGAAAAAGGAGGTCTTAAGGTCTCTTGGCTCATACATTTAATCGGATCAGGTCAGGAGAGAGCTCACTCTAATGCTGATGAACAGCTGTGACTGGGTGTTTAACAGCTCTGCTCACATGATGATATTTTTATTACATGAGACAATGCTATTTTTTGCTGAGACAGCCCACTGTGCTTCTTGCTAACTGGTGGCATATCATGTTGCTGCTCTTGTTGGTGTTCTTTTTTTTATTTGACCTTTCTTTATACAGTATAAATTTCACTGAGAAATAATTTTTCATTTTCAAGAGATCTGTTCCAATATTATAAAATAAAATCCTAAAAGTAACATACGAAACAACTGTGCACAATGAGGTACAATGTCAACAAAGCTTACTTTTTGGATAACAGGAATTTGTTGATAGCTTCTTACATCTCTTTGATTTCTCTGAACTCATTTGATGGTTTCATCGCACTAATACTCCAAATAGTTTGCTTTGTGTCTTCTTCACTCAGTAACAGCATCCATACCTCAGAGTATTTTCAGCGTGACCTGCGAGTGATCATGTGTGATGCAGTAACTGATCAGAAACCAATTGTTTAGGCTTCTGATCTGGGGCAGTTCAAGTTCGAAATTAGTTCTTTTCAACGGCCGATTTCTCCAAGCATGCTTTGCCTTACACATTTAAAGCATATAGCTACATAACCTAAATATCAATATTTTTTGAATAATTGACATTTCCCCCAAATTACGACAATCATTGGATTGAAGTGTTGAACTAAGGTATACATAGGAACTTGAAAGCACTTCTGCTGCGAAGTAGACCCAAATAATGCAACTTCACAAAAACATCAAACAGCGTGCAGCTTAGAGCATTTCAGCTTTGGCAGCCAAGTTGTGTTAAAGTGTAACTGCCATGAGCTTTTTCTGAACTTAACTTGTTAGAAGAAAAAAAAAACACAGATGTAGTGTAGTGTGCTTTTAAAATAACTAAAAGTGATTATATATCCCTGTGAAAAAATAAGTGACATCAAAAAAGTTAAATATGTTTAAAAATTGCATGACATGAAGAATGCTGACTTAATTGACGTCAATTATAGAGGTCATTTTGTGGGTCATTTAAATAACACATGGGAAAAACCCTTTTATTTCTACAGTGTTGTGTAAAACTCTTGAGTTATGCCTAAACCAGTTGTCTTTGTAATCCTTGAACAACCTTGATCAATACTTTTCCAGGCTGTTTTGTTTAGTATATATTCTTTGGCCGCTATTTTACATGTTTTCAGGTCAGTAGCTAAATATTTTCAGAGTTATGTATGTGATACAGTGTTGGTAAAAAGTATTTCCCCCTTTGCAGATTATTTTTAGCTTTTTTGTGAAACAGAAAAATAAGAAGAATCCCTGGTTTCAGTATGCAATGTGAGAGCAGAATCAAGTATGGGTGGGGTCATGGTTTGAGCCAAACTTTGGCCCCCTCCTATTGATTCAAGCCAAACTACTGCACATACTGTGGGTAACTGTATGAAAATCACCTGATTTTACAGATACAAATATTTTTAAATGTACCAAATCGTGGCTGCTCTATCAATATCTTTAGTTACATCTATGCAAAACAGCAAGGACAAAACAGTTGAAAAACATAAAGTAGGATATTAAACCACATTCTTCTTTCTGCTATGAAAACAAGTGTGGCACTGCAAGCATATGCTCTGTGTCATGTGTACTAATCTATTGTCTTTAAATATTTCACATGCACTCACAAGGCAGGAGTCCCTGATTAAATAAATAAAAATGGTACAGAATGAAGCTGCAGTCTTTTCACTCTGAGCATTACATTCAGCCCATTTTCAATAAAGAACATTTAGCAATTTCTCTTCAAATGGATACCTGCCTGCACTCAGAGTTTGAAACAACTCAAGAAACAAAACCTTTAAAGGATGATGATGCAACAATGAACTGAATATAAGCCTCGATTACTTTTTTCAGCACAGGTGGCCTTCTACATTGATGTTGCTGCTCTTTTATGAGTGGTTTCTTTTCTGCTGGCAGGCACCATTCCCTTGTCAATAATTCAGTACTCAACTTTTGCAAGGCTCTCTCCATGCAACTCATGCTGGGAAGAATTTCAAGTTTTTGACGTGAACTTGCAGCTAAAGCTGTGAACTGTTCAGAGGTCAACTGAAATTACTGTCGTTTAAATACTTAAAAGTGTAGATTGGATTTATTGTATTTTAGCCTGAAAATAAAGAGCGTATTTACTTTAATGTTGCTAATTATTTATTTGTTCATTGGCATAATTTGTAAATTAGCATTAACAAATGCAGCGACTGAAGTTGTTGTTGTGCGGTTTCTTCTGGTACTATTAAAGCCATAAGTTTGCCCTGGAAAAGAAAGGTGCATGACTAAGCAGGTTGTAACACTTTCTCATTAATCTCACTTATCTTTAGTGGACGGAGGACTATGACCAAGCTTTGAATGCTAACTGTGAAGTGAAAGAATTGAAAAACAAATGCATGACCTCCTACAATGCATCATTTATAAGCAATATGCTCCTCAGCAGCTTTATAATCTAAACCATGACACTCTGCTGAAGGAGCAGCTTCTCTGTAATTTATTAAATATTTGATACAAACATCACTTTTTTCTTGGAACACTGCACTTTTATTGCATTACTAGCAAATTTTTTCCATGTTTAAACGAAGTCAAAGAATTGCACACTGGTGGATGTTTAGCTTTGATTTATCTCTGCTCTCTTTGAGATAAAAAAGAAAAAAACAGATTAAAGTTTAATTTTAGAATATACTGCTGCCAAAACCACTCCTAATAAAAATATATTTGACACATGATTTTTCTTCTATTTTCAATGTTTTTGCACCACAGGTGGCTTGATCTGTACTTTTAAATGGAAATCTGCTGAAAAGAAGCTGCAAAAGCTGGTTATACAAAGCTTGGACTCGGGGGGTGGAATACAAATGACACACTTTTCAATTTTTATTAGCAAAAAAGGGACATTTTCCTACAGCTTTTAGGGTTTACTTTGGGGTTCTGAAAATACCATAAAGGTTCATACATGTTGAATGGACATGTGCAGCATTATTGGTACATTTTGAACCCCATTGTTTACAGTTATGTATGTATGTATCTATCTATAACAATGAACAGATGCAGTTAAAGTATTTAAAGTAATTGTTTCATGTTATCATCAATTCAATTAAAGGGATTTCCACCTTTTTTTTTCTTGCTTCTCTGACTACCTACAGATTATAAGCAACAACGTGTTTTCCTTGTAATTAATAACATATGCCTAACCACAGCTGTTCCTCGGACCTCTGTGGCTATCCCTGTTGTTGGTTATTAGGTGGGATCTCTGGATTACTGCTGCCTCTTCTGAATGACATTTTACTCTTTCTTTTGTTCTTGATCAGTTTCATGGTACTGTTGGGTCTACTGTCCTGCTGGGGGAGCCAGCTGCCATTAGAAGAGGGTTGTTGTGATAATGTTCCTAAATAATACTGAGGAGGTAGGAGAAATGTGTCAAAACGACATCTGGATGGATGTCCGGATACACATGATTCACTGCAGCAACCTGCTGGAATAATTCAGCTGTCATTTTGTTGTCTTTGTGTTTGTTCTGGCTGATCATTTGAAGTTACCAGTATTTATAAGTCAAATTGAGCAGCAAAACATAAAACCCAGTTTTACCACTGTCAAAGTTATTGTTTCAATTAGGCTGAATGCCCTGCTATTATGTTATGTGAGATAGAGGAAGCATTTAGGGAGGCATCACCAGTGTTCTCTGCCAGACAAGCTGTCCGCCCAGTTAGGTAGAACATCCAGAAACCCAAATCAAATATCCTAATCTTTTCTCTCCCTGCTTGTCTTGTTCCCATCAGGAGTCCTGTCTCCCAGCAGCAGCCATGTGAGAGGAGCTGTCAGCATGTAGAGGATGCCCACATCCCGCTAAAACAGAGCAGTCCTCCCCCTCTTCCCTTCCTCACCTGCTCCCTTCCTCCTTCCCACATGAGGACAAGAAGATGACTATCACCAGCCGGCAGTCCTTTAATGTCCTGACGGTCATCTTCCTCCTGCTGTCCACTGCAGGTATGTGAAAGTTAGGATTGTGCCCATCACTGAGTCTGCCTTTCTGTCCCCCTCAAAAGTTACGGTTTGTCTCATTAGAGGGGTCGGCAGACACTTGTGTGAGACTCTCAGGGGATGTTCATTGGTATGCTCTAAAATATAGACATCCTTTTAGTCTAAAGTGCCTGTAAGGTCGGAACATAAATGCAGGGAAAACCCCCAAATGTGCACATGTTTTTTTAGGTAGAAGCTGGGAGATGTTAAATTCTAATGGTCAGAGGTTGATCCAAGATATCTCAATGTAAAAACAAATACTGCATTTAAAGCCAAAAAGCAGTTGTATTTGAATGGAAAAGGTCGAAAAAGAGACTGCACTCTAAAAAGGGGCAGTGTTAACAGACCAAAGGACAACCGTAATCAACAACTAACAGTGAGAACATGCATGTACAGTTACTTGTCCCGGTGTGCTTTTGCAAACTTTAGTCTTGAGCTTCCCTTAGAGTAATGGCATCGTTTTCGTTCAGTGGCCTTTTAACCCATGTCAGTAAAGGACATGTTTCACTGTGGATAATGAAACTGGGTGTGTTTTCAGGCAGTAACAGATAACCCAGTTATTGCCTTAGTCCGACTGAATTCTGGCTTTTAAATGCATGTACACACTTTAGTACCGGATGAAACTGAGCCGCACTGGCCAACTCTTCATCGAGCGAATACATCCAGATAATAAGGTTAGAAAGCCGAATTTCTCTGCATGTAAACGCCATCTAAGCTTAGCCGAGCAATTCCCAGGAAGTGATGACACTGCGATTTAGATATGCATGTCAACATATTGACTGTTTTACCAGCTTAAGCCAGGATCTTCACAAGGTCTTTGGCTTTTGTTCTGGGGTCAATTTAAGCGGTATAATGGTTGGGCATTCCAATCATGTTTATACTTGCACATAATTGTTGTGGCACCTTCAAGCATTTCGAAATTGTTCCCAAGAATGAACCACACTTGTACAGCTCCACAATTCACTTCCTGATATCTTAGCAGATTTTTTTCCCATTGTGTCAAACAGGAAAGCAGTGTGTTCCAGGTGTGGCCTTAAATTACATCCACAGGTGTGCCTCCAATTAACTCAAATGTATCAGTTAACCTATAAGGAGTTTCCAAAGCCATGACATCATCATCTGGGATTCCCCTCATTATTTATAGAGATAGTCATCATAACATATGTAAACTTCTGTTTTTCATTACATTATTAAATAAACATCTGACATATTCTTGCTCTCAAAAATCTGGCAATTAGCTAACAGAAAAAAGAACAAGAGAGGTTTGGCCTGTGTTAACTTCAGATAGTGAGAAGAAAGCATGTACTTTGTGTGCCTTTGTTGGTGTATGTAAACTTCTGGTTTCACTTATTCAAAGAAATTGCAATTAATCGATCTTTCTGCCCCCTTTTTCAGGAAAACTTCAACTTTCAGGATTGGGCAGTTATAATGTTTTTTTTTTGACTGTCCAATGACAGTTTAACAGGCAAAACACAAAAGGTAATGCCAAATCCCTTTCTGTTCCTGAGTTGATGACAATAACAGCATTAAAAGTGAGACTATGTGTCAGACCAAATATGATAAATGAAAGAGAACTCTTTCATGATGGAGCTGTAAAGTCGGAAATTATTAATTGGTGAACTCTAAACATTATTGGGTTTGTTTCAATTCAGGATAGCTAGCCTGCAGTCAGCTGCTAAACAGACATGTTGCTCTTAGCTTGATGTAGTTATAAAACAGTGTGATAGGTGGTGTTCCTTTTGTTTCCATACAATGACACTCTGTGATTTCTCCAATTGGAAATATTTCCAAATTGAAGAATGTCTTTGTTGTAAGCGAGATAAAAGCTCTGTAACCTTCTTTTAGCAACAGTTAGCGGTGAAGACCTTGCCTCATTTGTTAGTAACGTCTCTATTTCCACAATTGATGAAATGTGACAATAATTTCAGATGAATTTTCATAAATAAGTTACTTTATATAGTTTCCTTTTCTTTTACATTAGAGTGTATTTATAAGGGATTATTAACTTTAATGCTTCAGAACAG
Source organism: Valencia hispanica (assembly GCA_963556495.2). Lineage (NCBI taxonomy): Eukaryota > Metazoa > Chordata > Actinopteri > Cyprinodontiformes > Valenciidae > Valencia > Valencia hispanica. Next base: position 39,118,316 of record OY747706.1, read on the forward strand.
AAAACTATTTGATGTTCAGAAGCAGAGTGAAGATTGCAAACAAACTGTCAGAGAAAGCCCAGCTGTTAAACTGTGTCCTGAATTTCAAGAGGTGTTAATGAAATTAAGCAGGTGGGTGTGTGTTACAGTGGCAGTAATTTCTAGAGAGCAGCTGTTTTTCATCTCGGAAGCATACGACTTGGCCTGAACTTTACGCCCCACGTTTTGACGGTGATGGACGCTGATTTCCTCACAAGCCAGCTCACTGAAACAAAGCACTGCATAATTTTCTATCACTTCAACATGCCTTTCACCTTTTATTTCCCTTTGTTCGAGAGATTTGCTTTATTTGAACCTCTCTGCTCTTAAAGTTAGGTTTGGTAAAGAGAAGATTGGTGGATACGCTGAACCTCATTACCTTCTTAGAGAGTCCTCTTTCAAATGCTGATCAGTCTCTGGAGATTAATGGAAGACTTCTGTCTAAGTGAACCTTGAAACTAAATCACAGCAACAACTTTTTCATTACCAAAACTGTCAGATTTTTTAGACTTAGCAGATAAAAGGCATTTCCTTAGACAGAGACGAATTACTTACACCTGAAGTGATATGAGACCACTCAACTTCAACAGGCCTCCTTTTATTCATGCTTTGTCTGATGATTATGAAGCGCAGAGAGAGATAGAGTTAGAGTGGAACAAATCATATTAGCATATCCACAAACAAGTTGCATCAGTTCAATTCAAGTTGTCCAACAATATATTACCTTGCAAAAATGTGAATACCTGTTAATCTTTTTCACATTTTTGAAATAAGCCCCCTTTACTCTGATACCCTTAAGAAAAATTAAGTGCAATCAGTGGCCTTTAGAAATTTATTTAATTGGAAAAGATTTAACTTGTATGCAATTTGATCTCAGCATAAATGCTGCTGTTCTGTGAAGGCCTCAGAGATTTATCAGAGAACATCAGTGAACAAACGGCATCATGAAGACCAAGGAACACAGTAGACAGGTCAGAAATAAAATTTCGGGGAATTCTAAACAACAGCAGGGTTATATAACAATATGTCCAAGCTTCAGATATCTATCTTCAAACCTAGAGCAACATAACCATCCACCTTAAATGCGAGGTCATGCAAAGAAAGCATCATTCTGAGATATTGGCAAAAAAATAATTCGCAATTACATACTACTTGGAATATCAGAAAATCCTGATTAGATACACTTAAATTTGTGGTTGTGACATGACAGAATGGGAAACACATCAAGGGGCATTAATAGTCTTGCAAGGTTATGTCTTTATTTCCGTGCCGGTATTTAAAGCTACTTCAAGGCCTGTGTTATTCTGTGTTAACTCATCTCTGCTGTTTTGTTTCTGTTCAAACAAATGTTGAAGATTATTAGAGAGATACACATACACACAAAGGCAGCCTCAGCAGTTGTCTTTATGAGTATGCATAAGTCTTATGGGTTAGAAAGCAAGTGCTTGAGCTCATTAACTGTGTGAATAAATGTACTCTGTGCAGTTTTTATACCACAACAACACAGCTGTCTCTTTGGAATCGGTAATATTTTTCTTGCACGTATTATTGGCATTAAAAATGAAAAAAATATAAGAAACTGATGCTGACTTGAGGGTAAAACTTGGTAGAAATGTTGCACATTTTAATGTCAATTCTTTCTTCATATAGATTTATATTACTATCAAATGGATTCTAAAGTTGTTTCGAAGTTGACTCCCGAGATCTCAATGTCAACAGAACGGTTATATCCTGCTAGATTCCATTGCAAAATCTATATATTTTGTTATTTTTCCCAGTAAGAAGCAAGAATACAAAAACTTATCTCTGAAGATGTAGGAACCCAACAGCAGAGCTATACAGTAGGGCAGAAAACTATTTGGCATCCACCGATTTGTGCAAGTTTTCCTACTTGATAAGATGAGAGAGGTCTGTAATTTTCATCACAGGTACACTTCAACTGTGAGAGACAGATGCCCTGTCCACACATAGCCGGGTATCTCACAAAACGAAGATATTTTTCTGCGGTTTGGCCTATCATCCACAAGTAAACACAGATTTACGACACCGAAAATGAATCTTTAAAAAAAAAACCTGGCTAAAGTGAAGATTTGAGTTTTCTCCATTTTAAGTGTTTGGGTGTGGACAGAAATAACCGGAGGTTTCGGCTCCGCAACGTCACAAAAATGCTCCAACATCATTTGTGCGACCTGTGTTTACACTCAGAAACAGCATTTATGCCCTCAGAGATGTGTTGGCATCATCGATTGTCCAAGCGCTATTAGTTTGCTTGTTTTTACAAGCTCAATTACTGCTGTATGTAGAAGTTAGAACATAGAAACTTATTCTAATTGGGTAGGATTTGGAGGAAACTACTGCCCCCTACAGGTTTGGCATGTCTATGAATGTGTTAACAGCGTATTTATGCGGTTAGGTGTGGACAGAGATTTTTTTTTTAACAAGGTGGTGAGAGTATCCCTTTTTTTTAACCCTGGCTACGTGTGTACACGGCGAGAATGTAAAAATGTGTAAAAAAATCACATTATAATTTTTAAAGAATTTATTTGTAGAATGGTGAAGAAAATAAATATTTGGCCAATAACAAAAGTTCACCTCAATACTTTGTAATGTAACCTTGGTTGGCAATGACGGAGGTCAAACATTTCCTGTAGGTCTTCACAATGTTTTCACACACTGTAGCTGTTATTTTAGCACGTTCTTCCATGCGGATCTTAGAGCTGTGATGTTTTGGGGCTGCTGCTGGGCAACACAGACTTTCAACTCCCTCCACAGATTTTATATTAGATTGAAGTATGAAGATGGCTAGGCCACTCCAGAACCTTGAAATGCATTTCACGTAGCCACTCCTACGTTGCCCGGGCGATATGTTTGGGATCGTTGTCATGCTGGAAGATCCAGCCACATTTCTTCTTCAATCTTCTCACTGATAGAAGGAGGTTTTTGCCCAAAATACATGGCCCCATTCTTTCCTTAATACAGATCAGTTGTCCTGTCCCCTTTGCAGAAAAGCAGCCTTAAAGCATAATGTTTCTACTTCCATGCTTCACAGTGGGTATGGTGTTCTTGGGATGCAACTCGGGATTATTTCCCTTTCAAATATAGAGAGTGGCATTTATACCAAACAGTTCTATTTGGTATCAGCTGACCACATGACATCCTCCCAACCCTCCTCTGGATCATCCAGATGGTCTCCGAGAAACTTTAGATGGGCCTGGACATTTGCTGGCTTAAGCAGGGAGACTGCAGGATTTTAATCCATGATGACATAGTGTGTTTCTAATAGAAACCTTTGTAACTGTGGTCCCAGCTCTCTTCAGGTTATTGACGAGTTCCCCCCTTGTAGTTCTGGGCTGTTTTCTCACCGTTCTCAAGATCATTTGTATGTAGGTGAGATCTTCCATGGAGCCCCAGGTCAAGGGAGATTGTCAGTGATGTTGTATTTATTCTTTTTTTTTAATAATTGCTCCAACAGTTGATCTCTTCTCACCAAGTTGCTTGCCTATTGTAGATTAGCTTATCAAAGTCTTGTACAGATGTGCAATCTTGTCCCTGGTGTCCTTGGGCAGCTCTCTGGTCTTGGCCATGGTGGAGATTGGAGTCTGACTGTTGGAAGGTGTGGACAGGTGTCTTTTATACAGATAATGAGTTCAAACGGGTGTCATTATTATAGGTAGCTAGTGGAGGATAGAAGAGTGCTTTAAAGAAGAAGTAACAGGTATGTGAGGGGCAGAATTCTTGCTTGGTTGTAGGTGCTAAATACTTATTTTCTACACCAATTATACAAATAAATTCTTTTAAAAAATCATACAATTTGATTTTCTGGATTTTTCTTTTAAATTCTGTTTCTCACAGTTGAAGTGTACCTATGATGAAAATTACAGACCTCTCTCATCTTTTTAAGTAGGACAACTTGCACAATCAGTGACTGCCAAATATTTTTTTGTCCCACTGTATAAGAATGCAAATAAGCTGAATTACCATTTGCTCAATGCAGTTTTCTTTTACTCTATAATGCTCCTACTCTTCTGACCTTGTATATTTAGATTCCACAAAAACAGAGACAGGTTTTTCAAAATGTTATGCTTTTGTAATTATTTCCAAGCATGTTCTGTTACAAGCGTGAGGATTGTATTAGACTTTGCAAGGCATGGCTACTTTCTGGTTATTTTTGCAACTAAACTCTTCTTGTATTGTGTTCTTCATCCAGTACATTTATTATAACATGGATTATTTCCAGTCCTGCCTGTCCAGCAGCTTCCAAACCAAACAAACAAACAAACAAAAAGAACAGCATTAGGTATTCAGAGGTCTTCCAGTACAGCAGCTGCAGGCTGAAAGACCTTTCCTTTAAGAGCTGTATTCCATCAATAAATCTAATAAGGGGGTTCAGAGCTGGGAGATAAACACAATTTCTGCCTCAAAGGTCATGAGTTACACTTGTTCTTGGTTGATGGATCTTTACCAACTGAAAACAGTAACAATGGCTGCTTGACTTTATCTGATTTAATACATTAATTAAACAATATGGGATTGACAAAAATAAAATGTAAAAATATCAACAAATTTAATCTTTTATGAATGATATATTTAGGCTCAATACAGTTGAGTTACAAATGCCAGCAAGAGTTTTTGATTTTTTTTTTATCTCAACAACCCCAAAATTACTGTCTAAAATATAGAGGATATTATCTTCATTAGATGAATCGTTAGCCCTTCATATTTCAAAATGGGAGGTGGATCTATCAGTCAGCTTGGCCTGGCAACCGTGCTACTCCTGTGTGCGTCTAGGGTGGAGTTGGGTGCTCGGGGTTCTGGGGCGTAGCGGCCCCTGGCTGTGGTCCTGACTGGGGGCCGGCCGGTGAGGGCGTCTCTGTTGCCAGTGCCAGTGTGTGGGGTTCATGGTCGGCCGGTGTTCAACGTGTTTTTTTCTTTTTCTCTGGACCGATTCTCATTGCCTTCATTGCAGGTGAATGTCGGTCTGGTGTGTTGGCCGGCCGGTTCATCGGTCTGTTCCTGGTCTGCACGGGTATGTCGCCAGGGTTTTGCGCCAGTGCGTGCGCTGGGTTCCTGCCTGGGCACAAGGGCCTTCGATGCGTAGGTGGCGCTGGGGGCCTCCTTTACTGGCTGTCACTGGAAAGCTGTTACTATCTAGCTACAGGTGCTCTCCCCCTAGGTGGTGCACTTAGACGGAGGGCTGTGTGTGGGGGAGAGGGGCTGAACTCAACTTGGGTGTCTAATGTCTTTTGTGCTCTGATAGTAGACCGAATGTCAGGGTGGGTATAGCTCTTCTTTTGGGATGGGGTCTGGGGGACTGCCTTGGTCTTGGTGGTGCTGCAGCCATGGGCCCCCGGCTGGATGTGCTAGGGCCTCCCTGCCTTGGTAGATCTTGGTGAACTGGGGTGCCTATTGGACTCAGTGGGGGAGCTGGCTCCCTGGGAAGGCATTTTGTCCCCCAGTCCTTCCCTCCCCATCCCCGTACAACTCTGTCTGCCTGCTCCTTCACTTTACTACTTATGTAGGGCCTTGGGGTGTAGGCACATCACTGGGGTGTGGGGAGGGGTTTCCATCACCACTACCCCGTGGCAGCCTGGGTCCCAATTTTACTGTACAACTTAGACACTGTTACATGTAACATTCTCACGAGACCCACATGTAGGGACTTTGAGGTGGGCAGACTTTTCAGCATCCAGAGGAGGTGCTGTTTAATCAGCTCCACCTCTGCTGCCTGTGCCCACTGTTAAACTGCAAATAGACACTGAGGGCTCGGGGTGGGGGATGGGGGGTAAGTCGTTGGCTTCCCCACATCCCACCCCTCTGTTTTAAATGCACATTATAAGAACACACATCAACACCATACTCAAGCGAGAGGAGGGAGGCTAGGGGTCTTTCCACACCCCTGTTTGCTATTAGCCATCAGGGGTTGGGGTCCGGGAGGAGGAACAGGCGGTCTGGTCGGGGCCTGGGCTGGTGGGCTGCTTCTCCACTGTGTGGGCTTTGGCAGTCTGCTTGTCTCAATCCTAGAGGGTAGGGGGACTACCTCACGAGTCCGGAGGCTGGTTGTTCTGCTGGGGTATCGGTACCATGACCTGGGAGTATAGAGTGTGTATGGGGAGTTTGAGTGATTGTACAGCATCCTTTCTTGTGTGTCTTCGTGTGCAGGTGAGAGGGTATGTCTGTAAGAGTGAGGGAACATGTGACTGTGTGTGTTCCTGTGTATCCGTCAGGTTGGGTCTTGGGCCTCCCTCGCGCCTGGCGCATCTCAGTTTCCCCGCCAAATGAAGGGCCTATTTCTGCCACTCCCAGCTGGTAACTGATGCCTCTGCCCACCGGTGCGTCGGTGGCTCTCGTGGTCCAGGGCTGGGTGCTCAGGGGCATGCTGGTTTATTCCTGGTGCCTGCCTGGCCGGGCCTGGGTGGACCAGGGTATTGGTCAGCCGGTGTGCCAGGCCAATGTGCTCCTTTCAGCGCCATTGGCCAGGGCGCATCTTTGGGAGGGGCCGGTTTGGGCATTGTTTGGTGGTAACTGTGGGGTCCGGTGGGGTCGGGTCCGGCGTCTCCACTTGATCTGCTGTTCTGTATGATCCATGCTTGGTCGGTTCATTGTTGGGTTTGATTGACCTTAGTTGGATTCCTGGGCCCTCATTTATCAAACGTTTGTAGAAACTGTCCTATATTCTATCCTACGAATGAAATTTAGAATGTTTGTATGAACAGTCAGAAGTCTGATTTATGAAATGTGCGGTGGCCACTTATACGCATGTTCATCTGATGATAAATCCCACATGTGCGTACGCAGGTGCTAGTGCCCGTTCTCAGTCATTTGCATACAGAAACGCCCTCACTTAACCATATTTGGTAACACCACATCATCTGTCACATACATTATGTCCTTGCGTTCTTCCTTAAAATAATGGCCAAGAGAGCGAAAAAAGGAATTTCAGTGACACCGAGATCGAGGTGAAACATACGTGGGGCAATAAAAAAGAATTCATGATGAACAGACTTAAAAATAAATTGTCATAATTAATACAAATTCTTTTTTTTCTTTCTTTTTTTATTTTTACGTGTCCTGTTTGGCAGTGTGGAGCTCAGAATTGGTGTCTGAGTACCAAGTAGAAGCCCAACAGATTTGCTTTCACAAGCGGAGCAGTACAGCTTTTGCTATAGTCCTCCACTTGATATATGTGTGAAAAATCTTTATTATGAATTGTTGGGGTTTTTATTTCCTGATGTTATGGACACGGAGACGGAAAATTAAGGAGAAGAAAGAAGGAAGATGAAGAAGAGAGGTAGGAAACAAAAAGTCAAGAGAGAGGGTGAGTTGAAAATACAAGAGAGGAAGGGGAACAAAGAAAGCACAGGAAGACATTGAAGTCTGCCTCCATACCCACAGGACGGCAGAGAGAGGGGGAAAAACAAAACAAAACACGAAAAAGGAACATCGACAAAACAAACCAAACATTGTGAACTAAGAATTACACAACCACATCACAAAAAAATAGCAGAGGTGATAAACTGCTGAGATTAATATTATGTCCAAGTAAAACTGTTTCAGTGTTGCAGTTCCTCTGTTCTAATAGTAGATGCTGTGAGTAGCATGATTAGAAGTGTACTTAAATTTAGGAACATTTCCACGCACTAGTACAAATTGATAAATACCACACAATGCGTAATATTGTTCCTTTCGCACGGGGATGCCGTCCATCCGCTGGGGTTATTGGTGTGGTGCTCCGACATGGGGCAGGGTAAGGGATGGTTGGCATGGGGATGACGGCTGTGGGGATTGACCCGGGGTGGCGGCGGTGCATACCTGCCATCGGCTGACTGTGGCCCCTGTGGCCTGGTGGCGCTGGCAGGGGGGCCCTGTCTTTCTTTCTTCCCCTTTATTTTCCATCTCAGTATCCATAATATCAACAAAAAAAACCCAGCAATTTCTAATAAAGATTCTTACACACACATCAAGCGGAGTACTATAGCAAAAGCCGTAATGCCTCTCTTGTGAAAGTAAATCTGTTGGGCTTCTACTTGGTACTCAGACACCAATTGTGATCGCCACATGTCCAGACAGGACTCCTTAAAGAAAAAAAAAGAAAGAAAAAAAAAAGAAAAATACCAATGGCTTCTTGTGTTCTCCTCCAATGCTGCAGCTCTCTCAGCTCATTACCGAGTGTGTGAACCCTACTTCGACCATAAAGGGCGGTACCACTTTGGATTTCACTGCCCCCGCCTCTCAGACAACAAGACCTACATGTTCTGCTGTCACCACAACAACACGGCCTTCAAGTACTGCTGCAACGACACCGAGTTCCAAATGATCATGCAGGTCAACCTCACCACCACCTCAGATGGTTATGCACACAAGTAAGTACACATTAAACTAACTGCCTGGTTGCCTGTTTTTTAAGATTTTTAAAAATTAATGGGTTTAGTCAGGGTAAAATATTAAAATAAATGTCTCTCATCAGCTGCAGTTTGCCTTTCCATCATCTTGCTCTTACTGGTTACAGCTTACAAAGTAAAAGAAAAGACGCCAATGACTGACGCAATCTGCTGGGATTCCTTAAATAGGAAACTTTTGAGCAGAGCTGCCCTGAAATTGTAGCAGGTCCTTAGAAAAAAATTATCTGGACCCTCTCTTCCAGTTGTATCCATCAGCATCCATCACAACTCCAACCATGTCTTTATAAAACTCTTCAAGCATGACCTATTTCATGTTGAAAATTCAAGGGCCCTAATTTCATAGTTTACAACCAAAACAAAATATACAGAAGAATGCTTTTTTTATGACCTGCATTTTATTCATTTCACATTATTAGTTATACAAATATCAGTAAATAAACTGTGATGACAAGTTTATTTCTCTTACTAACTCAGTTAGTCTGGGAGTCATGTCAATTAAATACCATTTCAACAAAGACTTAGTAGAGCTGGAAAGCAGACACCAGTTTAATTGGTGATTTTTACAAGAAACATAAGACAAATTGGTCACTTACTGATAGATTAATTGTCAGTGTGCACAATATGTAATGCCAGTACAGACACAAAGAACAGAAATTATTGGACCAGCAGCATTTTATTATAAATGTCGACATGACTATCAAACAATGAAGATACTTCTGTCTACAACAATTCAATTCTTTTAAAATCTTGAATAAATTAAACGTTTTCTGAATTTTGTTTATGTGCTGACAGACATCTGCAAATATGAGGTGTTGGAAACTGGATAGTGTGTAAGAATGCAGGTGAATTTGGGTGCCCCTGCCTTCGACTGGCTCTAAAGTTGAGTTTTCAGGCCAAAAGAGTATTAAGGGCCTCATGTTGATGCTTTTAAAGAGTATGTTGAAAAGAAAAGCAAATAACCCACATTAATTTAGAATATATAACATTTTAGTCAAATAATATTTTTAAATTAAAATGAGCAGATGCTGGGATATAAAGATGTTTTTTTCATAATGAGACACATATGGATAATAAAAATGTTGTCAGAGTGTGAAAGTTGTACTTTCTAGTATGCAAAATGCAAATATTCACTGAACAAAGTAATTATCTGTTGTGAACTGAAGTCATTATAACAACCTAATGACTTTAACATTGTTTGACCATCTTAATATGGTATTCTTATTGATATTCTCTCTGGTTAAAGAGGTTCAGTGAAATCTGATCAGGTCACTGTACACCTTGTTCAAAGTGGCAGTCTGTGAAGGATGATGAGGATCTTTCTTGTCTCTTCTCTAATAAAGCACACTGGGTCACCATGGAGCCAATGTATGATTAAAAGTGCCCATATTGTGTCCTAACAACATCAACCCAGCATCTGGGATAAAAAAAGATATATATTATCGCTGTTTTTTTTGGTTTTCTTTTAAGGAAATATGTGTCATGGACACGTCTCCCCTCCCCCTTGTGATCCAGGCAGATCTACCTATCTGCCTGGACATTTTATATCAACCATTTGTCACTTCAAACGTGTATTGAAAATTAGAGCTTTAAAGCAGTTTTCTATAATATATAGTCTACTGTAGGGAAATGTAGTTTTACGACTCCAAAATTACCAGAAAAAGGGTGCAAGTTACAGCAAATAATTTACATATAAAAACAAAATAAATTAACATTTGAGCATATCTGTGACCAGTTATCTCTATCGGTCTTTGTCAGACATGTGACATGCCTAGCAACCACTCCCCCCGGGCACCAAATTGAGTGTAAGCGTCTCGAGTTGCTAGGGGAAACCACATTAGATATACTGAAGAAGCCGAAGTTGAAGAAGAACACTGGAGTCTCACATATGGATGAAAAGAAGAAGGAGGAACACATTCCTTACAAGGATAAACTTGCAAATGAGGTTAGGGATAGATATAATCAGGAATTGACCGCATTGATCATCACAAACTATCTTGCGTTTGGGATCAGGGCATACACATGTAAACAGTTCAAAAATTACAAATCGCTGGAGGCATTCTCGGATTTTCTGTCCAAAATCACTTTTCCAAGCGGGAAACGTAAAGAATCATATATGGTTGTAAAGTTTTTGTTTCCTGGTATTGTGTGACCTGTTGTGGCAGCCCTTCACACAACATGAGTGAATCAGGTTTATGCACTCCATATACACAGCAATCGCTGCTTCCGTTGTTGTGTACACTCAGCCATCCCATCATCTGACAAAGACAGATTGTTGAAATTTATTTTTAAAAAGGCTTATACAGACATGCAATGGTGTAAGTACAGGGGTACTAAATGGTTTGTTTATGGATGCAAAATGGATATAGGAAAGACTACTATGGGTATAAAATTGAGGTGTGAACAAGAAATGTTTGTTTTAGGGGCGACTGTGGCTTGGTTGGTAGTAGTTGGCTTACAATCGGAAGGCTGTGGGTTCAATTTCAGCTTCTCCTGTCACATCTCAATGTGTCCCTGGGCAAAGGACTTAACCCCTAGTTGCGTATATAGTGTATGAATGTGTGCTTAGCATTAAATGTGAGTGCAAATATGTGAATGTGGCTCCAGTGTAAAGCATTAAAGCTCCATACAAGTTCAGTCCATCTACCATTTAATCTCAAGTGACTTCCTGGTTATATAGATGAAAAAATAAATTAGATAGCAAAGTGAGTGAATTGGCCTCGGATCCAAGTAATGGCATTTTTTTTTCTGCACAGGGCCTCATTCAGCATTGGGCCGGCTTTGTAGAACCAAAGAAAAAATAACCTTGGCACATGTAATTAAAAGGAAACATTTGTTGCCATGACTCCTCAGTAAGTCTCCACGTGGACCTATTTTGGAACAAAATGACATTTCCTGAACTCATATGAAAAAAAAAGAAGTTTTTAGCTCCAACCTTTGTAAGAGGCTGACCTGCTCTTCACTGTCCCACTCGTTGACTCTGTCCGTCTTTTGCTGAAAAGGTTTGTCGACATTGATCTTCAACCACAGAGGCATTCAAAAACATGAAGGTGAAGAGCAGATGAAAACTCTTGCTGTGAAAGGCCCACTTGCCTATAATACTGTTGCTTTGATATTATGTGCTCTGTTATTTCATTTTTTATTGTGTTGTGGTTTCCGTCAAAGTGAAGTTGTAGGATGGAAATTATTTTGTTGTATTTTTAATACTAAGGTGCACTATGGTATGATGTACCAGGAGGATGGGCTTATTGCTGGCAGTTGAGGTGAGGCTGCCGTTGCATGAAACGCACAAAAAAAAAAGGTGGCTCTTGTTCTGTGGGAGCTCTCAGTGGGAGGTTTAGGTGACAAAACCACAGCTCTTTGTACTAATGCCCTCGCAGCATGCATCTGCTTCAGATGGGCCACGCTAACCCCCCAAGCAGGCCGTGATATTTCATTTTTAGTATTGGGAAGCCCGTTGAGCAATTCTTTCATCTTGGCTGAAAAGGTGATGGGCCTGCGGGTTTGATATTTACCACTGGCAAAGCAAAAAATAAAGAAATAAATACTGGCAGCAACTCTGCTCTCTCTTTGCACCACATGGTGAAAATGTTATTATAGGTTTGAGATTTACCGCTGCAGGTGTTGAAAACCAAAGGGCATTTGACCTTTGAAGGAGTCGTCAGTATATGCAAGGCTTAAAAAAAAAAGAATATCATTCCATGGTGTTTAAGAAGAGGTGACAGAAAATAGAGCTAGCAAGAATATTCAAACGCCTTCAATTTTTTTACATTTTGTCCTGTTACAACTGTAACCTTCAATCTATTTTATTGGGATTTTATATGGTGGTCCAACTCAAAACAATACAATTGTAAGGCGAAAGGAAAATGATGAGGAAATGTTTAAGAAGCATGAAACGCTGTGGGAAGGAAAGCTGGTGGAGTCACGTTAAAATGAATGCTGAAAATACAAGACAGGGAAAGTAGAACTGGTGATAGCTGATGAAATGCATCAGCTTCCATCCTCAGAGGAAAATAGGTTTATGTATTTAGTAACAAGTAGAGAATTCCCTCTTAGCAATATGTACATTTTCTTCCTGAACAAATATGGCATCATATTTTTAACATTTCCCCTCAACATGTTTCATATGATTTAAGAACTGGGGAAAAGCAGGTAAGCATGCATTGTTGCAGATCTGAGTGCAGTAGCAGTTTTCATCTACAGTAAAACGCCCTTAACCAGTTCAAATGTTCGATTTAAAGCAGTTTCTTCAGATACAACATCCATTGGGCCCTGAGAGTTCAGAACATAATAGGATTCAATGGATTTACTAAAACTAGAAGCACTCTCACATCACGGTTTATACGGCCTTCAATCAATGCCGTTACTGTAATTTGATAGTGAGGCAAATGGAATTTGTTTCCCTCTAAATAAATCTCTATTTTCAAATAATTCTGTGTGTCAGCTCCATCTCTGAGTCAGAGTAGATTTTTCTTTTTATCCATTTGTGGGATATTCCCCCAACTCAGTCCCAACTCAAGCAGAAATGTCACACTCAGAGATAATTTAATATCCCTGTTTGTTCAAAGGCTACCTTCCGACTTTTCGGGAAGCTTATTTTCTGAAACTATCTTTGCTCGTTTACCTTGTTACACTTTATGGATGTTGGTAGACTAAAGCAGAGTTCAAATGAGACCCACACAAATCCAGCTGGATCAGGTAATGTGCGAAGAAAATTTATGAGAAGTGAAAAGTAAGACAAGATATATATTTTTTTTGTCTGAGTCAGAGTGAGGGGGATTAAAAAGTCTCTTGTGCTAATTAAATTCTTTGTCCAATTTGTGCAGCTGAATTTAAGAAACTGCAAAATGAACAGATGGAAGGTTTTTAATATATTTACTTATTTATTTAAGTGGGGTTTTATATATTCCAAGGGAGAATTGGATGAACATCTTGGCCTTGCCAAGTGAATAGCGAACATTCACACCTGGCAGCACCACCATAGCCTTTGGGATTTAGGAGCTTAGCTTCAGAATATCAGAATGGAAGCACTCAGTGTGTGAAGACTGTTAATCATCATCTTTTCCAGATAAAACTGTGCTAATGCGCCCCCGTCTGTCTCTTGCTGCAGTAATTACACAGCCCTGGTCGGCGTGTGGATCTATGGCTTCTTCGTCATGGTGCTGCTGGCCCTGGACTTCCTCTACTACTCAGCCATAAACTACGAGCTGTGCCGGATCTACCTAGAGAAGTGGGGCCTGGGCGGACGCTGGCTGAAGAAAGCTCGGAATCAGTGGCACAGATCCATGCCGGAAGAGAGCGATCAAGTTCAGGCTCAAGCCCAGCCCATGGTCCCTAGCAGTCACTATCTACCCAGACAGAGCCTCAGAGGAGAGAGCCACAGCCCGACGCTCCTGCCCTACAACACATCCACTGCATGGTGAGTTGGCCATTTTTAGCACAGTACATACTAGTAATATGTGACTGAAGAACTCTGTTGTTGTAAAACAGTCTGGTGAAGATGATGTGCAAGGTTTTCTGTAATATTTTCTTCATTTCATGAAGCACCCTTTATTGCTCAATCATCTCCAAAGGATTTCAGAACAGTCCCTAGAACAGAGCCAGCCTTCTTAATCGGCTTGTTGAGCCTTTGTAAGTCACTGGCTCTGATGCTGGTACCCCAACAAATGATGGCAGAAGAGACGAGAAGAAGAAATCTGTCTCAGCGTGTATTCATGTTGACTCATTTGACACTTAACTTAAAGATTTCCAAAAGGGTGCCACATGTTTGCTGCAACATGTTCAGTTTTCCTGTTACCTTGCTTTCTGTCAGAACAGACTTACCTCTCTTGAAGCTACATTTTCATTTCTAGTAGCGTAACATTTTATGCTTCTCTGAACTAAAAAAAAAATCACACTGGAATTAAAAATGGTAATCTTGGGACACATTATTTATGTACGGTATACAATATACAAAATGCTTAAAGACACACCGACTGCCATATACTGTATGGTGCAAAGACGAATTGATGATCCATGAGAAGCATACCAAATCTAAAGCTAATCACTTTCTGAAACCATAGAAAACTATTAATCAAGACCATTCCAAAATACTACAACAACCTCTGGCTCCTGACAAAGAAATTAAAGTGAGTAGAAAAACCTTTCCATCACATTGCATGTTACAGGAAAATATTTTTTCTAGTAGTTTTTGCCTCCCCTAAAAACATTACAGTGTAGTTTGTCAAAGCTGAATATCTTCAGGTTTACTTTCACAAGGCATCTGGTTAATGTCACCGAGCAGTTCGCAGCAGCAAGAAACTCACCAGTGGGAGCTTGAGAGCAAGTATGCTGATGTTTTATCCAATAAAACAAGCTATGTAGCCATTCCTTGATAAACATAATAAATATTGTTGCTATCTTTGGATATTCCTTCTGAGGTAACAGCATCTCAGTAATAGCAGACTGAATACAGTCGATATTACATAACTCCTGCTTTAATGGTTAAAACATCAGATTTACAGGATTTCTAGTCTGTTAAATACCAAGAGTATATGCACACTGATTTGTTAATATAATGTTTATTGCACAGAGACAGAAAATATCCATAGGTGTATTACATAAACCTCTGTGGAGTACAACACAATGTGATTTGTTCTGCTCTGATAAGCATATTTCCAACACAGATATTGATGCCATTTGGAAAGAAACAGTTAATGAAACAGATGCTTGGATACCTTTGGGGCGATTGGCATCAGAAATGTTGTTTATCCCATTCTTCTAAAGCCCTTTTTTTGTATATCTGTTCTTTTTCGTCCGTCTTTTTGTCATACTCTGTGTTTTATTATTTCAAAAGCAGCATGGCAGGGAATCCACGAGTTTAGCAGCATTAACAAGAGCGTTTTTAGAATAACTTCTGTGAAGTCAACAGGGTGTAGGTTCAAGCATCAAGCTCAACATTTAGTTGAATTCCTTTTAAATAGCCAACATGAAGATAAGGAGACTGCATTCAAACCATTAAAGGCAACATAAGATCAACTGTTCTCTTTCTCATCTTCTTGGAATACAGATTTACATTCCGCTGTCCTAATAAATGTTTTCCTGCAGAGCATTTGATCATTTATTTAAATAAGGCTGCACACTACCTCGTGAAATGAGGCTCAGTTTGTGAATGCCTGTTTGGTTCAAGTCTATCCAGCTCATTAAGCTCCTGTTTTAATGAAGGGTAAAAAAAAAAAAAAAAAACATTCCCCATTGTAACGTTTTGTTTAACCTGAATGAAAGGATTTTGGGTCACATAAATTTTTTCTGGGGTGTTTTCACTGGAAAACATAATCTTTCATCCTTTCAATGTGTATTTTTATTGCATCGGAAAGCAGTCAGAAAGACTCAGGTGTGTTAGCCCACATGTGAGCGGAGTTAAGACAAACAAGATGATTAACGACACCAAGAGTGAACCGTAGAACGTTGTAGCTGTGGGGGATTTCTCCTCTTTTGCCAGACATTGTTCAAACTTTGATGATAAAGCTGCAGAAACGTGGAGCACTGCCTGAGCAAACATCCACTTTTGTGCAGTCGATTTTTCATCTAGGTCTCCGTCTCAGACGCCGAGCACCCATATCTCTCTGACTGGAGTTCAGTCTCTTCCTAGAGGTAGACATGTCTCTTGGGCCATGATAATTTAATGTTGCAAAGGTTTGACAAATGGCTCCGAGAAGCGGTGTGGACTGTGTGTACCCGGAGATAGAGGAGTGGTGTTGCTGGAGAGGGGATCTGGAGACAGCTCTGCTCATGGAAAGGTGGTTAACTCAGACTCAAATCCATAGAGCTTCCTCATTAGACATGAAGTCTGTTCAGTATGATAGGACTCATCAATCCTAGACTGGCTAGGCTCCTCTCCAATCCCTCTGTGCCAGTTTTAAGGTGGATTATGTTAAGAGATTGAAATACAACAAATTAAGGGGCCTAAAATCGTTAACCATGTTACCTTGAAAAAGTTTTCATACCCCTTGAACTGTTCCGAACTCTGTCACATTAGGAACTGAACATTTGAAACATTTTAATAGGGTTTAATGTGAACACATCAACACAAAGTAGTGTGTAAATGTAAAGTGGAAGGAAAATGATGCATGGTATTCAAAATGTATTACAAATTGAATCTGAAGTGTTTGGTGTGTAATTTTATTTAGCCCTCTAAGTCAATTTGTAGATCGATATTTCATTACAATTACAGCAGCTGCGCTTTGGTTGTGTCTCTACCAGCCTAGTAGTTATTTTTATTTGCAAAAAGGCTCAAACTCAGATTACATGGAAAGCCTCTGTGAACTGCAATTTTCAATCTAAATATTTTCATTGTAGCTCTCGCAGTATGTTTGGGGTTGTTTTCCATCTGGATGGTGAACCTCCATTCCAGACTCAAGTCTTTTTAAAACCCTAACAGGTTTTTTTATTGCCCTGTATTTAGCTCGTCTTCCTATCAGCTCTGATCAGCTTCCCTGACTCCTGAAAAAAGCATCCCCACAGCATAATGCTGGCACCACTAAAGGCTCTTTCACAAAAGTTTACAAACCCACAAAGATGAGCCACTCCATGAGCTGCATCCGGCTGTTATTGAATTAAGTCAGGCTGACAAAAATATGCGAGTTTTTAAAGACATGCCAAATTCTATAGGGTTGAAAATTAGTTGGCTTGTGACACATTTTGAGTTTTCTTCTATTTTCAAGCACCCCCACCCAGTATTGAAGGAACTATCATTAGCTGAAATCAGATGATCTTTGTGTAAGTGCTAATATTTGTGATCCACCCAGTGGGTTAATGGCATGAAATACTAAAAAAGGCATCACAGAGGTTGTCTTTCAGTGTATTTGAATCTGACAGCCAGCTGGTTGCGCAAAACCACCTTTGATTACTACATTACATAGTCTAGCCTTAAGGGGAGACACTATTACATTAAGGGGTATTAGAATAAAGGAGACTGATATAAACCCTACTTTTAATACTTTTATTCACAAAAAAAATTTAAAAACCATGTGTTATCTCAAACATAATAATGCACTTCTTTGTGATCGTCTGTCAAATCAAATACCAAAAAAGTAAATTGACGTTTGTTGTTGTAATGTGATAAATCTGGAAAACTTTATATGGTATCATTAACACTTTTGCAAGGCCTAGAATCACAAGGGAAGCAAACATCAGGGCTCTTTAAAAAAAGAACTCAAACTCTAACTTGGTCAAGAATGATGTCATATCTTGTACGAGATGTTTTGCTCTAAAAAAAGTTTCCGCTTCTTTTTTTTAAAGAAGCAGGTCAGCACTTACCAAAACCTAAAACGGTTCTTGCACAATCAGTAAAGCAACGTGACAGATGCTTGGAGCTAAATTTGGTCACAAGCAGTTTCTGGGACAAGATTAGAAGAGCCTGTTTGCAGTTTCACACATTTAAGCACTCTTCTGAATGCTGATACTGCTCACACTTCTTAAAAGTGTTAAGTAACAAAAAATGGGCGGTAGTGTGCCACAGTGGGTGATGCCCACGCAGTGCGTCATCAGGCGGGCCCCTTGTTTTATTTGTGGGGACACAGATCTTTTCCCCACTGGGGAGAATGCAGGGTATTGGTTCAGAAAACTGGGTCCACTTGTTTTAACATCTGCTGGCCAAATGTAAATAAGCCGAGACCAGTAGGTCCCAAAACCAACGTAGCAGTATCTAAAAACAACCCGGTCGCACAGAAACTTGGGCATCCAGCACGTTTGGTTACCAGTGCAGCAGAGCAATCTAGGCAGCAAGACAAAGCATCCGCTGATTTCTCCACACGCATGGAGAAAGTGCAGCTTGGCATTCAGTAATGGGAATACTGCTCTCCATTTCGCTATGTGAGCAGGCTGGTTTATACTGCTGCAGATCTACTGGGGGTTTCAGTGTAGGCGGCCTGAGAAAGTGTTTTTACTTTCTCTCCATGGATACCATTTATTAAACTCTGCTATTCATATATTCACTTTAGATTGAGCAAATATAGAAAAATTAATTCTCCTTCTTCACCAATTTATGTTCAAGAAGAAAATATTGGGTCAACCTGATATTGTGGTTTATCTTCACTTTATTGGAGCAGTGAAGTGGTTCTCTGCATACAGGAAATTGCTTGCGGATGGGGGAGTTTACTCACAGGGTAATGGGAGACCTAATGGCAGCAACATCTGGAGCGTGTATCTGATTTTTCTTTCTGCATTAGCATACAGTATGGCCAATGAAAAGGCTATGCCTAGCCCCTACAATCAGGGCAGCTGGTTCAATTGATCTGTTCAGGTCTGTAAAGTAAGGTGGATTAAGAAACTAAAGATTCTCAATCAAAGTCTTTACCTCTCAGAATGGAAAGACAAAAACAACACAACATTCAATTTGTTGAATACTTATCAAATTGCTGAGTTTTAAAAATATAGTTATCCTTTTTTTATTGTCCTCAGACTTACAGTATTTTATGTTCTGTTGCCACAAGGTGCTAACGAGGATGCAACCCAGGATGATGTCATTTACTGATATCCTTTGAACCTTTTCACCAATTTTCACAAAACAACCCCAAACTTTAGTCTATTTATGTATGGTGTGGTTTTTTGTGATAGACAAATACAAAGCAATACATAATTCTAACGTGAACGGAAATTGATTGTTTTAAAAAAAAAAAAAAAATAGCAACTGTCTAAAAAATTTGCCATGCATTTGTATTCCGCCCTCCTGTGTCAATGCTTTGTTGAAGCACCTTTTACTGCAATTAACTTTGAACAGGTTCTCTTTCCCTGCTGAAGACATTTTGTTCTCATCTGATCAGAGCACCCCATTCTACCTGTTTGATTGTCCCCTGAAATGGCTTGTGGCATACTTTAAAATGGGCCTCTGATGGGCTTCTTTTAACAGTGGCTTTTTTCTATTTCATAAAGACCAAATTTGTCGGGTGCAGGACTTATTCTGTCAAAGGATTCTCGCAACTGAGTTGTGACTCTCTGCAGCTCCTCCAAAGTTACCCTGTATATCTTGCCTGCTTTGCTGCAAAGTACTGAGTTTGAAGCGGTTGGGGTGAATACATATCTGTATGCCACACTTTTAACTGTAAAAATATTGAAAACTTTTCTTCCTTGTCTTTTCACTCATAATGCCCTCTTTTACTATTTAGTCATAAAATACATTGAAGTTCGTGGTTGCAATGTGAAAAAATGAGAAAAAGTTCAAGGGATGTGAATATTTATCTAAAGCTTAATGTGACAGTTCTGTGAGTCTCAGATTACCTACTTGTGGTTCCAGGGACTAGTGAACCTTGTCTCCCCCTCAGTTTCTCAAAACCGAAAGTGTGAAGGAGCTTGCATTGAAAATCTTCTATGCTTGATCAAAACCCATTTTATATTCCCTTTGTAGAGCACCCACTCTAACATTCTGCAGAAATGATCTGATCAGCTGCTGACATTTAAGTCCAACTGGATTTGGCTTATGCTACAAAAATATCTGAGGGGTAAGATAAGACATATAAGAGGTTTCTTTGCTGGTGTTTTGCGGCAGATTTATGAAAATGCATGACTAGTTATTGGCTTCATTAAATCTGATCATCTGCCAGCACAGTCATAGAAAAAAATGAAAGGAATAAGATGTTGGGCAACATTAAATGACACCGCTGCAAAAATCAGCCAGAGCTCCATATTGAATCCCTTGGCGACTGATAAGCCACTCTGTACTAAGAAGCAGCAGTATCCACCCACTCGATCTGGGCTCTGTGCTCAGTGGGCCAGCTGAGCTTCGCCATGTGGAGACTGGTCCATGTGAGATGACATCTGTGGCCACATTCGGCGCACACCTCACTCACCAGACATTGTAGCAAAGCTTCTTGCAGTCAATTCCACAGTGACTCAGCGTTACCATCTGTGTGTAGTAAATGTGATCACCATCGCCATCATTTGTGTGGTGTTACATCACTTTAAGTTTTCCTAACACCTGCACTTCAACATCTGCTCTGCAGGAAATGACGCTGAGCTCCACCAGACTCAGACTCAGGAGGCTGAAACAACATTTTACCTTCTTCTCCTCAAAGCGTTATCAAAGCCTCGCTCTGTCTTCTGCACATTCACATCCATCTTTGAACCCACTGGTTGGTTTTCTGTGATGATAATGGAACAGTACGTTATAATATTATCCCTGGCCTGTCTGTCCACGGAGCAGCACGCCAAGACCTTGTCCAATTAATGCAGCACTCCATGTGGTGCGAGTTAATTAACATCATAGATGTTACAAAGACAGACGGATACAGAGCTCTGTTGAAAAAAAAGAGAAGGCGAGAGGTTTTAGGTCTTTGAAAATGTTACAATGAGCTTCAATGGTAATGAAATCAAGTGGGATGTCTGCAATATTTACAGTTTTGCAGCTCAAAAAATTAGAAATAATTAAAAATGTATTTGTTTCATTAATTCAATTCAACAAACAAAACAAATAGAATCATTATAAACAGATGGGTGTATACACAAATATATATATATTTTTATATATATCTGCTAATTTGTGTGACTATAGCTTCCAGCTAATGAAAACCCAGTTCCTCAGAAAATTACATAAAACCAATAAAAATTATTTTTTAAATACTCGAATTTTGTGTCATCAAATCAAATAAATTCAAACTTAATTTATAAAGCGCTTTTCATACAAGAAGTTGCATCACAAAGTGCTTTACAGATTAAAAGGACCCCACATAAAACCACCTTCCCTTCCCTCCCCCACAGATTTAAAAACATAGTCACAGTTATACCCCCCTCCTCCCAACCCAACTCCCATGCACACACACAGTTAAAAGAAATAGTAAAAAAGGACATTGGGCCGAGTGCAGATGAACCATGCAAGGAAACGCCATCAGAGGAGCCATCTGCCCCGGCAGCGGTAGATCAACAGCAGCAGCCGAGGCACCGACACAGGGCACCCAGTGGAGGCAATGCCAAGACCCCCACCTCCACCCAAGCTTCACCTGGAGAGCACCCAGGCAGCCACAGCCGACCACCGCTCCCGGGGCAGAGGGCTCCCACAGAGGAAACACTGGAACGGGGATTAAGATAAATTAAAGTATAAAAATAAACAGTAAATTAATGTGCTAAGATTAAATAGTAAAACACTGATAAAAATATAATCATATAAAACACGCAGAGCAAATAAACAAACAGTAATAAATAATAATCAGTTAAAAGCTAGGCTAAAAAGGTGAGTCTTGAGCGTGCTCTTAAAAACATGAACGTTCTCCACGGCCCTGAGGTCCTCTGGCAGCCTGTTCCAGAGGTGAGGGCCATAAAACTGGAAAGACGCCTCGCCATGGGTGTGTGTCCTGACTTTTGGGGTAACAAGGAGACGGCTGCCATAGGAGCGCAGAGACCGCGAAGGTGTATATGGTAAAGGCAGTTCAGAGAGATAAGAAGGCCCAAGACCATTAAGACACTTAAAAACCATTAAAAGAACCTTAAAATCGATCATAAAACGTACGGGGAGCCAATGCAATAATTTTAAGACCGGTGTAATATGCTCCCGCCTCCTTCCATGGCCAGAGATAGCCATTTGAACACAATTAAAACTTGTGCGTATAGCAGACATAGTACTGGATGTGTTTAACAGATTATTTAGTTGAGAATATGGGATTTTAAAAATGAGGTTTCAGTACACTTTAATAGTTACACAGCAGCTACAGTATACAGTATAGGCGGCTGTAGTTCAGTGGTAGAGTTGTCAGCCTGCGATTCCAGCTTCCGCCTGCTACATGTCGTGGTGTCCTTGGGCAAGACACTTCACCTACTCGCCTACTGGTGTTGCCCAGAGGGGCCGATGGCGCAATATGGCAGCCTCGCTTCTGTCAGTCTGCCCCAGGGCAGCTGTGGCTATAATCATAGCTTGCTTCCACCAGAGTATGAATGAGAGAGTGAATGAATAATAGAGTTGTTGTAAAGCGCTTTGAGGGTCTCGAAAAGCGCTATATAAATGCAAGCCATTATTATTATTATTTATTATAGCTACAGCTACCAAAAAACATTTGGTGTGATTGGGACATGTGAGTTACTGGCCCAACCCTTTATTCAACTAATGTTTAAGGCCACCACCTAAGATTTCATCACTAAACAGAGGACCTGTGATGTCTTTAAAGTATATTGATGTTCCACAAAATGTTCTTTGTTTTGGTCATATATGCAAGGGTGAGGGGAAAAGTTCTTGTAGCTTGTTCACCTTTCATATAAAAGACTTCCTAATTTCTGACAACAGGTTGGGGATTTCGGGCCGTTACAGTCTCATGAGCCCCTGGCTCTACCATGCATTCGGTTCAACATTTGGGTCAATGTCACTTGATGATTCAAGCATGTATCTAACAGTGCCAAAATTTGAGTTCTTGATTAGAAATCTCAAAGTGTGAATGTCTGTTCAACAGAAGAGTCGAGGCTGCCCTGTAGGTGTTAGAAAGATGAAACCGGAGGTCAGCTCTGTTGGTTTTGTGTTTGCAATGTGGATGGCTTCTTTCACCCCTTTCTCAAACCACTTGTTTTCTCTATGCAAAATAGGCAAATGTGGAAATCAGGAGTTTCTAAGTCTTGAATTGAATTGGTGAAATAAATGTCCTTTTTGATGATATTCTAATTAATTTATATGTTTAGACTGACCCGTTTATCACAGAATTTCTCTAAAATTAAAATAGTTGCCTTTTTTTTACACAGGATCCATTCTTGGAAAAGTGGACAGCTTTTTGTTCCCAATGCAGTGTACACGTGGCTCTGTTCATTAAACAGACTAGATTGGTGCAAGATTTGGTGGAAGTGATTCATAGAACTGAGGTGGGCTTGGAGTCCTGACGAGACTTACAGACTCCTAAAATATTGCTATAAATGTAATTGCTTTTTGAAAAGCAAAGCAGCCCTGTTTATTAGTTCTGTTCTCTGACTCTGAGCTGAATTTCAAACCAATACGCTTTATTTCCATATAAAGAACAGTGTTGACCCTGTTAAGGCTCAAAGAGCACTCCCTGTAAGCTTAGACAGTGTCAACCATGAAGTAAAAGCATTTCTGTGTTGTTCAGTAGGAAACTATACGGTCTCTGTATCGACTGAGGAAACTAATGATGCAGACCTGTGCCCTCTGAGCAAAAAAAGGGCTTTTAGGAGAGTAAAAAACACAATTAGTTATCTGCTTGTTATCTGCTTTCAGTCTGCTTGAAATTACCTTGACTGAACATCCAAAAAAATATCCTCTGCTTGTGTTTTTTGAAGACTTTTCCTGACTGTGAGGATTCTGCTTGTTCTCTTGCTTATACCCGAGTTGTTATCATGCAATGTAAATATGGCAATTTAGTCATGCAGACAACTTTATTAAAATATATGGATTCACTTTCCTGATCTTTCATAAAGCAGACCAGTTAACTTATTGAATATTACTTTTGGAATTAAGTATGTTTTCTCTAAAATTGTTCCAGATTTGCTAAGGTATTCCAGAATATGATTAATTAATTAGATTTTTAAAAACAGAAAATGAAGTCCAACAAATGTTAATTTACATGTTTTTTTGTTTGTTTTTTAAATCAAAACCAGTTGCTAGCAAATTTGCTTTTTTTGAGATTGGCTTCAGTTACAGTACCTTCAAAAAATAAGCAAACTCTCTTAGCGTTTTCACATTTTGTTTACATTTACCCACTAACTTTGATTTATTTGATAAGGAATGCATTGTTATTTTACATTATCAAGCCATCTCCACACTGATGACTTGTCTGGCACATTGATTATGTTTCAGATAATGGAGAAATAAAATTTCCATATGAATCTAATTTCTTTATGTTCTCCATCAAGATTCTATATTTTTTCATTTAGTTTCGGATCTTCATACAGCAGCATAAAACAGAAAAACAAAATTTTTGAACCACTCAATGATGACGGGCGCATTCAAGCAAAAGCTTAACAGATACCAGTTTATAAAAGCACAACGGACACTTTATACTTTTTTTCTATGGATCTGAATATTCTATGTTTACAAACTGGAAGGCATACAAAGTTTGTGTCCATGAAAAAGCAACTATTGACCAAGTGATTGTTGAGTTATGTTATATTCATCGGATAATTTATTTGTGCTGTGATGTTACAAAACAAAATATATATTTTGTCTGTAGTAATACCATAATTGATTTCTTATCTTTGTTTGCCTGGTGACTCTGTGAACTGAAGACACTGTCTTCAGCTCGCCTGCCCAAAGCTGTGAAGCATGAGGAAACGCTTTAGTTTGGGCAGGTTTTCACCACATTATTTAATGAAATTAATTTGCATTTAAATTAGCAATTTAACTTGAAAATGTTAATTAAATGTGTTATCATCAGTCATCCCATATGATTACTTTAACTGAATAGTCATTCTGGGGAAGACTAGCAAGGGCAGCAACATGTAATCATCTTGTCAGCTGCTTTCGAGCATCTCTACAGCCAAATTCTTTGTTTTTGTGGAGGAAATTAAAACAGGGCTGTCCGCCTTCACTTGTAAGGACAGCATGTCAGACCTGAGAAGGCATCAGAGTCAAAGACAGCGGGTGCTATTTATTCGTCTACCTTTGTTGTAATGACAATCTGAGAGTGCACTAAAAGCAGACATGGAATCAGGTAATTGTACAGGTCGCTCCTACTGATTTTGTAGATTTTCTGGCTTATAAAGAAATTATCAGTCTTAATTTCTTTTGTGGCAACTTCATTTTAATGTGGAGAGGAAGTATAATTTAAAAAATCCCAGAGAAAACTTAAAGGTAAAAAAATACAAAGAAAATGTGGATATGTATAAATATTTTTTTGTGGCTCAAATAACTGTTATCTACCAACAAGAGGCCACATGGTTGAATAAGGGTTTATATTTGATCAAATCCAACTTCCCCAATCACTGATCAGAACCACACCATTTTCAGGAAATAATTTGCCATTATATTGAATTATGCAAGAGTTGTAAAAAAAATTCATGGACATAAATTCAATTCAAAAATACTTAATTAATCCCAAAAGGAAAAATACATGTTGCAGCTCATCCACCTATCCAAGTTTGTTCAAAGAGTTGTAGAAGACACTCTGTTGTTGTATAACAATCTCATGAATAGGATGCCGTAGGGTGTCCGTAATGTTTTTAATTTCATAAAGTTTGAAAAATCAGAAACATAATGAAAAACAAACTTATGTGGTATGGTTAAATTAAATGAGTATGAAATGGTTTGCTTACAGGCAGGACATGACAAGCAACAAGAGACAAAATGTCAATACATAGGCACAAAATTGTGCTACAAGTGGACCTGGAACACATTCAGTAACATGTAAATGAATTTTAATTTCTGTGTAATGTGTTGAGAAGATAGGCACCACAGCTCCCATGTTACCATGGATGGATGGAAAAATTAATGGATGGATGGATGGAATGTGTTGACTCTTGCTTAAAAAATGCAAAGAAAATGTGAATGTCACTGAGTGAAATAACATTGTTATCCCCCTGTAAAACATAACTTGGTACTTACTTTACAGACGTTTGTTGGCAAGGACAGGAGTAAGACTTTTTTAACAGCTGTTTGGCAACTTGAAGCTCCAGCACCATCCTACAGATTCTTTGTTGGATTGAGGTCTGGAGACTTGCTCAGGCACTTGATATTCCTTAGCCACTCCTTTGTTGGTGGTAGAATCACTTACTAGATTTCACTGTACATGGTCCTTCAGTGCAGTAAAGTTGATTGCACACAAATTCAATTCAGCTGAGTTTTTCTATACAGCACCAATCTAAAACAAATGCCACATCAAGCAGCTGTATAAACAAACAGGTCTATTCATATCCAGAAATAAATGATAAAAAACAATACAATAATATACACCAACTCAAATTCAGTTACATGTATTCCAGTTTTAGCTTTGTTTCTGTACAGTGCACACAAATTCAGTTTATAAGGCGACTTGTTAGAAGTTATCTAATAAAGGCCCCGTTTACATGAAGGAAAAACACTGATATTTCCCTGCGGTTTGGCCTCTCATTTACACGAAAACCCCGTTTTTATCACAGAAAACGATTATTTCTAAAAACTCCGGCCAAAGCGGAGATTTGCGTTTTCTCCGTTTTAAGCGTTTGCATGTTGACAGAAATAACCAGAGTTTTCGGCTCCGCAACGTCACTTTCCGCGACAAAAATGCTCCGACATCACTTGTGCGACTTGTGTTTACACTCAGAAACAGAATTTATGCCCTCAGAGATGTGTTGGCATCATCGATTGTCCAAGCGCTTTTTGCTTGCTTGTTTTTACAAGCTCAATTACTGCTGTATGTAGAAGTTAGATGGTAGAAAGTTAATCTTGAGTGGATAGGATTTGGGGGAACTGCTGCCCCCTACAGGTTTGGCATGTCTATGAATGTGCTTAACAACAGACTTATGCGGTTAGGTGTGGACGGAGATTTTTTTTTAAACGAGGTGGTGAGGATATTCTGGGTTTTTTTAAACCCGGCTACTTGTGCACAAAGTGAAAGTAAGACCAAACAAGTATTTTACTTTGCTCCACTCCACCATGCTGAGCAAGCATGTGGGAAGAAACGACTCCTTTTAGCTGGAAGAAACTTCCAGCAAAACCAGTGAGCACTCATCTGCTGAAGACAGACACGCCAGAAAAGATAGGAGTGGTTTACAAACTCTCTATGTTAAAGAAAAAAAGACTAGACAGGCACAATGCAGCAGTAGCTCAGTTGGTGGGTTAATCTAGGATAGAAACTCAATTTAACACATAGGTTAGTAGCTAGTAGTTTTATCTGTGCCCCCCCCCCCCATCCAGTTAGGAGGAGCAGCTAAACATCAGAACAGGAGAAGCCTCTATGGAGAATAAACAGAGAGAAAACATAACATTAACAGCTACACTAACAGTAGTGAAGAAAAATCCAAGAAGCATAATGGTTCCACCTCCATGCTCGAGTGTAGAGATACTGTTTTTCAGGTCATACTCAGCATTTATCTTTCTCCAAACATGGTCAGTAGAGCTGATGCCAACTTGAATTTGGTCTCTTCTGACCACAGTACATTTTCCATAGTCTTCTTTCTTCCCAATATGTTAAGATGTTACAGCATACAATTGTGTGTTACTAATAATGGTCTTTTTAACTGTGGTTATAACTGCCGTCAGATCAATAACAGACTCTTCCCATTTTGCTGAATGCTAGTCTCCCACCTTTTCCATAATCATACAATCTTCAAGCAGAAAGGTGAGGGTTCAGACATGCCCCGTGAGGCAAGATCTTTCATGTCACACCAAGCTTCTTGAAGAAGTTCTGCTATTTTGTACAGAACCTGATGTCCTTTGACAGCTACTTACATACAATATACAATATGAGGTGAGATCTGGAGTATTGAACCTTGTCAAAAAACGGATTTATTCTACTACTATTCAACAAGCAATCCAGAAGTCAGAATTCTGGTTTGTTTGTAAGAAATAAAACATTTGTACAAAATAGTGATTTCTACTGCAGAACAACTCCTACAAACAACGGCTCAATTTGTACCCATCAACTAGATGTTTTAGATTTGCTTTGACAACCAAATGTGTAAATATGTTTTTGTGGCTCAAATAACTGTTATCTACCAACAAGAGGCCACATGGTTGAATAAGGGTTTATATTTGATCAAATCCAACTTCCCCAATCACTGATCAGAACCACACCATTTTCAGGAAATAATTTGCCATTATATTGAATTATGCAAGAGTTGTAAAAAAAATTCATGGACATAAATTCAATTCAAAAATACTTAATTAATCCCAAAAGGAAAAATACATGTTGCAGCTCATCCACCTATCCAAGTTTGTTCAAAGAGTTGTAGAAGATACTCTGTTGTTGTGTAACAGTCTCATGAATAGGATGCCGTAGGGTGTCCGTAATGTTTTTAATTTCATAAAGTTTGAAAATACAGAAACATAATGAAAAACAAACGTATGTGGTATGGTTAAATTAAATGAGTATGAAATGGTTTGCTTACAGGCAGGACATGGCAAGCAACAAGAGACAAAATGTCAATACATAGGCACAAAATTGTGCTACAAGTGGACCTGGAACACATTCAGTGACATGTAAATGAATTTTAATTTCTGTGTAATGTGTTGAGAAGATAGGCACCACAGCTCCCATGTTACCATGGATGGATGGAAAAATGGATGGATGGATGGATGGATGGATGGATGGAATGTGTTGACTCTTGCTTAATATTTCGTCTCTTCCCATTACAATAAAACTACTGTAAGTGGTAAGTTATAAACCTTTAATGTTTTGCTTGTAAGCAAATCCCTTTAATTAGTAGATCAAACAATTACTTCCCACACTGTATCATAGGTCCCAATCTGAGATAAATTATGTTAATTTTGTCCTTATTTTTTTCTGCTTTTGAACAGAATAATGCTGCAAGTGGAACAACTGAAGAGTAGCAACACCAGGTTTCCTTATACAGTACGGATGAGATGTCCCAGGACCCCTTCTGTGTGGACTGCATATACATCACCAACTTTGGCCTGGCCATACTGTAGTAGTTTGTAGTGACTACTGCCAATACCTAATGAGCACAAACACCCGAGAACTGAAAGAAGTAGTTTTTTAGAAAGAGATGATCAAAGAGGACTGTTCAGCTGCAGCCTCAGCAGAGGAGAGACTGATATGTTATACTCCTTAAAAACAGCTGGCACAGCCTGGAGTGATGAACTGGAACCCGAAACCTGCCAGCCTACAGAAACAAGCTCCTCTTTCAACAGTAGATATAACATGTTTATCACACCGCTGTGTCACTTTGTGTTCAGTAGCAGTTAGACACAGTTGTGGATTATCTATTTGGTGAATTATTTGTGAACTAGTAGGAGAATTTGTATGAGTGGGTAACTTTCTGAACCTATAACTTCTTAGGTTGATGCTGAGCATCTTACTTAGAATATTTTTGTCAAAACCAGACAAATGTTTAAACTCCTGCTTGACAAAGACACATCAACACACAGTTTATCCTCTGGTGGTTCACAATCTTGACATGAAGTCCTTCAGAGGTTCTGTCTCTTCACCCAGAACATTATTGAGGATCAGGGATGCCTTCGCAGCAGCAGGAAGCTTAATGCCAAGTTAACCACATCTGCAATCCTTGGTGACAAGCCATCAGACAAACAACAAACCCAGGCCGTTACTTTTAAGGTTAGTTTGTAATATTATCACTCCTCTGACGCTGAACATTTGGCAGCTTCATTAGCAATACAGTGCAATTGATTATCCATAAGCTCCTTTATAAGGAGCACTCCAAATCCTGTATTGGCAAGAGATAATTGTAAGAAATTAGCCATGTCAGAAAAAAATCCATCCAGGCCCCTTCACCGTCAGCAATAATGTACAGAAGCCTAATCAGAAAGATGAAACGGTGCCATGAAAACAGTGGGATCTGACTGGGGAATCACAGAGGTGTGTCCCAAATGCCTCACCTTAGATTGCATATGTTTAAAGCTAAAGAAAGAGAAAAAAACAGTAGTGAACTCATAAAAAGATCTCCAAAGATTCTGAAAAAAGTATGTGAAAATCCCCTTTATTATTATTTTAATATTTCTTTTTGTTGGTTTTACCAAACATAAGCCTAAAACCAGAATACAGGGCCCTGTAAAAGTTTTCAAACCTGTTCTACTTTTTAACTTTTTTTTTTACATCACAACCACAACCTTGAATCTATGTTTTAGGATTTTATGTGAAAGAACTACACTAACTTGTATGTAATTGTAAACCAGAAGACAAATGATACACATTTTTCAAACAGTTAACCTGCAAATATTGCCATCTCCCTGCAAAAATAGCTCAAGTTCAGTCAGTTTGGATAGACAGCATCTGTGAACATAGTATTTAGGTCTTTATTTAATTTCATTTATCTTGATATTATACTGTGATCAGCTGCCCTTTGTTAAAGAAAAAGCATCCCCACAGCATACTGCTGCCGACACCACGTGTCTCTGTGGAGATGGTGCATTCGGGGTGTCCTTCAGATTGTCCTCCAGAGATAGTGTTTTGAATGTAGCCAAAAAGTTTATCTTGGTCTAATCTGATTAGAAAACCTTTTTCCTCATGCATGCAGTGTCCCACTAAACACAAAACATGTCAAACAGGACCTTTTAATGATTTCTTTCAATCATGCTTTTCTTCATGCTCACAAAGAGCAGATCTATCCTGTTAACAGATTCTCCCACCTAAACTGGGAACCTCTGCAGCTCCTCCAGAGTTACAACATGTCTCTAGGCTGCTTCTCTGATTAAGGCTATCCTTGTCCGGCCTGTCAGTTTAGGTGGACATCCATGGCTGTGCAGATGCGACATCCTCTTTCCATTTTAAGAGGATCAATTTAAGATGCTCAAAGATAAAGACATTATTGTACAACCTAACTCTGCTTTCAACTTCACCACAACGACCTGTCTAGGGTGTATTTCGCCTCTCGCCCGATGATTGCTGGACATAGGCACCCCCTGCAACCCTGCATAGGATAGATTGTAAAGATAATGGATGGATGGATAATGGGTGGATTATTAAATTACTTGAGAATAACTGACACTACTTTTAATATTTGTTAATCCACAGCCTGTTTTGCTCGGTTAGTTTTATCTTAAACTAGCAGAAATGTCTTCAGCTGTTTTGTCTTTTTGTTTTGTTGATTTAGTCACCCAGTTGCATCCAAATTAGACATACTCAATGATCTCCAACGGTGGACAAAGTGATGAAAACTAAGTATTCACATTTAAATGGCTTGAAGAGAAACGAGAGTCACTCCTGCCTAGAATATTAAATACAGAAACGCCAAAGTAATTTCTAATTTTTTGACTAAAAGATAGAAAGATGATATTTAGCTGTACAATCAACTGAATGTTAATACATCAGGCCAACTCTGAATCAGCTGCTGAATCCAGAAAAAAACTGTTCTTTTGTTGTAAAAAAAAAAATCATACAAAGCTACTGCTGGTCATTAGAAAACTGACTCCAAACCATCTCGTGAAACAAAAATTAAACCAGACAGAAGATTTTAGGCTTTAATCTCAAGTCTCCTTCTCAAGTTTAAGAGGGACCAAACAGCGCCGGCCAGCATAATCTGTTACCCGTTATCTCCAATAATATTCAAATTTGCTGAACCGCTAGAGCAACTTAATTCCCACTTTCAGGAACTGAAGTTTAATTGTGTGCTTGCCCCCTGAAGACTTGTGCCATCACTTCTATGGGGCAGAGAGGAGGCAGGATGTGTCCAAGCGAAATAATTGGCCCACGGTTCAGTTCTGGCTTTAAATTACTCTCTCTCGCTCAGAGTGTGACGAAACGCAGCTGCAAACAGGAAAGTGAGAGTTTTAACAGATGCAGCAGGAGAATAGTCCCCAAATCAGGATCGAGTGGGACATAATTAATATTTTTCAGACGCTGTATTCTGACTTTTTTTCTTATCACCATTTATGTAATGCATTGGTCTTACCAACAGGGAATATAAATTAAAAAGAACTTCAATAAGCCTCTGATAAGTAGTAGCAGGATCTTACATGGATTTCCACAAGAGATGTTTCAGGATTCCTAACTTGTTTTTAATGTTTCGACTTGCTTTTAGTGATGTTTTCTGTTTCGTTGACGGTAGTCCTAACTCTGGCCTGATGTGATGTGGTACTGTTAATCGTATCAGCTCAGGCCTTTTTCCTGTATTGAAAAAATAAATAAATAGATAAACAGATGGAGGAGGGGGAAGAAAGCACACATCTGTTTCAGTCTCTCCAGGTTGTCATGGTAACAGTTGCCTTACAGTTAAATCCCCACCTGTACTCAGAAGCGTTGTAGTGGTTGATACCTCACTTTTTCTGGGTATGGTGGTGAAGATGATGACGATGCTGATGATCATGATGTGCACCACGTTCTGTCTATGTACCTCCTACTAGATAGAATGTAATCTTTTCAGTGAGATTGTAATTGCACTTGTTGACTTTGTATTGTCACAAAAGGGAGAAATAATAAAGTTTTATCTTTTCCAGTGTGTTTAAATCCCTCTGTGTCAAGTGCTCTTTGACAAAAGGGAAAGAAAAATATCAATAAGATGATAAATGAAGCGTCACATTTTCTGAGCCTGCTCGGGGAATGACGTTAAGGCCTATTAAGGGCTTAAAATGTTAAAGTAATGGTATGTTTGATTTGGTATTCATTTGTTTTGCCACATTAAATCTGTTTTTATTACTGCATAATGATGTAGTTTTGTCTAAATTTGCACATCTGGACAGCAATGTTATTGCCATATAATTCAAGTGAAAGAAGCCAAATATGTCTTAAAAAACAACAGCAAAGAAACAGTGCCCGAATTGCCAGGTCAATTAATATCACTACAGATACAGTAGCTTGAAAAAGTATTGCCACCCCTTCAAACTTGTTCACATATTGTTGTGCTAAAGCCAAAAACGTCCTTGCATTTCATTGGAATTTGTGCTTCACAAATTCCCCTAACAAGCACCATATTTAGTTAATTTTTAAAAGATTTACCTGTCAATGCCATCCTGAACAGATTTTCAATGCTTTTAACCATGTGCAGACATCCCCTCTCTTGAATAGACACCCGCAATTAGTGGTAAGAATAGAGAGATCAGACTCTGTTTGTTGTCAATCACGCGGAGCTTAAATTGAAGGAGGCTCAAGGAGCGTCAGGTTTTAAAACATTATTCCACTAACACTGGATAAAACCTTACACCATTTCTACCATAAAATATGGTGATGACAGGATCATACTGTGGAAATGATTTTCTTTAGCAGGAGCAGGGAAGCTAGTCAGAGTTGATTAGATGGATTACGGTAAATACAGGACAATCCAGGAGGAAGATTTTTTAGAGGCTGAAAATGTCTTGAAACAGAGGCATGCAGCCGAAGCTCCAACGTAATGGTTTTAATCGAGGACCATTAATGCATCCATTTGGTTGAGCTTTTGCTACTTGACCAAGAAGAATGAGCAAACCTGTCAGTCACTGGATGTGCAAAGCTGTGTGAAACTTGCAACTTTAATTGCAGTGAACATCGGTCATAGTGGGTAAATACAAAATGTAATACACACATTTCAGAATTTTATTTGTCAAACTTTTTAAAACAATATCATATTTCCCCTGACTATTATGCACTTTTTTGGGTTGGTCTGTTCCGCAAAATCCCAATAATATTCACTGAAGTCTTATCTTGCAATGTGACAAAATGTGAAAAGGTGTAAGGGTTTACATAATTTTGCAAATTACTACATTGGAGGTCACAGTGTTGGTATAGCTCATATAATTAATTCTTTAAGGAGTTGTTGTAGATGATGATGGCTGTGGGCAGGAAGGATTTCCTGTAGCGGTCTGTATTGCAGCGAAACTGAAGAAGCCTCCGACTGAAGACGCTCTGTTGTTGTATGACAGTCTCATGAAGAGGATGCTCAGGGTTGTCAATTTTTTTGATTTTATGAAGAATCCTTCTTTGCATCATCATCTCCAGATGTTCCACAGTTGTCCCAAGAACAGAACCAGCCTTCTTTTTCAGGTTGTTTAGCCTTTTTAAATCCCTGGCTCTGATGCTGCTACCCCAACAGATGACGGCTGAAGAGATTACACTCTCCACAACAGACTTCTAGAAGATCTGCAGCATCTTTCTGCAAACCTTGAAGGACCTAAGCTTCCTCAAGAAGTACAGTCTGCTCTGTCCCTTCTTGTAGACAGCTTCACTGTTGCGCCTCCAGTCCAGTCTTTTGTCAAAGTGAACTCCAAGGTATTTATATTCCTCAACCACCTCCACTTCTTCTCCCATGATGGAAACAGTGTTTGACTTATCCCTGTTTCTTCTGAAATCTACAATCATCTCCTATGTTTTGTTCACATTCAAGGTGAGGCGATTGTTTCCACACCATGTCACAAAGCGGTCCACCAGCTCTCTGTATTCAGCTTCTTGTCCATCTCTGATACACCCGATAATTGCAGAGTCATCTGAGTATTTCTGCAGATGACAGGTCTCTGATTTGTACTGGAAGTCTGAGGTGTACAGAGTGAAAAGGAATGGTGAGCGTACGGTCCCTTGTGGTGCTCCTGTGCTGCTGACCACCTGATTTGACACACAATTCTTCAGTCTCACAAATTGTGGTCTGTTAGTCAGGTAGTCATTGATCCAGGCGATTGTTGAGGGCTCCACCTTTGTCTTCAGGAGTTTCTGACAAAGCAAATCAGGCTGAATTGTGTTAAATGCACTAGAGAAATCAAAGAACATGATCCTCACAGTGCTGCCTGCTTTGTCCAGATGACAGTGGGTTGGTTGAAGTAGGTGGATGATGGCATCTTCAACTCCAACTCCATAGCGATAAGCAAACTGCAGTGGGTCCTGATACGTCCTTGTTTGCTTACTCAGGGGTGCCAACAGGAGTCTCTCCAGGACCTTCATGATGTGGGATGTCTCAGGGCAACGGGTCTATAGTCATTGATGACTGATGGGTGAGTTATTTTGGGTACTGGAACAAGGCAGGATGTCTTCCACAACACTGGAACCTTCTCCTGAGTTAGGCTAAGGTTGAAGATGTGCTGCAGAATCCCACAGAGCTGCTCTGCACAGGCCTTCAGGACTCTGGGGCTGACACCATCTGGACCTGCAGCCTTGTTCCGGTTCAGTTTCTCCAGCTGCCTCTTCACCTGACTTTTGGAGACAGACAAGTGGGAGGGGGAGGCAAAGGGGGTAGCAGCATTTCCTGACTTGGTTGAAGTCAAACTTGTGGAATTAGAAGAGTCCATGGCTGAGGTGAAGGATAAAACATCCGAGGTGTAACAGGAAAGCTGTTGATTAGAGGAGAGTGAAATGTCTGTTTGGCTGGGAACAGGAGAGGGGGATGCTGAGGTAGTTCCTGAACTGAACCTGTTGAAGAATATGTTCAGTTCCATCTATCCAATCCTTCTTGTCCTCAAAACCTGTGATCTTTCTCATTCCTGACCAGACATCTCGGATATTGTTCCTCTGTAGTTTGTTCTCCAGCTTCTTCCTGTATGCCTTCTTGCTGTCTCTAATATTGACCTTAAGTTGCTTCTGTTTTCTCCTCAGTAATTCCCTGTCTCCCTCCCTGAAGGCTCTTTTTTTCTTGTTTAGTTGTTCCTTCAGCTCACTGGTGATCCAGGGTTTGTTATTAGGGAAGCATCTCACTGTTCTGGTGGGGATGATGTTGTCCACACAGAAGTTTATATAGTCAGTCACACACTCAGTCATGGCATTGATGTCCCCTCCATGTGCTTGGCAAAGAGTCATCCAGTCTGTGGTTGCAAAACAACCCTGCAGGGCTTCTTCAGCTTCCTGTGACCATTTTCTCACAGTTCGTGTTGTCACAGGTTGCCTCTGAACAAGGGGTTTATATTCTGAACAGAGAAAAACAAGATTGTGATCTGATTGTCCCAGAGGAGGTCTTGGTTTGGACATGTATGAATCCTTTACATTTGCATAAAACAAATCCAAGGTCCTGTTTTCTCTTGTAGAGCAGCTGACAAACTGTTGAAATGTTGGAAGTGTAGTAGAGAGCGAGGCATGATTATCCATGCCCTTCTATTGAAAAGTTACCCCTTTCTCTAAATACCATACACGTAGGTAGCATTACCACAGTGAGAAAATTAACAGAAATAATCAAAAGGTTTCTGTGACAACTTTCAAAACAACCCTAAAAAATGTGTAGATGAAATGCAACAAAAGGAACATTAAAAGGCTGGATACAAGTGGATGCATCTTATAGCCTTTGAGCAGCAGGAAGAGGATGCATGTTATTTGGGTAGATATAATGTACAACAACCTGTCTACAGGCAAGGTAGATGAGTAGCAGCTGTCTTCTAAGGACAGATTCTGAGGAAATGCTCCTTTTATTAAAAATTTTGTTTTGCTTCAAACAGGTCGGGCCTTAATGGAGTTTGGCAGAAGGGTCTCTAACGACAGCTCTCCAAAATCAGTGTTGTTGGGGTTTTTTTATGCATGGCTGCTTTGCTAACGTACAAAAGGTTCCTGGAGTGTAAAATAATGGGGCTTTTACTTTTGTTTAGCCGCTCAATACTGATAGAGGTAAAAAATAAAACATGCATAAAAGCTTTTTAGGGGTGTTGCGTGGCGTAGTGGTTAGAGCAGGCGTCCCATGTGCAGAGGCTTCGGTCCTCGACGCGGCCGTTCCCTGTTCGACTCCCGTCCTGGGCAACCTTTGCCGCATGTCTTCCCCCACCTCTCTCCCCCTTCAAAAAAACTCTGTCCACTGTCAAAAAAGGCCATTCAGGCCCAAAAACCTTTTTTAAAAAAGCCCTTTTAAACCAAAAAGGATGAATCATTGTTGGGTCACCTCGAAAGTCAACGTAGTTTATAACCATTAAGGCACTTTTGTTATAGCAATCTGCCACAAAGATATAATGTGTTCAGGCTTCTTTTGTTACCCATGTATAAATAAAATAAATATAACTGCGTAACAGATAAAATAGTGACAAAAAATCACAGTAAGGGTAAAACCTATTACTTTGGATATAGCAATTGGATCAAAAGAAAGATAGTCTGTACTCAAAGTCCTTATTTCAAGATTTTCTTTCATATTTCTGAAAGAAACAGCTTTTAGATTCTCTTTTCTTCTAAACATGGTTTAAGGCCTAACTACTTGTTCTTTTCTCCTTCACTTGTCCAGTTCTTGAAGATTTATTTAGGGATATCAAAGACTTATGATATACTTCTCACTAAAACATTATGATAAGGTAGCATTTCTTCCTAAATGGCCCACATAAATCCCACGATTCCTTGCCAGAATACTTTTGGCTCGTTGGACTCTCTTCAAAGCAAGATTTAGAGATTCCAGCCCTCAGCCCCTGTGAGAGTATTTAGGATGTGTGAGGATACCAAGTAAGTAGTCAAATGATTAACAAATAGATGCCAAAAATCTGAATAGAAATAATGCAGAAGCCTATTTAAATGGTGCAATGCCTAGTAGATGCTGTAATCAAACCTGATTACAGTATCTTTATTAGTTACTGAGTCCAGTGAAGGACTATTAGATGCCATGAGTACATTTACAGGACCATTTGGTCTAAAAACAAACAGTTCTCTGCAGTTCAAGAAAAATTAATGAATTATGATGTTTGAATTTGAAGAAACAGACACATGGATTGTAAAAGAACAACAGTTTGCAACCTTCCAACTGGTAGTGGTATTGTTAGCAGCTTGTTTGACTGCTGTATTTCCACGTTAAAAAGACAAGTGGCACTGGCTTATCAATTCTGGTGTCACTAATTGACATTAATTCTGTCAGTAACATGCTGCCAGACCACATTACACCTTGTGTGCTGTCGTGTATGAGTGCTTTCTGCAAGTTGGTGTCTGTACTGAGCCAAAATCTGCAAGAGAAGAAGTCCCAATTACAGAAAGTCATATTCCTCCACAGTGAATGCTAAGTAATTATCTTATGGCAGATCTAAGCTCCCTTCTTCATCAAGGAGAGGAATTCCAAGGTTAAAGAACTTACATTCCTGAATGAAGCTCTCATGCCTAAATCGTAGGGTACTGTAAGTATTCTCCTACTTACAGATTTCTTCTCTTTTGCATTTTTCATCAAGATTGCATGTTTTAAGTCATCAGAAATGTTAATAACAGACAGAGATAACCTGAGTAATACCAAATGTAGTTTTAAGAGAAACAAGCTATCCAAACCAACCTGGCCATGTGTGAAAAAGTAATTGTACCATATACCCAATAATGATTGTGCCACCCTCAATAACTGACAATCTATTTCAGAATTGCTTTAATTCAGCCATACTGCAGGCTTTTCTAGTATCAACAGCCTGTTTGAGACCATTCCACAGCATATACTAGTCTGGACTTTGAGTAGGCCACTCTAAAGCAGGGATGTCCCGATCCGATCACATGATCACATTATTTTTAAATTATCGGAATCGGATGGAAATGATCGGACATAACCTCATAAAACAACAAGCAGTACATTTTAAATTCAGAGACAGAGATTGTAAAACATATTGACAGTGGCTTAGTTTTAATTTCAACAAGTTCCACTACATCAATAATCACTTTTGCATGAACGACAACAACACCGTAACGTCACACAATTTACAGCAGGCGGGGAATTTAGACACAATACACACACAATAGTGAGCTGCTAGCTAGTAGGCTAATGCAGGGCAAACGTGTCGCCTCACTAGAGTGAAAACGTCAGCAGTTTGGAAGCATTTTAAGCTGAACAGCGAAGGCAGGGCTGCAGCCACACGTAACGTGTGCAAATTTGGCATTTCACTTGGTGGAAAAGACTGAGCTGCATTCAACACTACGAATCTGATATGGCACCCTGACAAAAACACTGAGCCAGCCAACACCAAAAGATAAGTTTAAAAAAAGAGAAATTGCCTATGGACAGCGAAAAGGTCAGAAAGATTTCAATTCAATTCAATTCAGTTTATTTATATAGCGCCAATTCACAACAGATGTCTTCTCAAGGCACTTAACAAGAAGTCATTTCAATACATTTATACAAACATTCCAATCAGTTAAAAAGTTTCCTATTTAAGGAATCCTAGCAGATTGCGTCAGTCATTGGCATGAGGTTGGGCCCCGTTGATGCAGACTTTCCAACCACAGCAATCCATCAGCAATCCCTCATACTGAGCAAGCATGTAGCGACGGTGGAGAGGAAAAACTCCCCTTTAACAGGAAGAAACCACCAACAGAACCAGGCTCAGTAGGAGCAGCCATCTGCCACGACCATCTGGGGGTTTGAGAAGACAGCAGAAACACAGAAGGAACAGAAGATCTGATATAAGAGAACTTTCTATGTTACAGAAAGTAAAAAGTTGATAACAGGACACGGTGGATGTTCAGTTACTGGGAGGATCATCCCAGTCGATGCCCCCCATCCAACAGGGCATTGCAGCCAAGCAGGATACCAGACCAGGTATATCTTCTATGGAGAGAAAAACACTGAGAAAACACAAAGTTAACATTCAAAATAACAGAATTTACTTTAATACAACTGGAGAGTCGTAGGAGAAAAGGAAGTAGCAGAGTGAAGAAAATTGGTAAGTCTGTCCTCCAGCAGTCTAAGCCAATAGCAGCATAACTACAGAGATAGTTCAGGATGACCTAAGCCACTCTAACTATAAGCTTTATCAAAAAGGAAAGTTTTAAGCCTGGCCTCAAAAGTAAACAGAGTTTCTGCCTCACGGACTAAAGCTGGGAGCTGGTTCCACAGGAGAGGAGCCTGATAACTAAAAGATCTGCCTCCCATTCTACTTTTAGAAATCCTAGGAACTACAAGTAAACCTGCAGTCTGAGAGCGAAGGGTTCTGTTAGGAACATAAGGAACAATTAGATCTCTGATATATGATGGAGCTTGATTATTAAGGGCTTTGTATGTAAGAAGAAGGATCTTAAATTCTATTCTGGATTAAACAGGGAGCCAATGAAGGGAAGCTAAAACAGGAGAAATGTGATCTCTCTTTTTAATATTTATCAGAACTCTTGCTGCAGCATTTTGGATCAACTGAAGGCTTTTAATGGCATTTTGTTGACTTCCTGATAGTAAAGAATTACAGTAGTCCAGCCTTGAGGTAACAAATGCATGGACTAGTTTCTCAGCATCACTCCTGGACAGGATGTTTCTAATTTTAGCAATATTCCGGAGGTGAAAGAAAGAAATCCTAGAAACCTGTTTAATATGGGATTTAAATGTCAGGTCTCGGTCAAAAATAACGCTGAGGTTCTTTACGTTATTACTGGGGGCCAATTTAATGCCATCAAGATGAAGTGATTGACTAATCAGTTTCTGTTTAAGAACTTCTGGTCCAAAGACAGCAACTTCTGTTTTGTCAGAATTTAAAAGCAAATAGTTTAGGGTCATCCATGTTTTTATGTCTTCCAGACATGCCTGTAATCTACCTAACTGACTCGGTTCATCAGGATTTATGGATAAATATAGTTGTGTATCATCTGCAAAGCTGTGGAAATTTATCCCATGCTGTCTAATGATTCTACCAATTGGGAGCATATATATGGTGAACAGAATTGGTCCAAGCACAGAACCCTGTGGAACTCCACAAGTAACCCTTGAGAGTGAAGAAGATTTATCATTTAGATGAAAAACTGGAATCTATCAGACAAATATGATTTAAACCAGCCTAGTGCTGTTCCTTTGATCCCTGCAACATGTTCAAGCCTTTCTAAGTGAATATTATGAACGACTGTGTCAAAAGCAGCACTGAGATCTAACAAAACCAGAACAAACACAAGTTCATTATCTGAGGCCATGAGAATATCATTAGTAACCTTCACCAGTGCTGTTTCAGTGCTATGATGAGCTCTAAAACCTGACTGAAACTCTTCAAACAGCTCGTTACTGTTTAGGTCTGCAATTCACTAAGTCATCTTGATCAAGGGAAGGTTTCTTGAGTAAAGGTTTAATTACAGCTATTTTAAATTCCTGTGGTACATATCCGTTTACTAAAGATAGATTCATCATATCCAAAATGGGGCCAGGAACCAAATAGAACCCTTCTTTAAATAATTTGGTTGGAATTGGGTCCAACATACAAGTTGAAGGTTTAGATGAGGCTAATATTTTTGATAATTCCGAAAGCTCGACTGGATCAAAACAGCCTAAGCACATCTGAGGTTCTACAGTTCTTTCCGATACTGCCTCATTTACCGAGGAAGAAGTAATCATGTTTGGGAGGATGCCAATGATTTTATTTTTAATAGAATTAATTTTATTTATGAAGAATCCCATAAAATCATCACTGCTAAGAGCTGGGGGAATAGTTGGCTCAACAGAGCTATGACTCTGTGTAAGTTTGGCAACTGTACTAAAAAGAAACCTAGGATTGTTTTTATTCGCCTCTATTAATGATGAAAAATATGCTGTTCTAGCTTGTCGAAGGGTCTTTTTATACAGCAGTAGACTGTTATTCCAGGTTAAATAGGAATCCTCTAAGTGTGTAGGGCACCATTTTCTCTCCAACTTCCTAGTATTCTGCTTTAAAGTACGCAACTCTGCGTTGAACCAAGGAGTCAGCCTCCTATGGCTAGCCACTTTCTTTTTTAAGGGGGCTACACTATCTAATGCCAAACGCAATGAGGACGTAACGCTGTGAACCAGATCATCAATTTCTGAAGGGTTAGAGATAGAATTGCTGCCATCCACTGTATTACCCTGAGACACTAAGGAAAGTAAGAATGGAACAGATTCTTTAAAAATTGTTACAGCATTGTCTGATAAAGCTCTACTATAATGAAATTTTCTTTCAGATTTAAGATGGTCAGTTAAAGTAAATTCAAAAGTTATTAAGAAGGGGTCAGACAGGTTATGTGGGTGGACTGTTATTTCCTCACACTCAACACCATATGTCAGTACAAGGTCCAAAGTGTGTTTACCCATCAGAAAGATCATAACCAAGACAGTTGGACTGATTATACTGGATGATTAGCTGCTGTTTGTGGTTGCAACCGTTGGATTTCACAGTCTCCCAGAGCACCTATGAGATGCTTTCTCATCACCACTTTACAGACACAGCTCTGCCGGGCTGTCACAACAAGCTGCGTGACCGTTCTTGTATCAAAGGTGTCTGCTTTTGGGGTTAACACACGGATGTATGGAGTTTGTCTGTTTGTCTGATGTCATTGCTAAGCTTTACTGCACAATGGGTAAACTTAAGTTTTATTTACAACTTGCATGCACAACACTTTAGCAAATCTCACATGGTAGAGCATCATATACACACTTAAAAAAACTCAAAAGGACAACTTGGAGGTGTTGTCCTTTTTCTTTTTATTATTTTAATGCATTGCGGAAGGATCAGATCGGGACTCTGTATCGGCAGATATTTAAAATCAAATGACTCGGACTCGACTCCGGGTTTAAAAAAAATGTGATTGGGACATCCCTATTCTAAAGTATCGATTTTGTTTGTTCTGAGACATTCGGGGGCTGACATGCTAGTATGCTCTGGATTATGTTCCTGCTACATCACACAAGTGAGTTTCTGCTTAATGTCCTGTACTGATGACCTGAAATTCTCCTTCGGGATTTTCTACTAGAGAGCAGAATTCCTGTTTCCATCTCTGAGAGCAAGTCATCCAGGTTCTGAAGCAGCAATACAGCCCCAGATCATCAACAACCAACAGTTTTGACAGTAGGTAACATATTCTATGTGTTAGTTTAATGTCAGATATAACAGGACTGACACATTCTAAAAAGTTTTTTGTCTCATCAGTCCACATAATTTGTTTATTTACTCTGGTTAACATTGTCTGATTGGAAACATTTAACTGTGATGGAAAAAATCTCAATTAGAAGGAATCTGTCGCTTTTCACAGCATTTTTTGACATGTTTAAAAGTCATGTTTCTTTTATCAACTGACTGAATGACGAAAAGTTTTAATTAAGTCTTGCTCAGACACTGCTAACCTTTTAATTGTATTGCCTTCTGTTAAGTTTTGGTCTCATAGTTTAACACAACTCAAAATGAAATTGTCTCTTATCACTAGTCATTAATCACCACATTAAGCAAAGATGCATCTATCATTTAGACAGTGGTCCTCCATGGGGGACAGTGCCTCAGAGCTCGCCAACATGGCAACATCATTAAAGCAATGAGCTGAGGGTGAAAAGTCAGCAGACAGATAGGGACACACCACATGAGAACTCAACACTTTGCTTCAACACCTGCTACCACCTGCCTCCAACAAAGCCCCCCCTCCCCCAACCAATTTTTCATCACCTCAATAAAGTCCCATGGAGCTTCTCTAATAAGCTCTGACTTTTACCAACTCTGCCAGAGATAAAACCTAGGTTCAGGTGGTGAGGCTGGCTCTTCCTGCTGCCATTTTTACCCCCACACAATCTACGTCCTTTTACTTTCCGCTTGCCAGTTATGAGCACTCTTCCTATTCGTGCTTATGAAACAAATTGCTCCCATCCATCACCATTTAAAAACCATTGTCTGGATTTCCACATCCTGTTGTTATTGAAGAGCCGGAGACACATCCTTCCAACATTTATCTATTAAAACTCCATTAGACATTGGCTCCATAATGCCCTGTCTACTTTAGCCGAAGCTTCAGTGACACTGACACCACATTAAGATCCATCTGATGCACACAGACATTTCCCCGTAAATGGCCTCACTGTGAACTGGAGTTACTCTACAGAGATAAACTACTGTACTGTACTTCAAAAACACCTGGAAAGTATACAAAGATTTGTGTAATGAGATTTAAGTCTGGTAGATTTTCAACCAGCCTAAGTACCCTTTGATGTTTTTGTGACTCCATACAGAGTAGACACATCTATAATTGTGAAGTAGCATAGTTGTGCAATAGTTTGTAAAATCTCCAATATAGTAGCAGAGTCCAATGACACAAAAAAGACAACATTGAGGGGTTTTTATTACAAAAAGCAATTCATTTTTGACAAATTAAGATTTAAATAATTATAGATACTGCATATAGTATTGATTCAGTCTAGAATGTGATGTATCTACTGAATACAATGAGTTAAATAGGGGCGAATTTAATTAGAATTTTCTTCTTCCCATGCCTTTTTGAACTAGAAATGATGGATTATAGTTTTGCTGTAAATTTTTTTGTAATACATTCAACTGATCAGGTAATTTATCACTTTATCCTGATAGTCTTATTTTATGTTTGATTATTGTTTTGTTTAACTTCTAATAACATAGAATGTTTATATGTTAAAAATAAATATTTAAATTACAATTTTTTTAATCTTTTGCTCTGAAACAAGAATCATCCATTTGCTAATGTCATAGCTTCCAAAAATATTTACACC
Organism: Valencia hispanica; assembly: GCA_963556495.2. Taxonomy (NCBI): domain Eukaryota; kingdom Metazoa; phylum Chordata; class Actinopteri; order Cyprinodontiformes; family Valenciidae; genus Valencia; species Valencia hispanica. The sequence continues at coordinate 39,162,547 of OY747706.1, forward strand.
CTTTGAGCCTTTTCCCATATGGAGTTACCGTGTTAACTTAGGTTCAGAAGCAGGAAAACGCCTTAAACCCGCTTCTTACTCAGCAATCTATACAAACCCGACTCACCTGGCCTCCCAGGCTTCTAATGCGTCTCTACTCAGCGGTCTACATAAACTCAGCCTGCCTAGTGTTCCACGTCTGTATCGCTCTTTTTTGAATCTGCCATACATCTTCGCACCCTTTGTGCTTGGTTGCGTGTGCTTACACATTACCTCCAACGTTCATTCCAGTCGCTTGACATGGACATCCTTACCGTTACCTTGCCCACGCTCCGGGAAAGAGGTATCCCTTTCAGCCGCTCGGCCACGAAATCCTGTCTTTTTAGGCTTCTTTTCCCGGCTTCCCTACCGCAGCCCACCACCTCGTACTGCTGTCCAGGACTTCCTGTTTCTGCCGGGGAAAACGCTTCCTCCCGGGAAGGATCCTTCGATTATGCAGTTCCCCCGCCCGCTGTCTCCTGCCCGGCTCCCACAGCTCCCACTGCTGGGAGCCAGGTATCAGGTCCTCCAGTGCCTGCTCCCTCATTTTGCTTCCTTTATGTCCATTTTTTTCTCCTCCCTGTTTGCGCAGGCTGCACCTTCGTTCCGTGCAAATGCATCCCCTCATCCCTTCAACTCTCCTTTTACCCTCCCTTCTTCACTTTCTTCAGGGATGGTTCCTTCCCCCCCTCCCCTCTCCGTGCCCCTCTCTGATTCCTTCACTGCACCTGCCGCTTTGGCTGCTCAGCAGGCTGTCCCACCGCTCCTCTCTCGGTTATCCACCGGTCTGAGCCCCCCCAACCCTCCCTTCCCTTCCCCAATTCCCCCCAAGCTGCTGACCAGCCTCGGGCTGATACAAGTGGCCTCTGCCCTTGGCCCCCGGTCTATGAACCTCACCCCTGCAGAGTTTGCCCTGGCCTTTTCCCTCTACAGGGACACAGTTCGCTCCTTGTTCCCGACCAGTGGCCCGAGCTTAAGGACTACCTGACAATTGTACTCGATTTGGCTCTCCAGTTCCCCAGCACAGGGTTCTATCAGTACTACCCCCTGTTTTCCTCCCAGGCAGCGGGTCGGTTTGCCCAGTACAATTAGGGAACATACTAGGGCAATCTGGACTCCGAGCCGCATCTTCGAGGCTTGGGCGTTCTTTTCTTGCAGCCTCTGGGGTGCTCCGTCCCACCCCGCCACCACATGGACCTCAGTCGCCCCTCTTAGTCTTCGGGCCTCTGCAGCCCACAGCTCTGTAGTCCCCGACCGCCTGTCCATCGCTGCCCCTCCCCCTCCAGTTATCCCTAGACCCCTTCCTACCCAGACAAGACCAGCGCCCCAGTTCCCGGGGGCTTCAACATGTGCGGCTGTCCGCTGCTCTACCAGGGGGGCAGGATGGTGTGCAATAACTTTAATGACCTCAGCTGCCCTGTCTCCAGCTTCAGGTTGTTGCACATCTGTTCCTTCTGTGGTGGGCCACACTCTAGGTGCTCCTGCACCCATAATCCCACCTCTCAGCCAGATTGACTAGCGTGGCACCTCGCCACACCCATCAAGGTGACTACCCTTTTCTCTGCTTTGGCTCGCTACCCAAATAGGGAGTTTGGACATCACTAAAGTACTCTGGTAAGAAGCGGCTGATTATTGACCTGTGAGCACCACATGGTTCCTCCATGCTCAATGTGAACAGCCTTATCCCCTTCCCCGACTTTTCTATGCAGTATTCCACTGTTGACCATGCCATCAGTCTTATCAGTCTGGTGGGCCAGAGTGTGTGGCTCTCTAATGTGGGTATCACCAGCACCTTTAAGGTCCTGCAGCTTCACCCAGACCTTTGGCGATTCTTCAGTGTCTAGTGGAAGGGGTCTTAGTACTTCACGATCTGGCTCACCTTTGGTTGCAGAAGCAGCTCCTGCATCTTTCATTCAATTTCTGAAGGCCTTTGCTGGGTAGTGTTTAATACCTACCATCTACCTCACATTGTTCACTTCCTGGACGACTTCTTGGTAATCACCCTCGCTTTGTCTTCTCCTCGTTTAGGGCTCCGTACCCTCACTGAGACCTTGACATTGGTGTCCCTCTTGCTGAGGAGAAGATAGTAGGTCCCCTCACCTCTCTGCAGTTCCTGGGTATTTCTCTTGATTCGTCCTCTTTTTAGGCATTGTTGCCACTTGAGAAGGTTTACCTAATCTCCCTGATCCTCTCTAATTTCCTGCTCACCGATTCGTGCTCTAAGCAACAGCTCCTAATGTTTCTGGGTCATCTAAACTATGTCATTTGCATTATCCCCCAGGGACAGTCCTTCTTATCCCCCCTTCTGTCCAACTCTGCCAGCATTCTGTCTCTCCACAGCTGGCTCATCATTGATGAACCATGTCGGATGGAAATGCAGCTTTGGTGAGATTTTCTTTATTCCTGGAATGGTATTTCTTTATTTTATAATGATTTCATCTCCCATCCAGATGATATCCAGCTCTATACCAACGCAGCTCCTTCCGCAGGGTTCCATGGACACTACGGTGGGAGGTGGTTCGTGTCAAAATGTCCCCGGAGTTTGACTCCCTGCGGCTCCAGTCTTCCCCTTCCGAACCTCTCCATGAGCTCTATTCCATAATGGTCGCTGCCCTTCTTTGGGGGCATGAATGGTCTGAACCCTCCATTCTCATCCACTCAGATAATGCTGCTCTCCCGCAGTCATGCAGTTCGTCCGCAGACTCCCCCTTGTGTCAGCCCAACATCAGTTCCTGCTCTGTGCAGCTCATGTTCCAGGCCACCGAAACTGTATTGCTGACTCCTTGGCACCCGCTGCGTATCTCAATCCAACTTCGGTCCCTCAGTTTTCAGCCCCCATCTACAATTAACACCTCAGCTTCACGACTTCGCCATCTCATCCCAGAACTCCATCCTCAACAGTCTCACTGCCCATTCCCTTCTCATCATACCTGTCAGGCTGGAACACCTTCAAAGCCTTTTATGTAACATATGGTTTTCCCTTTTCCTTCCCTCCACCCTATGTCAATCTGCCAGCATGACCTGCTCCACGCTCACGCTCATCTTTGTTACATTTTGCCAAGACGAACCTTAGGGGTCCTGAGCAGGCTAAGGAAAGACAAATTCCTAAAGACTGAACCCCCACTCTGAGTCTTCTTCCTAGCCTCCTACTGCACATCTCCCCAGACTTTTCATCCCTCCATTCCATTACTTCAAATTTATATTTTTGAATAATTTATGAAGCGTGGTCCTTGCTAGTGAAATGGAGATAACATATTAACTTAGCTTCGGGAACACCTGGCTTCCCAGGCTTGTAATGCATCTCTTTACTCAGCAATACTCAGTTGCGTCTATATAAACACAGCCTGCCTAGCATTCCACAACTATCTCGTTTGTTTCACACCCCTCCTTAGCCGACCCGCTCTATGGCTTCCCCATGATCTGTTTCACTTCTCCCTATCCCTCCTATGTCCCTTCAGCTCCTCCTTCATCCCCACATCCCCTCTATCCTCCCTTCATCCCCTCATCCCCACATCCACTCCCTCATCCCTTCATCCCCAGATCCCCTCCCTCATCCCTCCATCCCTCCGTCCCCTCCTTCTAGTAAAATATCCAGTAAATCTAAGGTAGGATAAAGTAGAAAAAAATATGAACTAGTGGCCAACAGGTGAAACCAAAACAACATGTGAAGGCAAAAGCAACATTGCACATCACCTTTAACACATCATCCCAATACTGACGTATATCAGTGACAGCCTCATGCTGTGGGGATGCTTTTCTTGAGCAGTGAGAGGGAAGTTGGTCTAAGCTAATAGCAAGAAGGATGAAGATACTTGAAAACCTGCTAAGACAGATAAATATCTGCCAGAATAGTCTAGTCCAAATCCAGATCAAATTCCAATAGAGAATCTGTGGCAAGACGTACAAATTGCTAATCAAAGACATTCTGCATCTGAACTGAAAAAAATTAACAGGCAAGGCAAGTTTATTTGTATAGCACACTTTCAACAACAAGGCAAGTAGATACAAATAATGGAAAACAATGTGACTCTATAGATGCATAAAGGTCTTGGAAACATGCTTTGTGTACACTAATTTGTTAAATTCAGTTGGGGATTTAACAGATTATCTACCTACTATTTAAGAATAAAATGAAACACTATTTAATGGTGAGGAAATATAACTATAAATTGTATTACTGAAGCTACAATAAAAAAATGAAACTTACCCCCAAAACTGAAAAGATCAAGCCCTAATCCCACATTCTACAATATATGATGTAACTGAGACATGCTTGGGCTTTTCTGTTATCTGGCAATAAGAAGTTGCAAATTACCATCTGATAGTGCATATTAGAGGTCCTGAGTAGGAGTAAGGTTACAGTGAAACAGAAAGATGACCAAGAAGATGTATTAATATACTCATATGCGGGAAGAAATCAGTATATTACATAAAGCAACTGCTTTTGGTTAAATTTTGTATGCCCAGTGGGCAGTTGTGTTTGCATCTGAAAAGATTAACCAGTCTTTTTCACATAATTAACCTAACTTTCATTGAGTTTTAGTATTAAATTTAAATATCATTGGAGAGCTACACATACATTCACTTTAGATGTCTTAATGAACTCATAGGAATTCCTGCCACTGGGCTCTAAATTAAAACAAAAACCTTATAAAACATTCTTGGTTATGAGGGATTCAACCCTAATCTGAGCTTTCTATTGATGTATAAAGCTCTTGGAGACATATTTTGTGTACACCAATTTGTTAAATCCCCAATTATGATAGAAATTAAACAAGTTATTTATCTGTCATTTTATAAAAAAAATTAAACACTATTTAATGGTCAGGATATATAACTGCAGAGTCGTAGATTTTCTGACGCTGTCTGAGGCTTTATTTGGTTATGCATACAGTTTTTCTTTACCAGTCTATTCACAATGAAAGATTTGTCTACAACAGCCAAAAAACTCACAGTATGAACTGGACTTAACTCAATTATTGATTAAAATAATTGTGTTAAAACTTAACAAAATAAATGGTGTATCTGACATCTGATCTTTATTAAAAGGAGACAGGCAGCAAACATATCTGCTCCACTGTGCTGTAAGAATCTCAGTAAAATGGGTGATTGAAGTCATTTTATTGAAGTGGTGATTGGAGAAGGGGAAACAAGTAAAGGTGTGCAATGGCGTGTCAGTAAGATCAATGGTGGGCCAGTCTTTTGTCAGTCTGCATGAGCTGTTCATGCTTCATCCATGTGATAATATCAACCAGATAACCATGTTGTGTTTTCTGCTGCCTCTCAGGCAGACAGCGTTTTAAAAGTGAGATGCCACATCTCCTCAGTATCAGAAGCTGATCGGTCATCCAGTCCTGACCCATAGAGTACTCAGGATAAGTATTAATACCCCTCTACAGATGTCTCCCTTTAACTGACAAATTTTCTACCTCAACAGGTTCAGTTTGAGTAAAATAAAATACTTGAAAATGTTGTGTTGCCTCATGCTGGAGAGAAAATGCCCTCAGAAAGAGGGCTTCATCAAGATAACAGTCCAAATACACCATTCAGCGAATAACATCTTGGTTCTAGACCAACAAGATCATCCTCATCGTTGTCGTCATCATCAAACCAAGAAATGCAGAAGACTTGTGAAATGCAGTCTCATGGTCCTGGGCTGAAATACCTGCTGAGCCAGAAGTTCATTCAGAAGTTCACAGAAACAATGCTTATACAACTAAATATTACTTCAGTGTTTTATATGAAAGATAAATATTCAAACACGCTGTTTTTAAACAAGCTAATATTCTTATTTGTTCAGTTTTGGTATATTCATAACAAATGTCATACATTGTATTCGCATTGCATCCCTTGCATTGCTTTGCTACTTTAAAGGTTTTGCATTTTTCTGACTTTTTAAGATACACAGATGTCATTTGAAACAGAAATTTACATTCTAAAAGCTTTTTTGAGTGTTAACTCTTATCAAAAATGCATTTATTTTAACTGAATCTTACATCACTATTTCATACACACAATCATGGTAAAAAAATTATTTCCTCTGTGACATTTTCCCAGATTTCTGCTCATTCTTCATGAGTCAAGACCATAAGGGGTGCCGCTGGTTACATAACGCCTTGTTTATATTTACTGACCAGATGTCACACAGTACTGCCCATTACAAGACAAGCAGGAATCATAGAGCAGATCTTACAAATAGACAACCAGAACAACTTTATGATACAAGTCTGTTCCTCTTTATTTATTGGGTTTTAAACTAGAACAGATCATTAATGTAGAGCCAGGGATAAACTGCTGAAAAGAACTGCTAAGGACTACACAGGATGATATACAACCCCATATTATTATGCCTCTGATTATGTGTGGTTGTTCAACCAGTGTGGAGAGAATAAAGATGGTTTCAAAATCTACTTAAATGGTTTCCTCTACTGTAGACAGAGACACTGATGATGATGGTGGTGATTGCTGCAGCACCTCTTATGTTGCATCACCAGCCCAGGACTAGTTGCAGTCAGAGCAGATGTTTACGCAGGATCTTGCCTGTTTTTGGACCTCAGACTTGTCGTGGACTAAGAGTTTTATTGGAGGACATTAATAAGACACCTTGTGGATGTAAAAATACCGTTTTTGTTTGAGATGGATCGGTTTTGTCACCTATATGAGGCTACGAATGGTGAGTTGGACATTATATTTCTTTCGAGGGTGTTTTGCCAAAAAGCGTTTTGTGAACAATGGCCACGCAGGATATGGTACAAGCATATGATTTAGATCCCACTTCTGACCCGGAAAGTGCACTATTGGACAAACCGGAGCGAGTTCAGAGGCGAGTTCAAGACCTGTCTGCTTGGTAAAACATTCAAGTTCCTTCATTCACCAAAAAATAGCTTGTTACTTTTTGCAATTTAGTAATATCTGATGTAATGAAACTACTTTTAGCCATGAAGCCATCAAAATAGCATGCTATAAAGTCAATAGAATCACAGACTACATTAAGTTATTTTTATTTTGAAATTTTTTAAATGAAAATGTAACATGTTTTATTCTCGACCCCTCTCACATAAGTAACAGGGAGTGTACCTGATATGAAAAGATAAGATAATAAAAAGGAAGAGTCACAACTGGAAAAAGGTGAAGTTGCGTTAATTGTATAAAATTGCAAGATGTGCAGAATTCGCGGCGATTGGCTGAATTTGTGTTAATAGTTACGATCGCAACATCGCGAATTCCTGGACGGATTGAATAATAAAGACGAGCTACAGTACACAGATTTAACTCTTAATTAGCCTAAGCTATGTTGTTCTAACAACCTGAATCAGAGCATTTCCACTTACCGGTGTTGGCTCTGAAGAAATACTTATGAGAGTGGGGATTCCATCGTTCTTCAACGTCAACTTGCTTACTAATCCACTGTCAAATAAACTTTTGTTCAGGAAGCAATCTTCTGTGAAATGGCCGGCACAAACGAAGCAAATCTTCTTGGGAGGAGGGTCGTTTCCAAAGATGAATTCCAACCATTTTTGACAAACAGCCTAATTTTTGGGAAGACTAAAAAGAGGGCAGTCACCCTGGCATCCAAAGATACATGTTCTCCAAGAAGGCATTGTGCAATTTGGAAAAATAAATAGCTATATAGTAGTAATATCCACAAGTGCTAGCTGATTGCTGTAGACCTGCTGCTTTTCTGCTTTTCTGCTTAATCAAGATGTCGGGTCGTTGCTAGTACCTTGAAGGAATCAGACGTTCAGCGCTCAAAATGGCTGGGGCAAGAGTTTCCAAAGGTTACTCCAAAATACATAAATTACCGTAAGACACACTTTAGGCATGTTTTTAAGGAGGGAATAACAATGTGATGAAAAGCTTAAAAAAGTCGATTTTACATGCCACCCCCCCCCCCCCCCCCCCCCCTCCCCCTTTAAACTTGGAAGAAGGGAATGTTCTGCCCGAGAGACAGAGGAGCCTAAGGGGTAATGAATCTAGAAAAATCCCTATTCATCAGTTATTGTTAGACTCTATACAGATTTGTATAGGTCATTATTTGCAAATAAGACTGAGTAACTGATTCCGATTAGACGTCATCTAGATCTACCTTTGATCTAGATTACATCTGGTGTTGGAACAATATCCTGTTACACACCAAGGTGGCATTGCTTCAAAAATGACAATCGAATGTGAAAACAAGATTGAACAACAAACAATCCGAAAAGTTAGTTTTCTCTCTTACAGCTGGCTGCTGCAAATCACGTCACTTCCTCCTCCTTCCCCTGGGTCAGAGATAATTGATTTTTCAATGGCAAGCTATTCAACTTGTGAGCCAGTCTCTGTAAAGATACACACTTCTGCGAGAAGTTTATTTTAGTTTGGTTATATGGTAAAGGAGGATTTTCAATTCAATTCAGTTTATTTATATAGCGCCAATTCACAACAGATGTCATCTCAAGGCACTTAACAAGAAGTCATTTCAATACATTTATACAAACATTCCAATCTTAATGAATTATACATGAAAAATTGTGTCATGAGCACTTTAAAGAGTAACTAAACCCCAAAACAACTTTCTTTTGCCTATAAACTGTATAAATGGGTCTTAGCCAATGCAATCTTTCAGTTTCTGGGGATTTTTATACTTTTTTGTTTAAACTTGTTTAATTCTACACTTTTTGGTCTAAAAACGTCTTAGTGCTTCCCTCTTAGGCCCTCTGTGGCTACTGCATTTGAATTTTGAGATTGGCAGAGAGCGGCACATCTTTTGCACTCTTTACATCACAGACATGGTCTCTCAGACACGCAGGAATTTTTCTAATGTTGTCTGGGGGCAGGGTTATGATTTTTCATGGGGTCCGGTTCCACTTTAAGGATAATATGTAAAATCTGATCATAATCAAGAGTCTTTTGATCAAGTTTAACATAAATTTGTAAACACTTTTCTAAAACCTCAGGGTGTTGTTTTTAATTAATCTAGGCAGCAGTAATTTGTATCCCATTGCTGTTCAAATACCAGCTCTGAAATGTTTGAACTCCAAAATACGATCATGACCTTGCAAATGAGGTTTGAGAACAGCAATATAAATAAATTGTAGGATATTATTTAAGAATTACAGTGGGGCGAAAAGGTATTTGGCAGTCACCAAATGTGCAAGTTGTCCCACTTAAAAAGTTGAGAGAGGTCTGTAATTTTCTTCATAGGTACCCTTGAAGTGTGAGAGACAGAATGTATTTTAAAAAATCCAGGAAATCACATCGTATGATTTTTAAATAACTTATTTGTAGAATGGTGCAGGAAAATAAGTATTTGGTCAACAACAAAAGTTTACCTCAGTACTTTCTAATGTAACCTTGGTTGGCAATGACAGAGGTCAAATGTTTCCTGTAGGTCTTCACCAGGTTTGCACACACTGTAGCTGTTATTTTGGTCCATTCTTCCATGAAGATCTTCTCCAGACTTTTAACTCCCTCCAAAGATTCTCAATTGGATTAAGGTCTGGAGACTGGATCATTGACATGTTAGAAGATCCAGCCATGTTTCATCTTCAATGCTCTTTTGCCAAAAATCGCATGAAACATGGCCCCATTCATCCTTTCCTTAATACGGATTAGTCATCCTGTCCCCTTGGCAGAAAAGCAGCCCCAAAGCATAATGTTTCCACCTCCATGCTTGACAGTGGGTAGTGTTATTGGGATGCAACTCAAGATTCTTCCCCATCCAACGACGGCGAGTGGCATTTATACCAAAGAGTTCTATTTTGGTCTCATCTGACCACATGACATTTTCGCAATCCTCCTCTGAATCAACCAGATGGTCTCTGGCAAACTTGAGCAAAACTGGTAGAGACATAACCAGCTGTTGTAGCTGTTATTGCTGCTAGAAGTGGTTCTACAGCCTTTCATCTACCTTGTATGGGTCCCTCAATTAAACACCCCAATAAAAACCATTACAAAATGTAAAAAAGTTCATGAAGATGTCTTTCACAATAGAAATAGTTGTATTAACTGAATAGAAGTAAACAGGATTGGAACAAACGAGTTTGCCATTTCTCAGGACAACATGGCATGAAATGACATGCAGAGAGAAAAATGGCTGTGTGACTTCACACAAACAACTTTCTCTACTCTTTGCACCAACTGCTTCCCAGTCTGGATTTTGCTAAACACTTGGTTGTCTCCAGCTTCCTTCACCTCTTTAGATATGTGCTTGTCCATAGTCACCATCACTGTGTCTTTTCAAACAGAAAAATGTTATTCATATAATGAGGGTAGGAGATAAGGTTTCAGTGGAAACCTTAATGCACTTGCTAACAAACTAGATGACAAACCAGCAGCAGTTGTGGAAAGTTTAAGGTGTGCCTCGTGAAGATGCCCATGCAGAAAGTCACAGCAGTAGAAATTCCAGAGCTGCAGAGCACTTCTTTGTTGAAAGTGCAAAGTAGAGCAGTGAGTGCTTTTCTCAAGAGAAAACATATTTTCACTCTTCTCCCAGTGGGCAAGAGTCTAATAATAAAAATACTAATAATAACTGGCAGTTTTTCTTCTTTTTAGTTGATCCTCTCCTGTTGGCTCAGTTCCTCTTTTTGTCCACAGAGAAATGCATGTCTTTGGTGTGACATGAGACGCAGATATTACTCATGTTTCCTGTCAACATTTTGGATGGGCTCCAAATACTATGTATCCAGAGGTTTGTTTTTGTGTGTTTTCCTACAAATTATTTTACAATCAGCTACAAATGCTGAGAAATATGGTGAATCTCATAATAGTTAGAGTTCAGTATTTATCTGAAAACTATCATCATTTCTCCTGATGGGTTAGAAGCTGCTGACAGACTGTATTTGTGGCCATTTTTTTCAGATTTTCATACTTAACATTATTTTACTGACTTTCACTGTATGGTGCGTCACACAAATCCTCCAAATAGCACATGAATAACATTTCTGTAGCACTTTACCCCGCTACCACAGCACATGAAATGAACTTGTGCTTTCGTATCAATTTCACGAAGACTGTTGTGTAGAGGCAAAAAAGATACTTATTATCCATAAGAACCCACACATGCACAGGGAGAACACGGAAACTCCACGCAGAAAGATCCCAGGCTGGGATTTGAACCCAGAACCTTCTTGCTGCAAGGCAATAGTGCTACCAACTCTGCCACTGTGCAGCCTCGGTACTTATTGATTCTGAATTCTTGTTTCTAAACTTTGAAACATTCTTGCATGAAATAAACTGAATTTAATAAAACTCTTGAGAAAAGAAGTAAAGGTATTAACAGAAGAGTGACTTTCTGTTCTTGTTCCAATATTTTAAATTTGATGTTCATATCTTGAAGAAAGGGTAAACAGACTGATTGAGACATACCAGAAAGTGTTTTTACCTTTATGATTTTGCTAATGCAATACATCTAAGCAACCATAATCAGACTGCATACAAATCTTTTCCTCAAGTGAAATTAACATGAACATATATTATATGGCATCGAACCTTTAGATACTAATTTGACCAAATAACTATACATCACTTGTAAGGGATACAATAAATGGCATCAATTTATACTGATTTTCAAATGTATGAAAAATCAGATGGAAACATAGAGTATGGAACACTTGGTTACATTCACACCTCTGGAATTAATTTAATGGTTTCTTTGGAAACAGTTAAGCCAGAAATTATTCATACCACTGGATGATTTAGATTTTTGATTATTTTCATCTAACCAATAAGATTTTTTCTTTCTGACAGAAAATGAGACAGGCTTCTCTTAAACAATGGAAAATTTGTATAAAATTTGCTTAGAACCTTCTCATCAATCAGTGGAATAAATCTGTATTGAAGGTACAGCAATCAAACATTTCTTATAATTGCTGAAATGTTTTGCTGACCAGTGGTATTTTGAATTTTTTTCTTTGATGATGAGCTACACACCTTTGAAGTTGGAATCCTTGCCATTACCCTAATCTTTAGCTCCCCTCACATATTCACATACTTTTTAATTATTTTTAAGGAAAATGTATATTTTGGGATAGTTTATTTTCTTAATAAAATAAACTGACCAAAGAGATCAAGGCAGCTAAGAGAAACTACAATAAGCTAAAAAAGCAGGAGATTTGCAATTGCATAACTTAAAGGGCAGTATGCAGGGGAACATTTTTTATTCTATGTTAATAAGTATCATAAACTCACTATCCACTCCCCAAACTGCAGATATTTCTGTCCATGTCTTCTCCTTTTTCATGTTGTCCTTGTAAAAATGATAACTGGTATCAGATAAACTGGGTTATTCTCCACTTCAAGGATTAAACTCTGTCGTCCATGATAAAACACAACAAATTAGACCCACAGACCGACTGACTTCAACCCTGGTGTCACATGTGATGACGTTTTGTTTTGTTCAGAGTTAAGCAGTTGGAAATCTGCAGTCTTTTATTTTGAAATGTCCAGCTATTTTACATTGCTTCCGTGCCTGATTTCCTGTCTGGGCTGATCTAAACTGCTGAGATTGAAATGTTTTAGAAGCGTAGAGAGTAAAAAATAGACCTGGTGCGTAAATTTAGGAGAGGGCCGCGACTCAACTTTTTTGAGATGCATCCAATTCGTGCTGCTTCGCTCCCTGTGGAAATGGTCCCATTGACTCTAACGTCGGCTATCAGCTGCGTTTTACGTTTCACAGACGATATGCGCCGCTTGCCCCTGCTTTCCACCAGATCCATAAGCGGTACATAACGTAATAGGCGCGTTTTAGTCACAAGTTCAGCAGCATGTCGCCATGTCCCTTCCCTCCGGGTGCGTTTTAGGGTGCTTTCACACCTGTTAGTCCGCTGGACTAAGTACGATTGGGGACCAATTTTGCAACATTGTTGCAACTCTGAGCTAGTGCGTTTTGTGTTCACATTGCACTTTTGACAAACTAACTAAACCTTTTACATTTTGTATATCCACCTTGCATGTGGTGGCGCTGTAGCAAGAATTGCCGAAAGAAAGTCCAAGCAAAAGACAAACAGGAAACGGATGCATGATGTCAGTCATTCCGTATTGGTCCAGCACAGACGCGGTAAAACTCCCGGAAATAAACAGACTTAGCTCTGCATATACAGATGGATTGCGCTTGTCTGTTGTGGTGGTTGTAATATATTATATTTACATCTTTCATCGACCAAATCTCGATGAAGCACTGGATTTCCTCTCGACTCCACGTTTGATCACGATTCATTGTTGAAGCTAATGCTAACAAGTTACAACACAGAAACTGTGCCTCCTACAGTGCAAAGCGCAGCGCGCTACGGATGGCTTCATAGAACAAAAAGGGCTTTTATCAGGAAGTTGGACCGAACCGAGGCTGGTTCGTACTAACACCTGAAGTGAACCGCACCTGAATCTGTTTGGAAGCAGACCAAGACCACCTCAAAATGTGGATCTCAATCTGGTTCGTTAGTCCTGACCAAATCTCACTGGTCCGCATTCACACTAACTCAAACAAACCGTACTACCAAACGAACCATACTTGACTTTGTTTTAATCGAACCAAATGCTGCAGGTGTGAAAGCACCCTTAGACGCGTATCACTCCTGAAAGCGTACCACCCAGCTGGTCCCGGGAGATCATGAATCTGCATGTGTCTTTTATTTTGAAAATATCTGGTTTATTTTCACTGCTTCCGTGCCTGATTTCTAGTCTGACCCATAGACTGTATATAAAGAGCGCGAAAATAAATCGACCTGCCGCGTAAATTTAGGAAACGGTCGTGACACAACTATTCTGAGACTTGTCCGATTCGCGCTGCTGCGTGCCCGGTGGAAACAGTCCTATTGATTATAATGGCGGCTATCAGCTGCGTATTAGGCTACGCAGACGTTACGCACCACTTGCGCATCCGGTGGAAAGCAGGGGTTACTTTTGGATAGATAAACTGTACAACAGAGACATTGAGGTCTTGAGTAAAGAAAGAAGGATGGATTTTATTTTCAAATAAGCAAGTGATGTGGAGAAGATCTATGTAAGTGAGTGGAAACATTTTATTTGTATTTTTATTATGCTTTTGTCGTTATATTTTGTTACTAATCAATCAATGGTGACAAAATAAAATGACAAAAATGCTACAAATTAAAAAAATGAATTGTGATCCAATGCAATTTATAATGTAAATAACGTGGTGCGCGCAGTTGCGCTAACGTGTTAAATTGTTTTGCTGTAGCACCTTTCTCCAAGACAAATGGAAATATGATGTTTGCTTTACTTTCATTTCATTGGACTGTTGGTTTCATTATCACCTCGTTGGTGTCTTAAATGAAATCGCGACAATGCGCGTGTTATTGGACAAATTTGTTTAAGCTCACATATCATACTTTAGTGGAATTATTTAAACTTTGTTGACTAATATTTTAAAATTGGCTTTCATCTTTGAGATCTGACAGTATCCTTGATCTTAGTTTCCTACTCTTACTTGTAAATGCGAGTTTATTGATTTTCAATAATCCGGAAACTAAGTGTCATTTGACCAGCCTATTAAGGGTGATGTAATGTTTTTGTGTGATTCTGTATGGATTCTTGAGCCGTGGTGTTGTATAGATGGTATAATGAGGTATATTAATTTAGGTTAGACTACGTAGGATATCATTGAAGGCCTAGAGGTGAAATTTACGGCCCTCCACTGATATTTATGAAGTGGTGTACCCTGCTTCTCCACCAGCATCATCTCCTCTGCAACCCTGCCAGAGAAAGTAAAGCCAGACGGTGGGGATAGCAAAGTGGACAAAGGAACTAATAGGCTAATAATGTACTGATAACTAATAAAATATTTATGACCAATAACGGAATAGTTGGATAGATAAGTGCATTCTTTAAGTTTTCCATGTTTGATTTATACAAGTGTGTTTCTTATCTGTTTCTCACAACATCCAGCTTGCTTTCCGCAACTGGGTGAAAATGAGTTGTCAACCATTCAACACAGCTGAATTATGAATTCACAGAACATCAGCAGAAATACAAGAGGAAGCATCAACATATTTTTGGGAAGTGACTGAGACAGGGGAGTTATGAGGGAACAATAAACAGCATAGGCCAGTTTTTTTTTCAGATTGAGTGTCAAACATGAAGAGAGAACAGAAAACATTTAAATTAATATACCAGTCACTGAAGCTTTATTGAACTACACACAGGAACAATATGACATATTATTCAAGCTGTCAGTTAGATTATAATTAAAAATAAAACAGCCATATGTTGTACCTTGAATATTTCTTTAAATATAGTAAGTATTCTTTGTTATGCATATATGCGTCATTTAAAACTGTAATCATTGAAATTGATGACACACAGTCAGAGAAACGTATTGTTCATAATATCATACATATAAAACTAAATAAAACTGCAAAAATTTCAGAGGTAACAGCATGGCAACATTTTTATAAATTCCTTCTTTTTAATTTAGCACATCACTAAAATGTTTAAGCACAGCGATGGATACATACATAGGAGACTTTTTATTTTATTTATTTTTTGCTGACAGGAAGCTTTTATTTCACTGATGCCAGTCAGATGTTAGCAGTTTTCTGAATGTTAAGCTTTATTTGCATAAACTGACTCCAATCAGCTGTTTCAGTCATGTTTTCTATCTTTCAATCTCTGTCAGGTGTGCAGCGCCGTAACCTAACACCTCTTGCTATCAGCTTTCTGACATATGCTCAAGCAATTTGCTGCTGCAGCTGCTGCCAGTAGCATTGATGTATTTATTGCCCACCAATTTAAGAATAGTAAGATTAAATATTTTCCTTTTTTTAAAAAGATTTTACAGATACACTTTTCAACCTGAGTTTTCAAGATTAACAGAAAGATTTAATTGTTTTGGTACACTCAAGCTGATATTTGAAATATATGACCTACACTGCAATATTTCTATTCATACAAGCTAAAAATGTTCTGATTTAGATCCCACTGTTTATTATTTATTTATTTATTTATTGGGTATGACTCGCCCCAAAAAATACCGCCATAAATTACACTTTCTCCTGTCTTCTTTTTGTTTCCAGCAGCTCTGCCTGTCTTCATTCCGCGTCCTCTACTTCAGTTCCTTTTGTGCTTCTTGAACAGTGCGTACAGGACCTTCAAGGTGGCAGCGATGTCCTGAGAGACAATATCTGTCACAATATTCACAGGACTAACGTTACACAATCAGCATACCCAAGCCAAGGCACTATGACTATGACAACACTTTATGAACATTAGCTAATAGCTCCTCTCACAATCCACTCAGACAGGTCAAAAGATCAGGAGGACAAGAAAAATCCATTAGACAGAAATGTTATCGCTCTGTCCTTGGTGGGACTCGCTTGCAGTTTGTGGGGCTCACTAAGTGAATGAACGTGACATTAAGATTGACTCCATCGCTTGCTCATCTAATTAATGCACACAGCATGCTCCCATTTAAGGCCTTTAGTCCTGGAATTCCTCCTTCCATTACAGCAATTATTGCGTTAATTAAAAGGACAGTAAAAATGAATTAAATTAACTCCTATCTCTGAGCTAAGATTAATTGTGCTGGTCTTTACATGATCAGTTATAGTGCAGAGAATTTATTTTAAAATTAAAAGGTGGCGAACATGTCCAGTGGAGAAGGTTAAGGGAAAGTTTGAGTGCTTGTAAGAGGAATGCTGAAACTCAGTCAAAGGGTCAGTAAATCTCTCTCTCATTGTTCTGCGATATAGGAAATAGAAATAATCCTGAGAATTTTAACTGACCTAAAACAGCAAATATTTTTCAATATTTCTATATTCTTTATACAGTGCATTTAAATATTGACTTTAAATTTTATGAAAACAGTGCATCAACAGTGTAGTTCTGACTCGTTTTAAACCTTTATGACGGTAAACTTCTTTTTTTTGCAGTGTGAGAATTTTTCATTTTCAGAGGTTTATGCCAAACGTGAATATTTCTAATCAGATCATTCATGTAAATATTCTAATTTAAAGTTGGAACTTCCCTTTTTTTTTCTCTTCCAGTAAACCGATATAATATTTTCACATTTTGAGCCTGATAACTGAGTTATATACAGAATAGCAGGGCTCCTGAATATAGATTCCTCCTTCCAGGCAAACACTCCTACAGTTCATGTGACCACAGGAGCTGGGTTTAATCCCCTTTTCCTATCAGAAGACACCATGACAACATTGTCCCTTTGAGGCTGCATTTCCAACTGCTCCTCTCTAAATGAATGACGATGGTCTCAGACTGAGAAAATCATCTTCGGGTATAAATACTGAGACACAAGTCACACTCATTTATATTACCCAAACAATTTCATCTTTTCCTTGTAAAACACTGTCAATCCCTCTCTCCACTCCACTCCACTCCACAGATTAAATCTACCAAGGGCAAAACATCCCGCCTGACATACAAACAGATTTTTGCTTTTCCCATTTCATCCAGATAAATGCTGCTGATAGAGGAGATGATCTGAATTAGTTTCACAGTGCTGTTATCAAACAGGGGCGTTTTCAACTATCTGACTGTCTTTACAGTAATTTTACAGACAGAGCATGTTCTGCCACCAGTCCAATATTCTATGTGTTATTGTGAATGGGTTTTGCCTTTTTAGAAAGTGACATACTCACCTTGTGGGTCAATACTGGGCAGCTGCAGGCCAATATCGTTCAGAAGATCCAGGGCTAAGGTAACATTATGAAGCTACAGTTCAAAACAAAACACAAAAATATACAACATATTTATCCAAGTGAGTTTAAAATATGCTAATTTTGCATTTAAAGTAGCTTAAAATCTGTTTTTTCCTCTATAAATACAAATTATGTTCAGAAATGACAGGACACCAATATTTACTTTTATAGTTGCAACTACGCCTTGTATTTTGATGTTAAATGTTCCACAATATTAAGGTTATTAAACATCAAGCACAAACATATATGCTTGATTATTTTTGACCCAGTGTTTATATCATTTCATTGTGTACATTTCTGAGAGAGAAGATGTTAACTATTGTCTTTATTCCAGTGAATTATTAATGAACTCATCATATTTCGAATAAATAGGTTTTTACCTTCATGGACTTATCCTGCTGCCTCCAGTAAATTAAGATCAAAGATATCAGTAACAGTGACCCATGGCACGAGTGCTTTATGATGGTAATTGTATAAATGAATCTTTATAAAATTATGTATCATAATAGGTTCTTGTGCGAGTTTTTTAATGGTTAGATAAGAAATTAGATACATAAAAGTACATGCTTTTGGAAATAGATTTAAGCACTTTAAGAACCTCATCACATTACAGCAAAAAAAGTAATAATAATTTTAGAAATAAACATATACTCCAAAATTTAAACCCACATTTGAATCATACATACAGTACCCTACCATCTCAGAGTCATTTATAGGGGTCAGATTGAAGTCAAACAGTGGGACAAAGAAGCCTTCCAGTTGACCAATCAGCAGCAGCAGTATCACTCCATCAGCAAACTGGGATAGAAACACAGGACTTTGGATCATGCCCATGTGGACGGTGATAAAAATCTCAGGAAAGCAAAACATTTGGATCTATTTTATTACTCGGCAGCCTGTAGTAAATAAACTGTCAGATTGTACCTGTTTGTCCATATCAGCCACCTGCAGACCCAGAGATGTCATGTTCTGGTTGACAAAGTGTAAGATGGCCTGAAAATGGAAGTTGAGAAGTAATGTTTAAAGGTACTATCAACAAAGCCATCCATTGTAGTTTCAGCAAGGGGATTATATAATCAGGCTCATAATAGAATAGCATCTGTTATTGTGTACGCCATGTGACTGCCCTGCAATCTTTGCTAAAAGGATTAGTCATGCGATAGATTGGTCAAACAGCTGAAAATTAACTAGAGAAAGAAAAAGATGATTAGATAAGTCACTAATGTTCTTTGGACGAAGGCAAAAAATCTGTGCACAAAGTCTAACTGCAGAACATTGAATAGCAGCCAAATAAACAGCCATTAAAAACTAATGCAACAGGCACAGTGTGCTTTTTCCTCTGGGAATAAAACCTGTAATTCATATTCTATGCATTTTTAGCTGAACTGTATTCTTAGCAGAAAAACCAGTAAAGGATAGATTTTACTAAACACATCTAAAGTTGTTAGCTCCATATTCATATAGGCATTGGTCTCCAAAAGCTATGTCTAATGCTTGATGACAGTATCACCTTAGAACAGTGTTTCTCAAACTATGGGGCGAGCCCCACTAGTGGGGTGCAGAGGTATTGCAGGTGGGGCGTGACATCAATGGGATTTAAATAGTTTTCCCCCCCTAGATTCTGTCGTTGTGAATGTTTCACTACACTGTAAATTAAATCAACCAACTCCCCCCTCTCACAAAATTAAACACACTCAAATAAATTAGCAATTGTGATCATCATTGTAAACAGAACCGGGACCTGGAACATCGGGCTGGGAGTTTGACGTTGGAATATATCGCAGCAGATCAAAACAAGCTGAAGTAGCCGCATTATCAGAGATTCCATCTAGAAAATGGACAAATATCTAAAAAGATCAGGAAACGTTTCAGAGTAAGAGAAGTCACACGTTCAACCACGGAGGAAATACAGGGATGAGTAACTTGCTCTTTATTTATTTTTTTTTATTTTTTTTTTATTTTGTACTTTTTAAAGCTTTGTAAATTTGATTAAACTACAACTTTTATTTTCTCCAACTGTGAGCTGAAGTTCTACATGTAGCAACTACTGACAGCATATATTTCTGAGCCGGTTTTATACCAGTGCGCAACCCCAAATAAATAAAACCCTTTACAAATCAGCCGTGGTCACCATTCTGTTGGGGCGATAAAAGCATGGGGGGCTTGTGTATGCTCCTTTGTCCAAAGTGGGGAATGATAAAAAAAGTTTGAGAAACACTGGCTTAGAATATCTGCTGCCTGATAGGACAAACTCCATATTTCCTCCTCGAGAGACAAAACTACGACAGTACAAGGTATAAAAAATACAGGCTAAAAAGTATAAGGTCCATACCCGACCTTAAGACACATTTCAGCTCATCAACAAATTAATTGTGTTGTGATGAAAAATTATCCCTTTAGTGGTTTCCAGCTGGGTTTGCAACACATCACAGATCTATGACTGCACTTGTAAATGTTTTAAAGAACATAGTTGTGCATCAAATGCTTCTGCCTTCACTCTACTGGATCTCGGTGCTGCATTTGATACAACTGGTCATTGCAGTTGTTGATTTATTATCTATGCTCCCCAGCTCTGGTACAAACTCCCTTTAAGGTCTCGCTCACTGACAAACATGTAATACTTGTTCTTTTTTTAAATACAATCAGTCCCCCTGAGTTGCGTATGCATGCTGAACATTAACTTTTTCTCCAACCCCCATTGCCTGCATTAGCCAGGGCAAGGAAATAGATGGCAAAATCAAGCGAGTCAGAAAAAGCCAGTCCCTTCTACCTCACAGAGAAAATTAAGTTAGGAGAGAGTGGAGCGTGTCTCTGCTAGTAGAAGTTAACAATTAGCAACTCCACAACATGGCGGAACATGTTCGGGCTTGTGTTATTTGTGGACATATTACTTCAGCATTACTTTTTTTTTTACCCAACAAAGAGAAGCTGAGGAAGGAACTCTTGGAATGTGTCTTTGGATCACCACCATTGAAGTAAGTTACATCAGTTATTTGTTCGAAGGCAGCATAAGAGTTATATTGCTGTTAGCCAATCAGAGGCCAGACGTTTCCATGTAATAAATAATGAGTTAGACTTATAATCCTTTCGTTTCCCCCAACAAAGGTAGGAAATAACGAATTACATTTACTTAAGTATGTTTTTTTTTAAGTATTGTACTTTGTCTTTGTATCAGTTACTGAGTAAAAAGAAAAAAAAATTGAATTAATGTGATGAAAAATATTGCGTCCCGGAAATACTGCAATGCATGATGGATAGGAGAACCGTTGCTAATAAGGATAAAGATGGAAGCACCTGACATCAGTATGGATCAGCGCAAACAAAGAAACCCTGTTTAATAAAGTTAAACTCAAAGAGAATGATGTTGAACCCTGTCTGCATTTAAGTGATCACTTCAGCTTAGTTCAAGAAAGTCAACAACGTTATTATGTATTTGCAAAGAGAGACCGAGGTAGCAGCTTTTACAAATTCCACATCAATCCTGCAAAAGCATGTAGAGGTAGGTTAAACTAATGTACTGTCACAGTCAAGTCATAGTTTAATAAAAGGCTGTGCTCAAGTTAATCAAAGACATCAGTGAATAACGTGAGTAAAAGTCCTCTTTTTCACTGACCTGTCCACTAATCATGTTCTATCCGGGGCGAAAGGCGCATCCGGGATGGGGGGGGGGGGATTCACAAATAAATTAAATTGTCCGGTTTTATTGTTTCTCAACAAGCATGTGTGTACTAATGGTGGACCGATTTGTTGGGATTTTTAGAGTGATTTAGAATATGTAGAGTTAGAAAAAATTCATCCTATAGACCTATTAAGATGTTAGAAGTTGATTTTCCAAAACAGAAAATACTTACTAACTCTACTAACTTTAAAAATCAACGACAGTTCAAAACTAACAGGAGATTCAGAGAGCAACACTAAGGATGGACACAATAAAGGAACTGTAAACTAGGAGTACATTAGGGTGGGGCAATAAAAAAAGAAAACCATTTTTTTTAGCAGCTGCTATGTTTATTTGACACGTTTTAAGTTTATTTAACATGTTCTAATATCTGACAGGTATAACACAGTCTCATCAAAAATGGCATAGCTTTGTTTCAAAAACATTGTGATGGTACCTGACAGTTTGGTCTTCTTTGGGTCATTTGGGGAAAGTCACAGCACTTGTGACTGTTAGTGTTACCCATTTTAATTTATTTGTATTTAATCTGCCTTTGCACTTAAAAAAAAGTTATTTTATGAAAAAGCAACTACTTTGAGATTTATGTCCTATTTTCTTTCTTGCACTACTCCAGAGAGACAGTCTTACCGCCATCAAAAAAAGTAACTAAGTAACTTTTACTCTGAGTACATTTCAAATAAGCTACTTTTTACTTTTACTTGAGTACATTTTTAGACTGGTAATTTTACTTGTACAGTACCTGAGTAAAATTTCATCACAGCAGTAGTACTTTTACTTGAGTAGAATATTTTAGTACTCTTTCCACCTCTGCCCCCATCCTCCTCTTCCTATAACTTCAACCTCCTGAAACAGGGCCGACAGAGCAATTTTGTTCCACATAAAAATATTCACAGCATTTATTCATGCTAGAGAGAGATCACAGCAAATTTATTGAAAAAACTAGAGTGTATGAGACCTTTAAAACCTGATGTGCAGAAACCTTTGGTTCCTTTAAATCAGGACTGAAAGCATTATTAGCTTTCACAAAACACTTCAGGATTAAGGTGCCTTTTTTGTTGTCTTCAAGTGTTTTGTGAAAGGATCGATGCAGCAAAGTGGGTAAAAGTCAGGCCGCTTCTGTTATGCCCCTGACTCACCAAGAGAGGTGGTCACGGCCTGTATCGGATGACTTCAACAGGGGTAAGCCGGCTTTGTGGGTCAAGGGAGGGATGTACTGATGACTAATAGTTTATGCAACCAACCCAGTCGCAGGTATGTCAGTGATTAACAACACTCAGAAATCATTCCAGACGAAGAGAGTAAGAAGATGATATATATAATCTAGATCTGAAGCATTTGAACAGTTGAAAACAGAATCACCACACTGAGTTTATCCAAGAGCAGTATGGAGAGATTTTATACATGGTGCGGATACCGATTCCGCACCACAGCACCTGTCATGCTGCCCTGCTGCATGTTTTGTAAACCCACAGCTGTGCTGGATATCGCTCTATCCACTTGTGATTTATGAATGACCAAAAGGAGCTCGAAGGTAGCTTATCTTTATGTATTTATTACGGGAATGTTTTATGAAAGAGGCTCTTGTTTTTTCTTGCTCTTTTTTATGTCTTAGTTAATTGTCTTAAATACTTAACTAAAACCTTCTGTAATCTTTCCGATCTAAACTGCTTTAAAGCTGCAGTGGGTAACTCTGAGAGGAGAGCAGACTTTGCTTGAAAATGTCAACCCAAACAAGCTTCACGTCACTCCCCCTCCCTCTCCGATGCACTCAAGCCCCGCCTCCAATGCCCTCCTCCCGCCCTCCTTCAGCTGCGCTACTGGTGTAACAACTGCCAAAGATAATCAGCTGACGCGACTTGGAGAACAAACTTTCATGAATATTTCCTAACAGTAAACCACATATGACAACATTAGCCGTGAGTGCACGGATGATCGCACACGCTGCGGAGGTTTACTGTAATACCACCACCAAAAAAAACAAACGGTGTGTGTGTGAGGAGTGATAGGCAGATGTCAGACACTCCAATAAGACGCTGCTCTGGCTCTGATTGGGTGTTTTCTACCGGGCGCGGTGGATTCTCGCAAATTTCAGTAGAGGCTGTAGGCGTGACCAATTGAGCTGCTTTTTTTAACAGATTACAAATCTAATTTCCTACTTTCAGGACATATGGACAGTTTTAGGAAATACCACAAAAAGTTACGTTTATTCAAGTTACCTACTGCAGCTTTAATTGAATAATCCTTCAGATACATTAATCAACAATCCATTAAGTTCTTGTTAGCCCACTTTTATGAAGACATATTAAAATGATTGGAGTTTTTGTAGTTAGGGACTCCAACTTGTGGTAATTATGCAAGAAAAAGGTTACTGTGACAGGGCTGAACTTGCTCACTGTAGTGAAGGTTGAGGTGTGGACCACAAGGCCACTCACCATGAGGTGTATTTTATGCAACCACCCCACAAATCCTTTACGGGTGTTGAGAGTGTCAACACCTTGAACAATGCCAGCATGTGTCCCCCTGTCGTTTTAAATTTGTTTTTTGTTTTTTTACCTTTTTCACAGTGTTGACCTTGTTAGCCTCAAGCTTCAGCAGTTGCTCAATGGGATCTTCTTTCCCTGGGTTGGTGAGACATCCAGAAAAATGTGTTAGTAGGCTTTAATGGTGTTTGGATGACATTCAAGATGTCACATCAGCTCAACCTCTGACTCACTTTCAGGATTGCTGGAGGAGTCTGTGCCAGTACTGCTTTTGAAAGAAAAAAAAAACAGGATAAATGTGAGATGACTTCTTTATTGCATAAAATCAGAGCAAGACACAAGCAAGACAGAAATCCACTCGCCTATCCTCTGTCAGGACTTCGGTCTGCACCTCAGATTTGATTCCACTCTTGCTGACCTGGGCGAAAATGAAAAGTTAGCCATAACTGTGTTGAAATTTCATCAGGTATGTTAAAGGCAGATCTGGGGCATAAACTTACTTCTACAATGACAACCTCAACCTTCACATTCGGTGGCAGATTTAGCTTAGGCTGGAAAGCTTTTGCCATGGCAACCAGCAGATGAATGGTAGCCAGGAGATCTTTGTTGTGGATGACTGACAGGCAAACAACAGAGAACAAAACCCCCAAAAATGTTCAGCTTGCACTGATGTGACAGATCTCAAAAACACACTGTATGGCAACTAAGATAAACCCAAAGGATCTAGGACAAACAAAATAGAAGCACTACTAAAAAGGCTGACTTTGGATTTCATTCAGAGCTGCTATGGAGAATGAAGTCCAGGGACGTTCTCAAAAAATGGTTTCATGGCTGAGACAAGAGAAATCAGGGACACAGACTGAGTAAATCATCGGACAGGGAATTATGAGTATCTCCTCAATCCACTTCCAATGTCCGAAGTGGGTGAGGCAAGTATGAGGTCCTGAAGAGAGGTGAGTCCATCACCCCTAAAGAGGCTTTGCAGGTAGCTTACAGGTAGTGGAGCTCCAGCGGTGGAGGAGATTTGCCCCAAACTTCTGAAGGTATTTGACATTTTTGAACTGTTGTGATTCACACAACTCTTTTAAGTGAGGCTATAGAAGTGATCCTAATTTTTGGGAAAAAGGGAGCACACAATGGGTTCCAGCGATTGTAAAAAAAAAAACAAAAAAAAAAACAGTAATGTATAATGCAATTTATAACATCATTGCTTTTATTTACAGTAGATAAAGAACAATTATTCCTTGTTGCTGCCTAAAGTAACAGTAACTCTGTTTAAACCAGAGTCATTTATTTAATATGATAATAAACCAGGCAGTTTCTTTTAGCAGAAGATATTTTAGAAAAATCAATGGGTTAATTTTTATTTTATTATTATCTGTGAGATATATTTAAAAGCAGAGCTTGCTATAACAGTAGGTTGTTTTGAAGGAATTAGCTATTTTTATACTTCTATTTTTTATTAATCTGTACACCGAGTTTAAAAAAAAAAAAGGATAAAAAAACTCAAGGAAAATGTAGAATGAACACCAGCTAACCTGCTAAATTTATGGCAATCATTTGGTTCAAAAGATTTTTTATTTTTTTTTGTTAGTCAACATCCTTATTTCACAGAATATTTCCATGTTTGTTATTCTACCCTTTCTACAGTAACACAAGGAGTCTAACAAGCTGATATTAGTTTGGTAATTAACCAGGCTACCTGCTCACAATGTTCACCAACTGTTAACCAATAACAGTATTTAAAAGCTCCTTTAGTTTTCATGCCATCAGTTCCCAAACAGTGAGAAACATGTAGGAGTGACCAATAATGCACTGAAACAGGGAGAGGAGTAGCAGCGTAGAGCAACACTGCTCCATTAGGCTGGGGAAGACTCTTTTCTTTAGCATACATTTAAATTAGCTTTAGAGCTTAAGAATGGTATAACACAAAATATTAGCCATGTTGAAACTATGTATTTTTTACATTTGGGTTTACCTTTATACGTATAACCCTCCCATGCAAACTTGTCAGTTTGGTGCATAAATGCATAAAATGCAATAAAATACACAGCTCTTGGCCTAAAAGTAGTTAGTTTGTCAGTGAGCATAGCAATTTGCATAACCTACTGGTTTTCTAACATGCAACTGGACTCTAGTTTAATTCCAAGGGTAGCCACGTAATTGGAAATTAATTGTTGAAATTAACATATCTGAGAACCATGGCTTTAAGAAAAAAAAGTAAAATAGACAGTAAACTGTTCTTCACTAGTCTTTAAAGATGTAAAACCCACTCAGTTTCCTGCTTTTGTGTGGGAAAAAACTACTAAACAGTGTTTACAATCAGTTTGTTTTGCTGTGGCATCAACATTCTCTGATCAGTGCAGTGATCATGGCTGCTGAGAAATCAGTCAGAATTCAAGCAACACTCAAACTAAAAGCCTGAAAATTTGCATTCACTTGTTTGAGACCTGTCATTTTAAAAGCCGCAATTCCAAAACTGGGATTAAATGGAAAGTCACGTTTCTCTGCATAATCAGAGACTGAGCCATTTCACATTCAGTTTGGAAGGCCAATGAGTTTTGCATTCATCTGTTGCATGTAAAATCTGGGAAATAGCCTGGGGTTTTCTTGGTTTTATTTTTCACAAAGGAAATTTTATCCTATTTCTTAAATTCCATCCAGATGGCGTAAGCTTAGATGGCACCCTCAAACTAGTACCAAAGTCTGTTGTGATATGAAGTTGAAGTTGGTGCCAGAAGGGAACATTTGTTCATGTGTTGCTTTTGTTGCTGAATCATGACTCACGTTTGACGTCCCATTTGATCAGGCTGCTGTCCTCCACGCCCAGCCTCTTGTCCAGCTCTTCTATGATCACTTCCAGTTTATGGATCTGAGCGGAGCTGGTCAGCGCTATTTCCTCCACGGCTAATTTCACACCACCTAATCTGGCTGCAAAAACCAGGAAAATGTTATTTTTGAGGTTAGAATTAAGTTTATGTGACCACCCATTTCAATTGTTCTTTCTCCAGTTATTGAAATAGTGATTCAGTGAAATAATAGAACATTAGATGTGTAATATCTCACACAGCAGGTGATGAAGTACGAGTCCATCATACAGATCCTCCTCTAGACTGTGAATCACGATGTGCTCCTCTTTCAAAGTCGTATTGATCCAATCAACCAATGCCTCTCAGGACACAATTAATCACACAGTCAGAAACATCAAACACCTCATCTTCTCACAAGCCTTTTTATTTTGCCAATGTAGCAAATGTAAAGAGAAAACAGCATGAGAGCCTGCTTTTTAAATTAACTTTATCTATTTTTGGAGATGATGTGAAAATAATTTGGACAGAAATAGAGACAGACACTACCAAACAAAAAGCTAAAATTGCCCTTCCAATTTCTAAAGGCTTATTTATGCTATTATGTGCATGAAACACTTGAGTTGCCGTTTTTTCTGTAACAAAGGCTTTTAAACTGTGATCCATCAAACTCCCCTCTGAGACAGTCTGATCTGTCTCCTATCACCTCTTATAATTATGTTCATTAAACTTTCAGTAAGCCTTCCACCTCTCCCTCTTATCACGCATAATTGATGCTCTGTACCTCACATACATATGCAAAAATGCACTGAAACTATTTCAGAGCCCTGATCTAATGGTGCCAGAAATTCCTAACCTGTGAATTTTTCCACATTTTGTCACATTGTAACCACAAACTCTAATGCCATTCGGCCCCCTTGAACGTTTCCACATTTTCTCACATTACAGCCACAAACCTGAATCAATCTTGTTGGAATTCCACGTGAAAGACCAATACAAAGTGGTGTACACGTGAGAAGTGGAACGAAAATCATACATGATTCCAAATATTTTTTACAAATAAATAACTGAAAAGTGGGGTGTGCGCAATTATTCAGCCCCCTGAGTCAATACTTTGTAGAACCACCGTCTGCTGCAATTCCAGCTTCCAGTCTTTTAGGGTATGTCTCTACCAGCTTTGCACATCTAGAAACTGAAATTCTTGCCAATTCTTCTTTGCAAAACAGCTCCAGCTCAGTCAGATTAGATGGACAGCGTTTGTGAACAGCAGTTTTCAGATATTGCCACAGATTCTCGATTGGATTTAGATCTGGACTTTGACTGGGCTATTCTAACACATGGATATGTTTTGTTTTAAACCATTCCATTGTTGCCCTGGCTTTATGTTTAGGGTCGTTGTCCTGCTGGAAGGTGAACCTCCGCCCCAGTCTCAAGTCTTTTGCAGACTCCAAGAGGTTTTCTTCCAAGATTGCCCTGTATTTGGCTCCATCCATCTTCCCATCAACTCTGACCAGCTTCCCTGTCCCTGCTGAAGAGACGCACCCCCAGAGCATGATGCTGCCACCACCATATTTGACAGTGGGGATGGTGTGTTCAGAGTGATGTGCAGTGTTAGTTTTCTGCCACACATAGCGTTTTCCATTTTGGTCTCATCTGACCAGAGCACCTTCTTCCACATGTTTGCTGTGTCCCCCACATGGCTTGTGGCAAACTGCAAACGGGACTTCTTCTGGTTTTCTTTTAACAATGACTTTCTTCTTGCCACTGTTCCATAAAGGCCAACTTTATGCAGTGCACGACTAATAGTTGTCCTATGGACAGATTCCCCCACCTGAGCTGTAGATCTCTGCAGCTCATCCAGAGTCACCATGGACCTCTTGGCTGCATTTCTGATCAGCGCTCTCCTTGTTCGGCCTGTGAGTTTAGGTGGACGGCCTTGTCTTGGTAGGTTTACAGTTGTGCCATACTCCTTCCATTTCTGAATGATCGCTTGAACGGTGCTCCGTGGGATGTTCAAGACTTGGGAAATCTTTTTGTAGCCTAAGCCTGCTTTAAATTTCTCAATAACTTTATCCCTGACCTGTCTGGTGTGTTCTTTGGACTTCATGGTGTTGTTGTTCCCACCATTCTCTTAGACAACCTCTGAGGCCGTCACAGGGCAGCTGTATTTATACTGACATTAGATTACACACAGGTGAACTCTATTTAGTCATTAGCACTCACAAGGCAATGTCTATGGGCAACTGACTGCACTCAGACCAAAGGGGGCTGAATAATTACACATACCCCACTTTTCAGTTATTTGTAAAAAATGTTTGGAATCATGTATGATTTTCGTTCCACTTCTCACGTGTACACCACTTTGTATTGGTCTTTCACGTGGAATTCCAATAAAAGTTATTCATGTTTGTGGCTGTAATATGACAAAATGTGGAAAAGTTCAAGGGGGCCGAATACTTTTGCAAGCCACTGTATATATATATACATATAAATATGTATATATATATATATATATATATATATATATATATATATATATATATATATATATATATATATATATATATATATATATATATAAACACAAAAATGTGAAGTAAAAGAAAAATTAGACATTTGTGTGTGATTTGTTGTAATATTTCATCTCAGCATAAGTGCAGTTGTTCTGTGAACACCAGGCTTATTAGAAAACATTAAAGCAGAGCAGCAAAAAGATTGGTATACACCAGACAGATTTCGCAAAATGCTATTTGTGACAGAAATTTTCACATCCCCCAGGAAACACCATCCCCATGCTTAAACTAGGTGGTGGCAGCATCATGATGTGGGGAAGCTTTTCTTCAGCAGGGACAGGGAAACAGATCCAAGTTGATAGGAAGATAGATGGTTAGAAAACCTTTTATTTGTAAAATATGTTGAGAACTATGAATCATTTTACATCCAGTTCACAATTATGTGCTACCTTGAGTTGCATAAAAACCCAATAAAATAAACAGAGTTGAAGTTTATGGTTGTTGCATGATAAAATCTTGAAAAGACATTGAAAATACTTGTGCAAGGCAAAATGTGTATCACAGATAACTCATGAATGTTAACAGCTTTGGAAAGAAAAGACAATCAGTTTTCTACCTGCTTCAGGCTTTCAAGTTTGGGGTCTTTTAAGGATGTTGGCTGGATGAGCTTCCTCTTCTCTCCTGTGCAAAAATGAAAACTTTTTATTGTTTGATTTTTTTTTTAATCCATTTTATATTCTCACCAATAATTTTGACCTGGAAAGTATCTAAAATGTTTTAAGAATTGTGGATCAAAAAGACCAAAAGAATTGACTCTTTCAACGGCATAACCACTGAAAATCATGGCCTACTACTACTACCTACTACTTTGCAGGACTTTATTTTCTCCTAATGCCTTTTAATCTTGGCAAATGTTTACTATCAGCAGAGCTGTTTCCACGTGCAGCCAGCGTTCTCGACAGCTTATTTTCTCTCCATATTAAAAGAGGAAGAAAAATGGTCGCAGACCTCCATTGATTCTATTGTGAGAATGGATTCTTCTGCAACTGGGAAACGATCAAGGACGACTCACAGCCCACTAAAAACTGACACTAAGAAAAAGAAGTATGTCACTGTGAAGAGGTATGTTTTTTTTGTGAAGCATTTGTGCGCGCTCCCGTGCGGGTGGCTGCAGTTACTTGCAGCGCCGGCCGCGTCGCTCGTGAGTTTCGTTTCTTCATTCTGCCCCATGCTCCTTTAAGGCATGAAGTTAAAACGTGATAGGAAATAGAGCATATTTAGAACAATATGTCAACAAAAAAAGCTTAATAGTTAATAAATGTATAAAGTTTAATAAAGTAGCATAATGCAAAAAATAGAAAAATTCTACCTTTATTTGAGTTTATTTGGTGGGCAAAAAAGCACACCTTTAGAAATGGTTGGTTCTTCTCCAAAATAACAGTCCTAAATTTTTTGATATTGTTTTACAATTTATACTTTGCTTTTTTAACTTAGTCAGTGTGTAGGGATTTATAATCAATAATGCATTAAATCCTGTTTCTATGGGGCAAAAAAAACATTGTCTTAGTCCCAGTTAAAAATGAGGAAGGGACGACCACATGCCGTTGAAGTAGGGGAAATGTATCTTGCTCATTATGAATCAGAAAATTGATTACAATAAGTCAGAAAATAGTTACTTCCCAAAGCTTGCCTATACCTGCAGTACAGCAATAAATAAAAAGTTTAAAACAACTACAACTGTGATAAACAAGGCTGGATGAGGAGCAATGGTAATCTTGCCAAAACACACTAAAGAGGAAGGTAAGAGAGTTTAAAAAAAATCTCCAAAGCTCACTGTTAGCTCACTAGCCTCTAAACTGTTAGGAGTGACATCCTGGAGGCACCAAGTCTCTGTGGCAACATTTTTTTCAAGGATTTTGTAAACATCATCACCATGTGTGCCAATAATTGTATGACGTAACTGTATGAAGCTAACAAATAAAATGTTACTTTTGTATTGCTTCAATCTATTAACATGCATTCTATATTTCACAGTCACAGATTACATCCGCAAAAAGCTAAAATCTGCGAATACTTGAGACCCCCTTTAGAAACACTTGGAACTGCCCATTTTATTTAGTTCAAACAGCAAATTCATTAATGCCTGAATCATGCATTAATAGCCACAGTGGAAACCGTCTTAGCAATACTGCAGAAGTTAATATCTACAGTCTTCCTTATTTACGCTCTTGGGGGTACAGCCAATCATTGCCAAGAAAAATAAATAACCCTTCCCACATTTTCTGGTTTGTAAACGCCAGCCAATAGCGTGCCAAGTGGCATTGTCCATATGTATTTTAGCTTCCCAAGCTTTCTTGTGAATATCTTAGTTAAGCTCTACGAGAAAATCAGCAAATTAGTTTTTTGTGAATAATTTGGAGTTACGTTTCACTGAAAAATCTGCAAAAAGGTGAATCCGTGAGTACTGAACAATGAGTAGGCAGGGGGTCCACTGTAAGTCATTATTGTGATTACAACATATGATGATTTTTAACAAGCTTGATTGTTTTTGGTGCTAAGTAAATATGCCTCCTATACTGAACTGTATAAAGATGAAGGTTGGCTAAATATTTGACACATAATGTTCTCAATCAACTAAGGGTTTGAAGAAAGAGCCACATGGCCAAGACACCCAACTGTACGAACTCCAACTTGACTTGAGGCACACATACCCAGAAAAGAGTCCTGCTCCAGGGTCTCCTCCTTTTTGTGGTATTCAAAAACGGCAGCCTCCATCTCTCCTCCTCTGGATGGTGCAATCACTTCGCTGACCTTTTGGCAAGAATCTGCAGAAGACTCAGCTGCTCTCAAACACCTAAGGAAGAGCTGGACATACAAACAGCAGCAAAATGATGACTGCTTATCTGTGAGGTTGGAAGAAAGTCCCTCTCTCAAAACTAGATTAGTAAGTATCCTTAACAAAATTACTCCTCTTTCTGCTGCTGCTGGGGATTGATTTGCTGACCAGCAGGGGAAGATGCTGATTCTACTGACAGGAAGCTCAGTTAAAACGTCTACAGTACCTTGGAAAATATTTTTTTTCACATTTTGTCACAAATGTCATTTGGCAATGTATGGAACAGACCAATGAAAAGTAGTACATAATTGGGATGTCTTTTTGTATTCACCCACCTTTACCTTGATACCCCTATTATAAATAACTGTCTTAAGATATTGCCAATTTAGTGAATGGTGTCATGCTATGTGTAATTTAATCTAGCTATGAATCCAGCTGTTCTGTGAACGCCTCAGAGGTTTGTTTGAGACAGCATCATGAAGACAAAGGAACACAGCAGACATGTCAGGGAGACAGATAAAGAGAAGCAGGTTAAAAGCAGGTTTAGGTTATAAAACAAGGTTCAAAGCTTTGGACCTCTCAGTCCTTTATCCAAAAATAGAAAGAGTATAGCACAACTGCAGATCAACCAAAACATGGCTCTCCACATGACATGACAAGCCAGGTAAGTTGAGTATTAAAAGAATTCCCCAACAAGCCGTGGTAAATCTGAAGGAGACAGATAATACTGTTGACACGACAAGTATATGGAAGGCAATCCACAAATGAGCAAGAACAAATCATTTGCTAAAAGGAAGCAATGAGAAGTCACAGTTTGCCATAAGCCATGTAGCGGACATGGCTCACATGTTGAAGAAAGTCCTCTGACCAGATGAAGACCAGACATGTGAGGAGAAACTAACTTTGCACACACCATCCCCACGTTGAAACAAGGTGGTGGTAGTTCATGCTGTGGGGATGTTTTTATTCAACAGCAACAGAGAAGCCATCCATGCTAAATAATGTAAAACTGCTGAGGTAAAAGTTTGAAAGCCATGTATCATTTTCTTTCCATTTACAATGTTTTTCAATTCAGTGTTAGTCTACTGCAAAATACATTGAAGTTTATGATTGAGGGGTGTAAAAACTTTTGAAACGCACTGTAAAAGTTCCACTTACAAAAGCGTTTCTTTGAAAAACTGTGGACTTCCAGGACACAATTTTAAAGAGGTCGTCGTTTCAGACAACAAAGGAGCATACAAGTCACTAATCTAGTCAAAAACTCTAGACACTGAATACAAAATGTCAGGTTTACTCACTTCCTTTTACAGTTTGTCAGCAGTACGCACAGCAGATCTGGTACCGTCAACCCCTGCAGGGTTGCATGACTCTGCCTCTCCCTCAGAAAATTTGAGACCTTACGCTTTCAGACAAAGCACAGCAAACACACAAAGTCACACGTTCTGACAAAACAGACATGACATGAAGCGTGTCGAGCAGTAGTTTCCTGGATCCGGAGAAGAGGAAAGCCTCCGTGAGCAAATTTCCACGTGTTTTATGTATGTGTGGCTTCTATTTCCTGAGGTTGACAGTAACTTTCAAACAAGGTCATAAACATAAAGAGCTTCTGAATAAGCTTACCTTCAGCTTACTGAAAGCAACCACAACAAGACCGGGGGAGTTCTGCTGAAATGAATTCCTCTTACAAGATGTTAACTCCACAATTACGTCAAAACACAGGTGCAGGAAGTTGACGGCTGCTCCAAGATCTGAAAGGGGACTCTAGTGAGATCTATAAGAGCAATAGACCCAACTGCTGATAATTGTAAAGAAAAAGATCGCTTGAGGGTCAAAAAGGAAGATAAGCACAACTGAGAGGATGTGGCATGAAGGAAGGTGGCGCTTCCTCTTTTTGATACAGGCTTTTCAGCAGAGCGTTTTCAGATAAGGCTGTTTGTGTTCAGTGACACGATCTGTATTTGAGATTATAATAGGCTCAATTATGTGAGGTGAGAACAGGGAGCTTGTCACGAGGTGTGTGGAAAATGGACCCAAACGCACTCGCTGAAGGAAGGTGCAGGATGTTTATTATAGTGAGGAGATCGTGATGATGGGGGTGGTGAACGGAGACACTGGACATCGGGCAGGGAAGGAAGACAGCAGGAAGAACGACACACCATGGGGATTGACAATTACTAATGATCCGGCCGGGAGTGAAAGGAAGTGAGGGGTCTTAAAGGCAGGAGGTGAGTGGGATCAGGTGTGGTTGATGAGACAGACAGGTGAAGACAATGAGGCAGGAATAGGGCAGCGTGACAGGGCTATAGGTATTGTTTGGAAATCTACACCTCGGGAAGCCTGGGAGAAGCGTGACTTTCTGAGGCCTGAAACATTCAGACTGCACTCGTATTTCTCAGTCTGTGATTGGCTAGCTCAGTTTACTGACATCTGGTGTCCAGTCCTGTCAATTCCACATCAAAAACAGCAAAACCCAGACAAAATGAAAACCGGATTGAGACATGCAAAAATAAGTGGAAATGAAAACCTGTGAGTGCTCCTGCATTGTTGAGGAAAAGGAAAAAAGACCATCCGTAAGGGAGACGAAAGGGCAATTTGGGAGATGTGGAAGGTTACCATAGCAACAATGGTATGAGACAAGAAAATAAAGGCCTAAAATAAATCCATAATTTCTTTACCCTGCCCAAAATTGTAGGAAAACTATTCTCTCTCAAAAAGCCAAAGCAAATCTTCCCCATCACACACGTAAGGGAACAAATGAAATTCTCATTCAGTTTGATTCAGGGCTTTTATTTCCTGATAGGCGAGATGAAGGGGGAAAAAAACTTGCCGCTGAGCCATGGCAGTAAGATCCCTGTCTAGATTGACTCATCTATTCTCTCAATTATTCAGTTTGGTTAGAAAATGCATGAGAAGACGTGCTCTGTGCATTTTAGCAGGCCTCCAGGTAGCACCGTAGGGCAAGAACGACTTCAGGAGCACAGTGAGAAGAGTCCAGACCACCGCTGAGACTCATTTAAAAGCATGAAGATTCCCCAAACAGGTAGGCTACTCTCCTGAGATAGCAAGAAGACACTGCACTCAAGGAACATTGTAACATCAGCTTTTATAGCTTTGAAAACTGAATAGCTTATATAGGCCAGGTCAATGTCCATCACTGTTCCTACTACTTTATTACCTCTATTTACAAAGGGAATCTTGTACAAATCATAAAAAAATATTTATGGTGAAATTCATCATCTAAACATCAGGTAAATTTGTTTGAGAGAGAAATGCAACGACAAATTGTGTTAATCTGTTAACATACAAATTGCAAACCCTTTTTTGTGTAATGTCTATGAAAAGATGACCCAAATGCAGCACTTCAGGATGTAAGAACAAATCAGACTGTTTAATAAACAAAGTCCAACAACTAACAAGGAACCTGAGCACAAAGTAACAGGAAGGAAGATGGAGTAAAAGATGGCAAAAAAGAAGGAGGATTCAGCGAAAAACAAAGAAGACTGGAGAGCTTAAATACACTGGGAGGGAATGAAAGGTGACACTGAAAGCCTAAGAACCAATTAGTGACAAACAGATGCAGGTGAAGGTGACAAGCAACTGGGCAGGGAAGCAGAATGGCAGCAGGGGGGGACAGAGGGAAAACAAAGGCATGAGTAGAAGAGAAGACTAGACAGAATTCCACATTTCCTTTTTAAATCACTAAAATCAGAACTTGTAGCAAAACATTTGTACACTTTTGAGAGCTGCTGTATGTTCTGTAATATAAAGTATCTATAGATCATTTGGGATTGTTGTATAAAGCCAAGGTAGATATTAGGGTGGTATCTGTCTTGGCAAAACAAACAGCATATAATCTAGTTATTTTAGCATAGTTTAGCTTAGCTTAGTGTAAAGCCTAAAATGGGAAATATCATTTGATTATTAAGTCAAAATTAAGTAATGTATTATTTTCTTTCTAGCTATCTAGACAATGCTTATAAAACTTCAGAAACTAGAACTGTAAACAGTATTCAGTATCTTACAGGGTTTGTGCTCAGAGCTACACAGCAAAACAGCTTTAGCTTGTCTGATAGTGTCTGGCAAACCTAAATTAGGCTAATGGCATTATGCTAGTAGAGCTAATTATTTAAATAGAAAATCTGAAACTGAGACTATTTCTATTTCTTTTCTTTTGATTTATTTTGACTATTTTTTTTGATGGCACACAGAAAAACATCTGTGTTGTTTTAAGTCTCATTTTGACAAGACTGGGGGTGTGAGAACAAAAAAATAGCCTAATTAGTTGTTGTTTTTTGTTCTTTTAATGTGTTGAGGGGGTTTTTTTGTTCATTGTATTAAATTTTAATTTCGATTTTTGTTAGGATTATCTTTACAATCATTTTGGAGGCATTTCCATTCATTTGATCTTTTTAGTTTTTTTTTTTCGTTTTTTTTCAATTCAATTCAATTCAAAATTACTTTATTAATCCCAAAGGGAAATTAAATGTTGTTGTAACTCATTATGCTAGTTCCTTCAAAGATTTGTCCATCGTAATCAAAGTCTGCAACTTTGTGTACAGCAAAAATACCAAATTATTTTTATACATTAGTTAACTCATTAATTCATTAAATAAATATTAAATATTTTACATTTTTGCTTTCTCATTTATCAGTTGACAACTTGCAGTAGCCTATTTATCGTAGCGGTTTGGCATACTGTTGCAGAAATAAACAAAGCCTTTCCTTAAAATGAGTCTGTCTGCATCACAGCAAATGTTTCTTTAAAACGTTATGACTCTGCTCTAATGCTGCTTTCATAGCTGTGTAACATACTCATGCCCAACTATGCTTGGTGCTCACCTGTGAACTGTGCTTCAAGAAAAACCTGGGTGATGCCTCTTCTTCTTTTCTGGTAAGAGGTACAGTTTCAAATACCTTCATGTGGAATTTAATATTTTAGCCCTCTTCTGTAATCCATTCATTAGGACCAGAAACAGAGAGAAATAGCATATTGTAATCTTTCTTTATGGGTATCTGTTCTTTACAAGGCAGTAGCTCTGCTCTGTTTGTAGATACAGAAATAAACTTAAACAAAAAATGGTTTTCAGAAGTTTTCTTGAACACATGAAAATGTTTTTAAAAATAGAATCATGTTTGTGCTTATTGCAGAGCATCCTGGTGCCTCAGTCTGTTTTGCATGAATATATAAGGCTTAATTCACTAATAATCAGATTCAAATACTATCCTAAAAGCCTTGTCAGTTTTAGTTTATAAAATATTCTTAGATCATTGAGCTACATTCCAAGGCAGTCATGTTGACCCCATATATGCTAGTAAGTCTTAAAAACTTATCCGACAGAAAAAAAGGGGTTCACAACAACAAAGAATATCAGCTTTAAAAGTTGATTTGTCATGTTTGTATTATTTTTAATTAAATATTTCAAGGAAAGTTATTACATTCATGTACTTATACAACATATGTAATCAATACAAGTTTTCAAAAAACTGCATTGTATTTCATACATCTCTCAGAGTTATGTTAACAGTTTAATTTGGCATAGGCTAAACAAGTTTGAGAAAAGATCAAATATAACAAGCTGTTCTAACCAGTTTCTGGGTTTGTTTTTTGCAACAAGAAAGCATTTTTACTGATTTTATTTTCAGTTACTAAAAAATCCATAAAGAGGCACGAGAATCCTGACACCTTTGAAAATATCTGAAAAATATTCAGCACTGAAGGCGATTAGTTCACTTTAACACAAACGTTTTCCAGCATCATCATTTTCCCATGATGGCTGTTTTCAAATGCAAAGCTAAAGGTCACGCTGCGTCTTGCGTTGCAGATAACTTTCGAGGATGGAATAAATAAATACTGACATTTGGAGATGATTAAAGAAGAAAGTTCGGAGCCTTATTCTGTCCTGTCCTTTGGGGAGGTGGGGGGAAGATAATGATGATGTCTCTCAGTCCCAGGTGGCCTCCTCCAGTGTCCAGACTGTAATGATGTTAGCCTGAGCTAACAATATTATGTGACCTAGCACATATGTGCAATATGTGTTCAGAGTTACTCCGTGTTCAGAGTAATGTCAGGGAAACGGGTTCAGTCAGAGTTTTTGTAGTTGGTGAACAGGTTGTAGAGGACTCTGAGGGTGGATTTAAGGTTCAAGTTGACAACATCTGGGAAAAATATAAGGAACAATTGAAGTTATTAGTTTTCGACTGTTCTGACATGAAGGTACAGGTCCTTCTCAAAGAATTAGCATATTGTGATAAAGTTCATTCTTTTCCATAATGTAATGATAAAAATTAAACTTTCATATATTTTAGATTCATTGCACACAAACTGAAATATTTCAGGTCTTTTATTGTTTTAAAACTGATGATTTTGGGATACAGCTCATGAAAACCCTAAATTCCTATCTCAAAAAATTAGCATATTTCATCCGACCAATAAAAGAAAAGTGTTTTTAATATAAAAAAAGTCAACCTTCAAATAATTATGTTCAGTTATGCACTCTATACTTGGTCGGGAATCCTTTTGCAGAAATGACTGCTTCAATGCGGCGTGGCATGGAGGCAATCAGCCTGTGCCACTGCTGAGGTGTTATGGAGGCCCAGGATGCTTCGATAGCGGCCTGAAGCTCATCCAGAGTGTTGGGTCTTGCGTCTCTCAACTTCCTCTTCACAATATCCCACAGATTCTCTATGGGGTTCAGGTCAGGAGAGTTGGCAGGCCAATTGAGCACAGTAATACCATGGTCAGTAAACCATTTACCAGTGCTTTTGGCACTGTGAGCAGGTGCTAGGTCGTGCTGAAAAATGAAATCTTCATCTCCATAAAGCTTTTCAGCAGATGGAAGCATGAAGTGCTCCAAAATCTCCTGATAGCTAGCTGCATTGACCCTGCCCTTGATAAAACACAGTGGACCAACACCAGCAGCTGACATGGCACCCCAGACCATCACTGACTGTGGGTACTTGACACTGGACTTCAGGCATTTTGGCATTTCCTTCTCCCCAGTCTTCCTCCAGACTTGATTTCCGAATGACATGCAAACTTTGCTTTCATCTGAAAAAAGTACTTAGGACCACTGAACAACAGTCCAGTGCTGCTTCTCTGTAGCCCAGGTCAGGCGCTACTGCCGCTGTTTCTGGTTCAAAAGTGGCTTGTAGCCCATTTCCTGCACACACCTGTGCACGGTGTCTCTGGATGTTTCTACTCCAGACTCAGTCCACTGCTTCCGCAGGTCCCCCAAGGTCTGGAATCGGTCCTTCTCCACAATCTTCCTCAGAGTCCGGTCACCTCTTTTTCCTTCCCACAGATTTCCCACTGAGATGCCTTGATACAGCACTCTGGGAACAGCCTATTCGTTCAGAAATGTCTTTCTGTGTCTTACCCTCTTGCTTGAGGGTGTCAATGATGGCCTTCTGGGCAGCAGTCAGGTCGGCAGTCTTACCCATGATTGCGGTTTTGAGTAATGAACCAGGCTGGGAGTTTTTAAAAGCCTCAGGAATCTTTTGCAGGTGTTTAGAGTTAATTAGTTGATTCAGATGATTAGGTTAATAGCTCGTTTAGAGAACCTTTTCATGATATGCTAATTTTTTGAGATAGGAATTTTGGGTTTTCATGAGCTGTATGACAAAATCATCAGTTTTAAAACAATAAAAGACCTGAAATATTTCAGTTGGTGTGCAATGAATCTAAAATATATGAAAGTTAAATTTTTATCATTACATTATGGAAAAGAATGAACTTTATCACAATATGCTAATTTTTTGAGAAGGACCTGTATATTTACATTACCAATCTGGTCTGTGAAATGCATCGGACTGGTTTCCCTCCACTAAGTATTTGTAATTTTGGAATAGAGCTGCAGCTTAAAATGATCCCAAGACTTTGCAAATGATTCTCATATGATGTATTACTCCTGAGAATTTCAGAAGCACAAAGTTTCTTTTCTTTTCTTTTTTGAAGGTGTCGCAGTGTGCTACATAAGCGACTAAACAGTATTAAACTAGGTCTGGGTTAACTGAAGCCAGTCAGATAACAGCAGTTTTGCTGCATAAAGCCTGCTTTTAGCTTCTTAACATCCAAATTTCTCTGCTCAGAGTCTCACTTGTTGCCCACAATCAACCTCGCGGGTGTGCACAAACCCAAACGAGGCTGATGAATGATAATCACTGCAGCTATGATTGCAGAAGCTGGAATGAGCAGAGCCACGGCAAATTTTGGCAATGGAGTTT
Source organism: Valencia hispanica (assembly GCA_963556495.2). Classification (NCBI taxonomy): domain Eukaryota; kingdom Metazoa; phylum Chordata; class Actinopteri; order Cyprinodontiformes; family Valenciidae; genus Valencia; species Valencia hispanica. The sequence goes on from OY747706.1 coordinate 39,202,754, forward strand.
ATAAGTAGTGATTTGTTGGTAAAAGGAAAAAATTACATTTACATTATGGCTGCAAAGAGCAAAACACCATTAAAAGATCTCAAGCTTCAGATGTTCTTCATGACATAACAGAGAAAAAATGAAATTGAATAATTATTAAATTATTTTGAAGCTACTACTTCATGATACTAGTTGATCATAACTGAGTTTTGAGGTTCTGTCTTTTATATAAATGCACAGGAAGGGCTGAAAACCTCAGCAGGATAAATCAACTGGTTACAGATTAGGCCAAGGTCTCCACCTACTGGAGAATCGTCGTAATGACAGCTGCTGTAAGAAATTTAGATCTCCCTTGCTAAGAAATGTAAAAAAAAAATTGAAATAATTTCATCTTAAAATTCAGTAGCATCATCTCACAATGAAACTTTTCCACTTGAGTACATTTATTGAGTGAGTAATAACAAAGTTGACCTGAACAACACTTGACTGACCTATACATTTTAATTGAAAATAGTCAAATTTTCTTTTTTTTTTACAAACTTTACTAATACTTTAACTTCATTTGTAAAAAAAAATAATAATAATAATTCAAAGTAATATTTGATGCTTTTAAACTATTTCTGTTCTGGGGCACAAATGCAGTATGGATAATTTACACAATTTTTAACAAAGGCCGTCCTGCTGCTTATTGCTGCTAATTAATCTTCCATAAAAAAAACACTGCTCAGTCTTTATTGAATATCTTTGGATATTATAAACTTCCTCTGATGTTGAAGAGATTCTAACGGCGTTCAGACAATAAATACTGTGAAAGGATCACAAAAGTATGGCTGGAATAGCAGGTTTTGACCCTGATTCTTTTCTTGCCAAAGAAGCCATAGAACATGGAAGTCTGCACCTTCAAAATAATTTTTTTTATCTGCTTCAGCTACACTTTTCCATTAAGTGTGTAGCACCTCTGTGTAAACTAAAAAAAAGTGTAATAACAGTGGCAGAGAAATCGGTTGTGGCTTAATTGCTGAAAATCGCAGCGTTTAATTCAGTGGTGGAAGACTTCCACTTTCAGCTGTCTGACACTGCTGCAGCAGAAGAGCTACCCCTCAGCTTCAATGCCCTGCTTTGGACTCGACAGTAAAACAACCCGGATAAATAAAAGTTCAGGGAAACCCTTATCTTTTCGGGTTTCATTGTTGAAATGTTTCTTTATTCATTTTTTGTCTCCATCTAAACTAGCAGTTTTTGTTGCCAAAAAGCTTAATTTTAGTCTCATCTAAAAAAAATATATAAAAAATAAATAAAGCTCAAGAAACACATCTCTCAGTTGAATTTTCCTGTCTTTCCCATTCTAAAGAGTGTCTCAGAGACATCCGTGTCATACTTACACCCCAGAGAAACAGAAAGTCATGCATTGCAGAATACATTTTCTAGACACTCAGATCAGCTAAAGAATTGAAGTATAACTTTTACAATTCTATTTTAGCAGCTATTATTATTACAGGAAGGTTAGGTAAAGCAAGAATTGTGGCATTTTAAGTTTATGCTATTGCAAGAAAAGATACATTTATTTCATAAAAGTAAGAAATTGTAAAGTAATTCAATTCCTTTAACTAGCATTAAATGATCTTTTTATGAGGAGAATTTACCCTTAATGTGCAGCTATTATAGGGTGGTGAAATAGAAGAGTACCTTCTGGTCTTGCTTTTGGTTTCTTCAGGCCTCCATCCTGCATTAGCTCAAAGGCAAATGCCACATTGTGGACCTACGTAGGAACAAAACTGACATTTAATGTTTCTCATCTAAAACAAAATGCTTGTATTTTTGCGTTTTCTATAAGTGAGACAACCTTCTGCTCAAAGCTTTCAGGGGTGAGGAAGAAGTTGTACAGAGGAACAAAATAGTCTTCCAACAGCCCCATCAGCAAAATCAGGTACACTCCATCAGCAAACTAAGAAAATACAAACACATATATCCTATAAATATATATAGTAAAAGTATACACACATTTGCACTTGACCGACACCCTAAATAGAGAACATCATCTTACAGCTCTAAGGGATCGGCTTTAAAAATGTCATTGAGTAAAAAGAATAACTGAAAAAGAAATCAATTCAAACATAATGCACATAATGATATAACTATGCTATTTATATAGATAATATATAAATAATATAACTTTCTTGGCTGGGCTGTGATATTAATAATACATGTAATGAATTTCTCCTACCTGAGATTCCAGCTCAGTAACCTCCAAGTTGAGCTTGTTCAGGTGTTTGTTCACGAAGGTTATGAGCGACTGAAAGGAGAATACCAAAGCTGTTCAGTATTTTTACAAAGCGATATTTGAAAAGAAAAACATTGTTTTAGAAACAACATGTAATATACTCTGATGATGCTGAGATTTTAGTACCGTTTTGACAACATTGAGCTTGTCAGGCGCATGATCCAACAACGTATCAAACGCATCCCTCTCTGCTGGAAAGAAAAACAACTTAAAGGGGGTACAGACACGTATTGATGATTACATCCAAGATGATGCGACGGATTCCGTTAACTCACCGAATCGCCCCAACATCATTCTGGAACCCAAAACAAAAGAGAGAAATCAAATGAATTGGCTTGTTCCTCTGTTACAGACACTAACAACCTCATAGATGCCCCATAAACATGTTAAATGTGGGAATTTGTAGCTCTTACTCTGTGGTGCTGGTCAATTCTTTGGTCACAACAGCAGTCTGCAGCATTCCTTCTCTCTTCTGCATGAATAGAAATCAAAGTTGTGACTCCAGAGAGTCATTGTAATTAATATTGCTGATTTGTTTAATTTGAATTAAATGTAAAGACAATAATATATTAGTCCTAAAAACTAATTCTTAAACCACTTGCCTTAAAAGGAGACATCAACTATAGTTTTGATTTCAATAAGATTGTTCCTGCTTCTGCTTGGCTCTAATGTCAATACCCTTACTGCACTATTGTATGTCTGCCTTAAATTAGAGTATGAATATACTAATGTAAATAACTCTCCAGGATCACCTGTCTACACATCTGATACTGGTGCATACATTTTTTTTCACATGCCAAAAGACTCTGCACTAAGTGCATTATAACTTAAGAGGTGACATCTGTAATGTGCATACATGCCAATTTTGCAAATGTCACAGCAATGACCTGATAATAATGCTACTAAATCATATGGTACGGTAATGCAGGTGCGTTGTCAACTCATCATGCCCAACACGCTGCAAAGGTAAGGGAGTTGGCCTTCTTTTCTGATTAAATCAACTAATAATTACTTAACCACTTGAGGGCACTCAAGGGCTATGTATAGATCTTTATTCTTTCATTATAGCTCAATGTACCATTGTACACCTTCATCGCAAAAAAACAAGCAATATGTGTAAGAAAAGTACATACAGTCGTGGCCAAAAGTTTTGAGAATTACATCAATATTGGAAATTGGAAAAGTTGCTGCTTAAGTTTTTTAATAGCAATTTGCATATACTCCAGGATGTTATGAACAGTGATCAGATCAATTGCATAGTCCTTCTTTGCCATGAAAATTACTGCATTTCATTGCTGCCATTAAAGGAGCTGCTGAGATCATTTCAGTAATCGTCTTGTTAACTCAGGTGAGAATGTTGACGAGCACAAGGCTGGAGATCATTATGTCAGGCTGATTGGGTTAGAATGGCAGATTTGACATGTTAAAAGGAGGGTGATGCTTGAAATCATTGTTCTTCCATTGTTAACAATGGTGACCTGCAAAGAAACGCGTGCAGCCATCATTGCGTTGCATAAAAATGGCTTCACAGGCAAGGATATTGTGGCTACTAAAATTGCACCTAAATCAACAATTTATAGGATTATCAAGAACTTCAAGGAAAGAGGTTCAATTCTTGTTAAGAAGGCTTCAGGGGGTCCAAGAAAGTCCAGCAAGCGCCAGGATCGTCTCCTAAAGAGGATTCAGCTGCGGGATCGGAGTGCCACCAGTGCAGAGCTTGCTCAGGAATGGCAGCAGGCAGGTGTGAGCGCATATGCACGCACAGTGAGGCGAAGACTTTTGGAACATGAAAACTTGAAACATACCACTCTGTTTGTAATGAATCTATGGAAACATGATTTTCACTTTTTGAATTTAATTACTGAAGATAAACAGAAAGAAAACCTTTAAATAAATACTTGTACTGCCACATTTAATCATTTTCTAGCCTTCCAAGTTTTTAGAGATTCTACAACTTAACTGAACACTTTACCTTTACCACCACCACCTGTACAGACACATGCTCAGGTAGTCTGATGGGAGCCTGGAAATGCATAGCGAGAGCAACCAGCAGGTAAACGATAGCCACCAGGTTCTTTGAATGGATTGCTGCAAAGACAACGACAATAAAAAAAACTGTCAGCTGTTTCACACTGAAAGTCACATTATCATTAACAGGGGTTTAATTAGTTAGAGCTCTGCAACATCAGGAATGCATGTGATATATGCCAACATTGCCAAATCTTGCCGTGACGATATGACTTGCGAGACATAAAACAGATATACAGTGTTGACGTCGTTTTGCTTTAGCCTCACTATTCATTTGCTTCCCAATAACATGTTTTACTGAAAAACTTGCATCTCTCTACAGCTGCTGCATTGGCAACAAAACAGCTTTGTTGCATGGCAACACAGTTTTTTCCTGCTCTACATAACAAGCATCACTAAACATATGCCAGAATGACAACAAGTTTATATATATATATATATATATATATATATATATATATATATATATATATATATATATATATATATAACAACACGTCATCTCAAGACAACTTACAAAGAAAATGTCAATTCCACCCAATCCAATCATATAAACAGATTCCAAGTCAATTACATTCAATCCAAATTGATCCTAGTTATCACACAATTAGGTCGAGTTTGTTATTCAAATTGGTAAAACGTTTCCTATCTAAAGAAACCCAGCAGATTTTGTTTTAAGCTATGTACAGAAGGAAATAGTCATTGTTTAAAAAAAATTAATTAAGAACCTCCGCTGTGTTTAACCAATGACACACATAAAAATTGCATGCATATGTTATGTATATTTACTTCAGGATGTCATGGATTCAAAAGAGCGTCAAACTCACAGTCCACACTCCACTCAACCGTCCAGCCGTGAGGCCTCAGCATGTTGTTGACGGCCTCCAGAACCGTCTGCAGTTTCTGCTTCTGCCCAATCTCCGACTGGGTGACCTCTGCTACATTCAACTTCCGACCCGACAACTTTTCTGTCACCAGCAGAAAAGGCATAAAAAAATACTATGACATCAAACAATGGTACATTTTGCAAAGATTTACACTTCAAAGTGGAAAGGCATAGGTTACAATTGTACCATACTATTAAGAAGAAAGCACCAAATATTTTCTGTGTTGAATAAGGGTGAAGTGTTGTAGCTGTGTAAGGTTTGAAGACAAAGAAACAGAACAACAACGACATTTCCAATTATATCTCTGAATGATACTAAGGAGCCTAATAGGAGGAGAATAAACAGCAAAACAATTTTGTTCGTGTATTAATATTCACTACTCAGAGAATAAAGACAACACCAGTGACTTATGCAACATGGCTTCTCTGCTTTAATCAGTAAGTGAGGGGGAGGATTTAGGAGTATGAACTGTGTGGGTTCAAATATTGTTTCACATAAAAAGTAGCTGAACAAACGCGACAAAAGACTTTGACTGCATAAGGGTGACGAAGGAGTGTGAAAAGCAAACAGGGCAAGAGACCACATAATAATCCAAGAGGTTCCAGCCTCCTGCTGTGCATTTCAACTCTTTCCTGAGATAACAGCTGAAGAAACTATGGCTTCAAAAGTGAACCTTCTTCTTGTTTTGTGCATCGTTACTGAGTCATTTTCTTGCATAGTGATCACTAAAGTAGAAAGCTATTCAAAAGCCATTTGTTTTCTTGCAAATATTTGGGTACTATATAAGCCACCTCTTTGGACTGTAGAATGTCATTCCATGCAATGCCACCTGATGGCCAACCAGTGTAAGTGCACAGAAAACTTATTGGAAAACCAACACGACCAACCAGGCAACAACAAATGCTGAGTAACTCTTGAATATCTTGCCAGCCAATTCACTCAACATATATTATTAAGTTATTTTAAATAATACACTGCCAAATTATCCCTTATGAGGGAAAATGTGAAAAACCTTTTTTAGTACTTTGAAGAAAGAAAAAAAACACTATTTTGCTTTATGTTAAAAAATAAATGAAAAAAAAATTGAGCAAGGTTATCATTCATGCATGAAGGGGATAAACACTAATTTCTAATACCTCCATTTTTCTTGAAAGCCTTATTTTCATATTAGAGTGGTTCTTAAATATACTGATGCTGTCTTACATCCTGCAGCAGGTACAAAAAAATCTTACACAGTGAATAATGTTGTTAATCCAGTACTTTTACAAATCTCTGAATGAAAATGTATTGAACTTCAGGTTTGCAATATTCCCAATTAAATGGTTTCTAGAAATGCGATTATTGGGGGAATCATCCTGTTGTTTCAGGAGCCATGACTTTTTAGTAATCATTTTAGTGCCCACCTGGTCAACAGGACAGCAAGAAATTAACCTACTTTACATCTTTAAAACACAAATGAATAACAGCATAAGTTTAACTACCCTTAACTTGTTTTCTGCCATCATGTTCCTCCTCTCAGGTTCAATTTATAGCCTCCTCTGTGAAAAACCCGACCATTTCCTACCGAATAACTTCTGCAGCACTTGTCCATCGTAGCAGTCCTCCTCCAGGTCTTTCACTATGATCCTCTCCTCCTCCAACTCGCTGTTGATCCAGTCAATCAGCACCTGTATATACCAGCGTACAATTAGGATATTTCATTTTGGTCTGAAATTATATAATTTTTTGCTTCAGTGCACAAAATTCGATTCCATCTGATTCACCTTCACAAGATCTTTAAATTTAGGATTTTCCCGAGATGTGGGGTCCAGCATGATCCTTTCAGCATTTTCTTCTGTGGTAACATTTTTTTAAGACAATAAGAATGAAACGTTAGATATATATTATATATTGCTTCTCCTGACTTAATACTCAAATTGGAAAACTGGTTCCTTTGTAGTATGGTCATTAGTTTATATATCTGATCCTCACAGTTGTGTCAGTGGTGATTTTACAGTTTACTGAGTACAAGGGCATGTGCACTCCACCCACTTTCATTTCCTTTTGCTCCACTGTCGAAACCCCCCATCAAGCAAACTGTTGTTAGCCGTCATATTTCGAACCTTTGAGATCTGAATACCCTCTGACACACACTGTCTTCAGAAATTATGTTGAAGCACTGGAAACAATCATAACTCATAGCTAACTATGACATAACTGAACATATTTGGGTGTGTCTTCCAGGTCCAAATAGTTTGTTTCATGAAAAGAAAAAAAGTTCGTACCCAGCAGAGTGTCCTCTGGATGGATTTCTGTTGCTGAAGGAAGCAGGGGTGCGTTGATAGCATTCTTCCCCTCCTCGTGGAGATCACTCACTTGTGAGACAGAAACAATACAGAGACAACATATAGATTTTTGGCAAAAATGCACGTAAGAAAATCAGTATCAAAAACATGATTTAAGGTGAGAGGAAAATGAAACCATGACGAGTACAGGACACAAATTTAACAACACAGAAATAGAATAGAAAAAAACAAGATATTTTTCAGTGGCATCAACTATTTCACTTCTTCTTTATTGAATAGGAAGATACCTACCTACTAGGGATGTAAGAAAATATTGATACACCGATATATCACGATATTTTATGTCACGACATTGTATCGATATTCAAAAGCAATGTATTGATTTTTTTTAATAATTTTAATGGAACTATTTATGATGACAGTCATTTTTGAATAAAATAAAAAGAATGACCGCTAGTTGGTGGCTGTTTTCACCTTCTTCGTTCTAGTGGATCAACTAGATCTAGTAATAAAACTGGGCGTGTTAAATATGAAAAAGGTTGGAGTGTTTAGAAAGCTGTGATAGTTTTTCTACCATTAAATTCTGCTATAAAAATCACAAAATATAGTTTTACTCATAACATTGCAATATATCGTATCGTCTCCCCTGTATTGTGATGCATATCGTATCACCAGATTTTTACCAGTACAAATCTCTACTACAAACCAACAATATAAAAGCTAAACAAAATAATTTTAAAAATACTCTTTGGAACAGCATTTTATGCACGTTGTTTTAGAACAAAGCATATTCATGTCTTAGAAGGGCCTAGTCAAAGTCGAGCTCTAAACCCAAACCAGAATCTGTGGCAAGGCTTGAAAATAGCTTTTTACAGATGCTCCTCATTCAATCCAAATGAGCACGAACTATTTTGGGAATCTGAGATGGACTGGTGACCTGTCCAGGGTGTACCCCGCCTCTCGTCCAATAACCGCTGGAGCTAGTTCTTAGATAGTTCTTCTTTTGTACTAATGAGCTAGCCATATTGCAGATCTTTTTGGTGTGGCTACTGATTCGGCATTCAACTCAAGACCAGTCACGTACTATAAACGATCGCTCCAGGTGGCTAAGGTACTGTCATCTTAAGCAATTATTGAACTGATCCCTGCATTAGATTATACTGTACTGAAAACGAAATCTTCTTAAACATGCACAATACTAGCCGTTGAAAACTTGAACTGGACACCACCAAAATATTTCAAGGGGCACATAGAAGAGACTTGTGGGAAAGATATGTCCTGTCAAACATCAGTTTTTATAACGTCATAATATGACAGTGTGAGACAGGGTATTCACATTTAGCTGTGTAATAGTACTGACTGTGTGAAATAGAAATGAGAAATTGGAATTTTTGCTCTAATCCTTGCAAAGTAACGGCAAATAATTGGCTTTAAAGCAAAAATGTGGAGATACATTTGTGGACAAATTTATAAGGTACCCCTAATTGCTTGTTGAGAAAGATGGCGAATCGGCCGTTCAAATGGCAGTAGTTCAATGGATTTATTAAATTTTATTTAAAAACTGTTTATTGATCCCAGAGGGAAATTAAGTGTTGTTGTAGCTCATACTATTTAATTCTTCAAGGAGTTGTTGAGCTATGCATCCAGACGTGGTGAAGACAGTTTTCTGAAGTACAACTCAAACAGATTGCCTCCACAGTGACCAGATCTCAGACCAAGAAAGGATCGGTAGGATGTGGTTGAATGTGAGATCTATATCATGGATGTACAGCGAGCAACTTTGCAGGTAGTTCTGAAGATTTTAAAAAAGGAAATATAAAACCAGGGAGTACCTAATAAAGTGGCCAGTGTGCAAACAAGCTTAGTTTTGCTCTGGAAAACTGGAAAAGGGGAAGTAGTTTTTCACAGCACTGTATATGTTGAATTTTGCATGTTCTTCTAAATGTCCTGGTCTCATTAGTTTTGCATCACATTCACCCATCCATGCAGCTGAACACGTTGCATTTTTTTTCTTCTGGTTTTGGCTTCGAGCTTCTCTCCAAAAGTCTCTCATATTTTTTACTTCCTTTTTTCAGAATAGATTACTTTGTGAAAAACAGGCACAGACACTTTTGAGTCTATCTTGGAGCAGAATATATTTCTGCTGACACATTTCACTGCTGACTGCGGTGATACTCCAAGGATTTACAGGCCTTCTGCCCCTAATGGCCAAAATGCTTTTATCCTCCTGCTTTTCAATTTGCCCAACCTGCAACAGGCTTAACCACAATCAATACTTCCAAATCTGTCATTTCATTCAATTCCTGGATTATTCATAAAGCCTTGAAGGACAGAAGAGGGAAAAGATGGAAGCAGAAAAACGTCAAGGGGGGAAAAAAAGCCTACCAGTGTGTTTATAGTACAGTTATAACAGTAATATGACCTCAAAGGGTGAGTCATGAGAAGGTAAACAGAATTAGCCTGAGAAGAAGGGTCCCCAAAGACTTACTATCTGATTCAGCCTTCTCATCGAGCCTTTAATCTTACTATAGATCAGCAGTTAGCTTAGTAATTACACATCAAACTGGCTGAGATCCCTCATAATTGTTGCTTCCTTCCTGCATGTCCATCTCACTGCATTACTGCTGCTTTGGACCATTTGGGGGAGTGGGGGTGCATCTGAACGATCATAATGTTAAACATAACAAATTTTTTCCCGAGCAGTGTGCTTGCTGAATCCTCTCAACAGCTGACATTTAACCAAGGCTGCACTGACAGCTCCCGCTTCCCCATTTCCACTTCCAAGTTCCTAATAGTCCGGCAGTAAAGTCAGATTACCTTGCTTCTTCCTCTTAGTCCCACACAGCAGCCCCGCCATGTCCCCCACACCGGACTCTCCTCAAAACCGGCGAGCAAGGCGAAGATACCAGTCGCAGAATAAGAATGGTATAAAAATTGAAAGTGTTTGTGTGTGGGTTGGGGGTGGGGGTGGGGATGGAGGTGGGGGGGAGGGAGTTGCGATCAGTGCAACTGAGCAGAGGCAGGGGCGTCATCACGTGTTTATTTCTGTCACAGCCCTCCACCCCACCTCTGCGGCGCAGTTACCACACAGGTTCAGGGAGGCAGACACGCACAGGTTGTCAGCGCACACAGGTTGTCTCTGGGAATGTGGAGACAGGACGAACTTTCAGGAACGGTCACAGGTAATGTGAAAAACAATGTCCACTGTATCACAAATTCAGCCCTCGACGTGGGGTTGTTCTCACACAGAAAATACCAGTTGCATCAATTGATAATGACTCGTATTTAACAGATTTGCTGCAGTTTTCATGGCCTTGTTGTTACAATGAGCAAATCAACTGACTGAGCATGAGAATATGGCCCTGAATCTCTTTTGCTGCATCAGATAATCAAGCGGGCTGTGGCTGTGTTCCTGTTAACACAGTTACTCTAATTTAACACACACAGAGTTTGCAGCCATGAGCATTAATCTTCTGTACCAGCACAAACCCAAGAAAAGGAGCTTCTTCTCAGACGATTACATTAAATGACACCAATTTATCAAAACCACCCGAGGGGGCTGCAGGGAGGTTTCCTTTGCATTAGAGATGGTCTACTTATAATCTGTGTGCATCATAAACAACAGCGTTAAGCAGATTGCAATCGACCTCCCTCTGGTTGGGTTCCACTCCCTCCGGAGGGGGGAGGTGGGAGAGGGAGCCGCTTTGCTGTAGCACACAGGGGAGGATATAAATAAAGCTGTAGTATAGAGAAGACAGACAGACGACTGCCTAAATATAGCTCAGGTTATTTACATCGAGTCAGGAATCGGTGAGTAACAGCAGTCAGGAGAGGACAGTGTCTGAGTAGGTTGTACACTTAGACCCCGCAACTAGGATTCCTTTAGCTTTTTGACCACTGATCTGTGTGTATTTCCTGCTGAAGAGGCTCTTCCTGTGTAAGTTTGATATACATCGTCAAAACGTCAGATGTTGTTTCAACAAGTTTGATGTGGATAATCATACCCTTCTATTAGGTGTGTTTACATTCTTCCAAAAGTAATCACACCCCCTGAAGTTTTCCACATTTTCTCATGTTGCAGCCTTATACTGCAATGTGTTTTATTGGGATTTTGCTTGACAGAGCAACAATAAGTAGATTATAATTGTGAAGTGGAAGACTTGTTTTTTTTTCTTCTATATTTTTTACAATGAATAATCTGAAAAGCATGGCGTGCATTTGTATCCAGATGTTACTACAAAATAAACATCCTCACAGCATGATGCTGCCACCACCATGTTTGCTTTTGGGGCTGGGGTATCACGGGTGCACTTAGGCCCAAAACGTTTACTTTTTGTGGCAATGCTGTCATTGTTCGGCCTGGTGGATGGCACTGTCTTGGTAGACGTGCCGTTAAGCCATACTCTTTCCAATTTTGGAAGATGGATTCAAAAGTGCTAACTGAGACTTTTAAAGTTTTTGGTGTTCTTTTATAACCTAACTCGGATATAAACCTCTCCATAACCTTATCCCTGGCCTGTCTTCTATATTGCTTCTTCTGTGTTAAAAAATGCTGCTTGTTCACTAATGTTCTCTAAAAAACCTCAGTAACCTTTACAGGATATATGGGTTTATGCTAAAAAGCGCACAGGCGGACTTGTAACTTCTTCATGGATTTTATGTAATGGTAACAAAGTATAGGGGGCTGAATATAACTGCATGAAACTGTTTATTGGTTTTTTTTTGTAATAAAAAATATTTTTTCCTCCCATTTGATCGTTAATTAAGCAGTACTTTGAGTTGGTTCACCACATAAAATTAAAATAACATGCATTCAAATTTGTAGTTGCAACATCCAAAAAAACCTGATGGTGTGAATACTTTTGCATTTCACTAAACATTAGAATACATGTCTGGGAATGTTATAAATAAAATGAAATAAATAAAGTAGAAATTAGGTACAAATTAAGTAAAATAATCTACAGTATTATTAAAGCAGACACATCCTAAAATGAAACATGGTAAACACATCATCATTATCATAACTGTTTATATAATTATGCTTTGATTAAAACTTGATTTAAAAAAGCTAAATTAGTGAAAAGCCACTATACGGTAAATACCAAATCATACTAAAATAAGCAAACGTTTCTTATACAGAGAGTGATGACTTACTGTTGTTGCCATCCATCCTACCGCAGTCTGTTTTTCTGCAATATTTTGAATAGTCAGGGTGTTACCACACTGTTAAAACTATTAGGATGTGACAACAGCCTCATCACTTTCCAACGAACTACATTGTCTGCCCACAAAATGATTCCAATCTTGTCAGAGAAATGCAGACTTCCTTTCAGTCTTCTAAATAGGGACATATTCCATCCTTTTCTCATACAGTAAATGTAGTAAAGCACTAAACCACATGTTCTGGTCACTAATAAGTGACGATTCAGCAAAAGTGAGGCAACTGTTCTAACGGTATAACTCATCTGCTGGGTGTTGGCTTTGAACCACACCCAGAACAGAAACCTGAACAGCACATCATCTTCTGACAGCAACATTACCCTTAAAAACTTTATTACATTGATTAATAATTGCTATTGTCTCTTCAAACATGCTCCATTGAATTGACCTGAGCTTACCCAGAGTTTGACCATACGTTTTATACATAAAGGAAACAGTCATATATTTTGTTATCTTAAAAGACTTAATACCAGAATTTGTGTTTATTTAACTAATACATTACTTGTGTTTTAGCTGTCAGGTGGATGCTAAGTTGATTAAAGATTGCTAATTTGAATGTTGTACCTATAATTAGTGTACATTTAGGTATGATGAGAATTAGTGATATTAGGCACAAAACAAATAAAACACATTTTTCTCCCTCAACTAGGTAATTATTTTGACAAACAGGACTCGGAAACTGAATTACAACACGTTTTTGAAAAAGCATAAGAAAATGCTGCGTTGGAATATAGAATTATGTTGTTAATTATTTATTCAACAATATGTATTCATTATTTCTTAATCGTCTAAATTATTTATTTAGTTCAATGTTGCATACTTCAAATATATGCACCGGATTTCCTATTTCCACTATTCCATCTTATTTATATATCTTACTATAATAATACCAGCATTACTCATTTGCATTCCATTATTTTCTTATGTTGTGAAAACACAACAAACTGAATTAAAAATTTTAAAAAACTTTGAGAGTCTCTATCACATTTTGTCTAAATCGATATATTAGCAGTAGAAGACATAAATAAGTGGGTATTTTTTTAAACATAACTTTCCTCATATTCAAACAATTTATCATCTTTCGGGTAAGCACTTCTACTTTCGTGAACCAGATATAGTTCCGACTCTGACCACCAGGTGGTGGCAAGATACTTCGGATAGGACTCTTAGTATGAGAGGCACTCATCCAAAAGAAATTAGTAGAACATATAAGGAGCTTTAATAGTGAAAACATCAACATTGGTGAGTAGAGGATTTGAGACACTCATCTGCATTACCTTCATATTCATTTTTTACTTTTAAGGATGCATTTGAATAGTTTGTTTTGAGATGGTACGATTATAGAACAAAGAACTTTAAAAACAAGGATATGCAACCCAGAAGTGTGCCAGAAACTTCTCGGTTGCAAGTTTCTGGCACACTTCTGGACCACTGGCTTTGTCATAACAGAAATAGTTTATTTAAATGAGGAGGCTTTCCGCCTCTGACCTGACTTTTAAGCATGGTCTATACATTTCCACGGCTTTAAAGTCAAAGTTATTTAAGAAGCTTAATGATAGCCTGGTTTATCAATTCCAAGCTCGGTTTTTATATGTGGTTGGAAGCACTGTCCTGTTACACTTCCTATTGGGGATTTATCCATCTATAGCTGTTGAACTGCAGTGAAGCTGAGGACGTCTGAGGCAGTCATCCTATTGGACTTATCACCAGTACCACTAGCAGCTAAACATGATGCTCATCATAATGTTCTCACCACCGTGTTTGGTAGCTGTTACAGTATACATAGATTTGAAAGCCCAACTTTTATTGGGTGACACCCTCATTGGGTAAGGGTGACCCCGGTGTTCCAGGATCTTCAAGTCTATGATAGGCTTATGATTGGTTGGTCCTAAACATGCTAACCAATTGCTTTTCATTGGAGGGTGATGGTATGAGTCAAATGAGTGAAACATTGACACGGCCAGGTGTTCCAGTTGGACAATGATCCTAAACATATATCAAAACTTGTTTGGAAATATTAATCAGACAAGACAAAATTCTTGATTTTAAAATGCATTGAAGTGATTTGATTTGATACAACTGCTGGTTGGCACTGTATAACTCTCTGGTAGGAATTCTTATGAAAACAGGATTTACCTAAAACAGGTAAGCTCAACTCTATTCATTTATATCATTTATGCAACTCAGTTATTGTTAAATGAATTACCTATATTAATGTTTGAATATCAGGAAATATTTACTTCTTAATTCTACTCTGCTTGAACAATGTTATCACAGTATCAGTTGTGACAATCAACTATCACCTAAATGTTTCCATTAGCAACAAGGCAAATAAACAACCAGGGGCAGTTTTCTTTGGCTATTTCTTAAAAATGTGAAAAATATACAGTATGTACAATATGACAAAAAAATGGGGGGGAAACAGTAGAACTGGGAAACAAAACCAGATCTTGTTTTGTTTACTTTTCACCAGAAAGCGAACTCCTACAATTTAGATATTCCAAAATCCTTTTTGCTTTACTGTACAGGGGGAACCTCAAAAATCTTTAAACGTTAGGAATGCATATACTTTTAAATTCAGCATTATTAATATCTTTAAAAAAATGAAAAGGAAGAAATTGTTAAAAACCTACAGCACAAGAACGCTTTGCATTGCCTGGCCCATCAAGAGTTAGGAGAAGTTCAAATTCCTATAAATAGGTGAAAATCCTCCTTGAAGGTGAAGACTGGAATTCGGGGTGCCTCCTAAACAATTACAATGTCTCTGACCTCCTGCTGGTGGCCCTGCCTGCTCTAATGGAAATTACAAACACATGGCTGCGAGAAAACACACACACACACACACACACATAAACTGAGGTTGGTAAACCTTTGCAGCTGTCCTTCTGACCAAACTGGCCTGTGGAGGGGCAGAAAATAGTTTTAAGCTCACAGAGTAAGAGAAAAAAAATGTTTTTTAATGTCTTTAATCCATCTGCATTCCTGTAACAGGTCACTGAGGACCGGATCTATTTATATGTATTCACCTCATGTTGAGTGCCAGAGGAGTTGCTATGAAGTCTTTGTTCATATAAATAGATGCCCTCTATGTTTCCCTTAAGAGAAGCTTTAACTTTACCAGCTTCACTTCTTCACCCCAGTGCTCATCAGAACAATTCTGTGTTTGTGTTTAAAACAATGTGCCTACTTTACTATTTAGATTTTTCAGAGCGCATCATGTGATTGCAGCACCATGGACAGAAACACAAGAGGACTTATTACAACAACAACAACAAAAAGGCCTTAAAGCAATGAAAACTAGACTAGACTCACCTTCTTTAGCCCGTTTCTTCCGGACCAGGGTTCCTCCTAATTTCCCCAGAAAGGACTCGTCTTTTTTCATCTTTGCGGGCTGCAGGCTGGCAGATGCGCTCGGAGTCAGAGACATGCTTCTATTGCGGGTCTCTCTGTGGGCCAACCCTTATTTTTTCCTCTCCCTCTCTTATTCTCTCTGTTATTCAGCTCACTCCTCCCAGTCCTGCATTCAGAAGAACCTATCAGAGCCTGAACACACACACGGTACAGTCATCATGCGTCTTCCAGGAGGCAGCGGCTTTTACAAAGATGATTCACATGGGAGGAAAAATCTCTATTAGCTGCGGCTAACCCACAGCGCCACCCACAGGTCTGCAGATGTTCACCGAAAATTAGCGTGTGTGTGTGTGTGTGTGTGTGCGTGTGTGTGTGTGTGTGTGTGTGTGTGTGTGTGTGTGTGTGTGTTTATAGGTTTACATATATTGAGGGTTCTTGGAATTGGAACAGTCTGGAATTTGCTTAAATTATTTTCCAGGTCTTGGTATGTATGGAAAAATTAAAACAGAGTTTAGAAAACATTAGGTTTTCCAGCTCTTTTTTACTTCTAGTTTCTAACACACAAAAGTCTAATATGCAGTGGTTTACACTTTGATTTATGTCAAATTGACATGCTTTGTCTTTGATTTGACACATCACACCATGATTTCAGCATTATACCCATTTGTATTTTGGGTTTTGCCTTCTGGTTCACTGAATGCTTTTTCAAAAATCTAATTAGGGCAGTTTTACAACCTGTTTGTTCTCTATGGCCAACTTTAAATTCAGGTTGAAGTAGACCTGTTGTTTCTCAACTTGCTCTAAAATATCCAAAACTAAGTACTAAAATGGTGATTTCCATTTTTTCCTAAGTCAAATAAGGTACCATTATGCAAAATGTGTGCTTTAAAGAATCTACATTTTGACTATAGGACAATCCCTTCCTTATCTACAAGTACAAGAGTTCTAGATTTACTTATATAAGTTAGTCCAAATTACACACAAGCAGGGAAATGGCCTCATGTCATACCACCCTCTGAAACTCAGAAGCTAATCTTAGCATTGCATGTTTTTCCATAATTTGTGCAACCTATAGTAAAAATCCAACTAAAATTCAAGTAGATTCAATGAAGTGTTTTGTATTCTATGGGCCAGAATATTATAACAACGGAAATAAATCTAGAAATTAGAGTCTGGAAAAGTGTGGAATGTTGTAATAAAAATATGTAGGAACACTTGTTTCACATAAGTCCTGGGCTTTAATTTTTCATAACTCAGTGAACTTTAAAAAGGTATCCCTGGGCACATTTGACTCTTTTGAATACCTAGCCACCCAGATAAATGAGCCTAACAAAGCTCTATTTCTAAGTTTATATATAAACCCCCCAAACTTAACTCTATCTTCTTAAATGATTTCAGCGACCTTCTTTCCCTAATATGTATCGATTTGGTCCAGTTAATCATTGTGGGGGACTTCAACATCCATACTGACAACCCCCAAGATAGACTAGCAAAAACATTAAGTGACACTCATCATAACTTCAGCCTGACCTAGCATGTCAAACAACCAACACACAATCGAGGACACACTCTGGACTTAATTATCTGCAACGGTTGAACTATATCTGACATCTATCTTATCATATCCTACTTACTTCATAAAACTCGACTCCAGGTTCACTTTGAGATCTACAAAGAGAGACTGAAGAGATATCAGTTAACTTTAAAAGATGCTAGGAAAACTTTATTCTCTGAAATCATTAACAGAAACATTAATAATGCATAGACTCTGTTTGCATCAGTGGAAAGACGAACTAATCCTCCAGTGACAGTAGCCCCTGAACTAAACTCTACCAGGGCCTGCAATGAATATGCCAGCTTTTTCACTGAAAAGATTCTAACAATTAGACAGTCGGTCTAATTGTTAGTCGGTACCGAACTGACTACCAATGTTATGCCCAATTGACACCAATGTAGAGAAAATGTCAGAATTCCATGAATTAAACCAAAAAAACCTTGAAGAAACCATTAACCAATTAATAATTATTATTAATTCCTCCTCATGCTGTCTTGATATCCTACCCACAGCTTTCCTTAAGAAAGTTTTCCGTCATTGGGTCTGATCTGATTCAAATAGTGAACTCATCCCTCCTGTCAGGTGTCTTCCCCCAGGCATTAAAAACAGCAGTTATTAAACCACTGCTAAAGAAGAAGAATCTGGACAACATGTTAATGCAGAACTACAGGCCAATCTCTAATCTTCCATTCATCAGTAAAATTATAGAAAAAGCTGTGTTTCAGCAGTTAAATAGCTTCATAACAATGCCCAACTGCTTTGATATTTTTCAGTCTGGTTTCCGTGCTCACCACAGCACCTAGACCGCCCTCGTCAAAGTTTTCAATGACATCCGCATAAATACAGACTGTGGTAGAACCACAGTGCTGGTACTTTTGGACCTCAGCTCAACATTTGACACTGTTGATCATGATATACTATTGGAAAAACTGGAGAGCTGGGTAGCACTCTCTGGTACAGTATTTGGCTGGTTTGAGTCTTACCTAAAGAACAGGGACCTCTTTGTTTCAATAAGAAACTTTTCATCAGAACAAACAGAAATCACATGTGGGGTCCCCCAGGGCTCCATCCTGGGCCCCCCTCCTATTTAACATCTACATGCTTCCACTAGCCCAGATTAAAACAACCAATAAGATTAACTACCATAACTATGCAGATGATACTCAGCTCTGCATTACAATGTCACCGGGTGACTTTGAACTCATCCAAACCCTAAGTAAATACATCAAGCAAATCAATGGATGGATGTGCCACAACTTTCTCCAGCTGAACAGAAACAAAACAGAATAACTTTTGGACCTAAAGAGGAACGATCAAGAATCAGCACACAGCTTCAGTTAATACAGCTAGAAAAATACTACAGTTCTAAAGTCCTTACACTAGCTTCCTGTAACTCAGAGAATAGACTTCAAAATACTTTTACCAGTTTATAAATCATTGAATGGCTTAGCACCAAAGTATGTTGAAGATCTACTGTTACTATACCAACCCCCCCGGACCACTCAGGTCATCTAATTCCAGTCTACTCAGCATCCATAGAATCAGAACCAAACATGAAGAAGCAGCTTTCTGTTTCTATGCTCTTCTAATCTGGAACAAACTTACAGACAACTGCAAAGCTGCTGAAACACTGAGTTCTTTTATATCACTGCTAAAAACTCATCTATTTAGAGCTGCCTTTGAGTCATGTTTTGATGTAACTTATGTTCTGTGTTTGCTTCTTGCTTTATTGCTGTTTTTACTTTATATGCTTGTCTGTGTTTTCTTGCTATTTTAATTTTACCCCCTAACCATGTAAAGCACTTTGAATTACCTTGTTGTCGAAAGTGTGCTATACAAATAAAATTGTCTTTCCTTGGGGTGTGTGTGTGTGGGGGGGGGGGGGGGTGAACTCTACAATTAACGACACACAGGTTCAATGTACTTTAAAATCTCGATTTCAAAGCACCAGTTTGCACATCTTGTGCAGTTTTCTCTAATCCATACAGGCTCAAATATATTCACCTCACCAAGATTTGGTTAAAAGTTCCTTATGGAAAGTGAACTTTTCTCAACCACAGGCTTTTTGTAACCACCAAAAAAGCTTTTGGCATAAAAATGGCTGCACGACCACTCTTTAAATCAGAAATATCAAAGCTAATTTAAATTGGTTTCCTGGCAAGGATGCTGCCATTAAGCACACATTTTATAACAGGGTTGCGGTCTGGATCAGTTCAACAGCTTCATGTTAGCCTGCTTTATTCATTACAGGAAAGAGTTTTGATGTGTGTTTGGGATCATTTTCCTGTTGGAACATCCAACTGTGTCTGAGATTCAACCATCTAATCCAGACTGGTACAGTCAGATGTAAGAAATTTGCTTAGAATGATCAGGAACAGTGGAGGAACCACCCAGGTTCAGGCCTGTCATGACCTGGACGATGATGGGAACAGCAGTCTCACTGTCTACAGTAAACCTAGTGCAACATCAACATGTACTGAGATTAAGACCTACCGTCTGACTGAAACGTGCAGTTTACCACATGGGACAAATTGTGTTATGTAGAAAAGTATTAATATCAGAGGAGACAGCTGAGGGTTCAAAGCATGTGGTACCTCATGAAACAAATCTATGAACCACTTTTTTTTTTTTATGAACCACTCTGCTGAGGCATGGTTTGATCACATGAATGCCGATGTTTTAGGCACTAGAGTGACGTTTGAAGTACTTAGGATATTTATTTAATGGTGTTCCTTTGTTCTTCAACCACAAACACCAAAGCTATATTATTTAAATATAATACCTATGCCTAATATATATACACCAAACATTTTCCAAATCTTTAATGCAGAACGAGAAGAGAAGATTGAAGGGACGTGTAATTGCTGGGAGGTATTGAAGGATTACTCACTTACTTTTGACCACTAGATGTCGTCCTCGAGTTTAGTATTATTAAAGCCTCAAGTAATGAGCCACTTTTTAAAATCAAGTGCTGAAACGTCCACAACTTTAATCTTTTCTTAAATGGAAAGCTAAATGATGGAAACTTGGACAACTTGTTAAAACAGGACAATGATTTAAAAAAAAATAACAAACAGAATCAAAACCAGCTTAGGAATGGATAAAGCAGGCAAACCTAAAGCGTTTTGAAAGCCCAGATCTCGGCTTTATTGGTAATTTGGCCTTTGTTGGAAAGCCAGTTCACTGCCAGAAAACCAAGCATTTTAAAATCTACAATACATCAAGCCAGGTTTTATTCCAGAAGGTTGCTGATTGCTACAAAAAGCATGAGGTCGACCTGTAACTTGCTCAAAGATTATTTTGGCGTGTATGTATATTATTGAGGTTGTATGTTGGATTTTGACCAAGTGGGGATTGAAAGAAATTGTAGTTGAATTATTATTACCCCTTGAAAAAACAGCCCAAAACGATGTGAGATCTATAGCCAAAGTGGATGCATGTAAACTTCTGTACTTGTGCCATGCTAATTACTATGGCGCGCACATAAAAAGGCTTGGTTAACAGTGGGATACAAAATGCCTAAAAAAATCTGAATCAGCACTGAGGCCTAACAAATAAAAAAAAATAATGCTATGTGGTGAAAAATATACATAAAGAGGAAAAACAGATGCAAAACCAACAAAAGCTGAATATAAAGTTACCCAGTAAGATAATGACCAGGCACATGCTGTATCAAATTACTAAAATAAATCCAAAGTGAGAAATAAAAACATACAAAGCGTCCACTAATGTTAAGGATTATCATTTAACTACTATATTAGCCAATTTTACTTCACTCAAAAATGATCTTGCAGTGGCCAAGACTCTCCAACCCAAAACGTTTCTAATTTATAAACCATACTTAAACACACTATCACCAAGGTCTGTTTTATTTTTTATTACACACAGGTGTAAAAACGTATTGGTTTATGTCTGATGAGCTGTTTAAACATATGCAAAAACATAAAAAAGATTTGATTTCCAATATAAAATAACCCAGAAATCATCTCTGAACTAATCAGTTTTCCGCTTTTAGGATTTCTATTATAGATCAGTGAACAATACATTTAAGATTGTACGAAATTTAGAAAAACATTTATTGACATTACTGACTAAAACAAGATTTAGAATATGAAACAGGATTAACGGCTGAGACAGCAACATAAATGCTTATAAGTTTGGTTTATTAAAAAGGAACAGCGTGCAGGGTTTACAAGCTGGCAAAAATAGATCAAATATGTCACATCTTCCACCAGTTCCTCAGAGACAAACAGCAGCAGGACAGCTTCAGCTTTCGACAATCTCTCCATTTGCTGAAGATCCTTTTTAGGAGAGATACAGGTGAGTTTTTGTTAGTACACAGTAAATTTGAGTCTTATGAGTTTGGGATGTTGCCTGACATGGAAGTCCATTCACCTGTTGTTTGCAGCATTTTCCAGTCAGCCTGCAGCCTCTTTCTCATTCTCTCCAAAGCATCTCTCTCATCTGGGAGCGGAGTCAGAAGCTCCCGCAGAGGAGGCGCAGGGTGACCGAGGAGGGCGGAAGCAGTACGGCCCACGCACGCCTTTTCATTCGCCTGAAACCCAAAGAATTTGTGTTTTTTGTTTTTAAAGAATTATAATTCGCACTTGCTGCAGTCGTCTCACCTGCATCAGAATCAGAGTGTGTCCCTTTGCAAAGCCCTGCAGCAAACCGATTAGTTGCTGCCACATACTGTCGCCCACTCTGCTTTCTGGCATGCGAACCAAAAGGACAAGACCAGGGTTGTACTCGTATCCCAGAGGTAGGAGGAGGCCAAGGACCGCCTGAATGAACCCGAACGTGTCACTGCAACCCTGAGAGGACAAGTTAACTACACACCCATGTCTCTGTAATGCAGGCAGTAATGTTTTTTTTTAAAGTCATCTCACCTTCTTTAAACACACTGGAATAAAGTATTTGCTCTTCTGTTCCTCTTTGTCTTCACCGCTGATTTGTACATGAAGCATTTTCCTTAAAACAGATTTTTTTTTTAAACCAAATGTGATTCTTGCTAAGAGCTTTTTCTGTAAAATATTTGTAAAAAGTGTAATAAATGCAGTTTAAATCTCTATTACCCATCAATTGTGACGTAATTCAGCTCCTTCTCTTTGCCGACACAAACAACTAAAACCCTGGAGGAAGACAAGTGGAAGCTATTCAGGGCGCTCTGAAAGCCAACCACAAGAGCTAGTATTGGCAAACAAGACAAAAAAAACACACTCAGTCAATTTTATCTTGTTCTTTAGTGGGATTTTAACACTTGTTTATGGCACATAGAAGGAAATTTAAAACAAATAAAACTGGTATTCACTTATGGCTTGGTTTTACTGAAAAATCTGAGATCTTGGGAAGGACTTACACAATCTACCAGAAAGATTTAGGACAGAAGAAACTATTTTGAGGCTTACATACACTCATCATGGCCATGGACGTTATATGCATTCTGGCATATTTCTTTTCATAACTTGATACAGTTCATTTGTACCTCCTGGTTTCATGGGCCTGATCAAACTATTAAGAATACTACAAATATGTTTAATAAACATGAGATCTGCACCGTTTTAGAAAGTTGATGTTAACCCGGTACCATCCACTCCGAAACCTGCTTTTTGGTGTGTTTTGGGTCAGCTTCCTGATACAGTACCCAACTGTGTCAAATTCCTAACCACTTGATCCAAACGGAGTCCCTCAGATAAGAGGATATGGTTAAGAATGAACAATCAAGGCTCAAGCTGGTCATCAACTGTGGAGAGTGACACTAGTGGAGGGCTAACCAAGAGAAAAGTCCCTGGTTCAGCTACAAGCCAGGAATGCAGTACGCCACAGGGACAAGCCATGTCTCATAGTTTTATAGACAGTCGAGACTAAGATTGAGATGTTTGACAACAATTTTAAAAAAGAATGTTTGAACAAGAATTTGAGGCTTTCGTGCCTAAAAACAAAGCAGTGTAACAACTTTCAAGCATTGGTGGTAGCATCATACTGTGGGAAAGTTTTACTCCCAATGGTGATAAATGATTGAAACATAGACATAACTGGATGTTCAGCAGAATGATCTCAAATTCACTTTAAAACTGGTTTTAGAATAGATAAAGCAGGATAACACAAAGCTTCTGGAACAGCCTCAAGCTAAACCCAGATAAAAAAAACATGGATTAACGGCGTAAATATCTTTTTAAGCCCACATTATAATTTTGATACCAATGTGGATTAGAGAAAATCCACCGCAAATTCAAATTTGTGCCCATGGTTCTAGGATTTAAAGTTCATTGCAACTGTACGTTGAAGAACAGCTCCGATAAATCATTAAAAGTCCAAATTAATATAATTATTCTAGCTTCGAATTTAGCACAGGGGTATCAGCACTGATGTGTAATTCATGCTGAGGAACCAAACGGTGTATTCTCCTAAATGTTTATCAGTTATGTGAAATGTGAAACAGCAGCTAGCTCAAAATATACAATACAGTCTGTGTAAGGTTTGACTTATGTACCGGTTGACCAGATCCGAGGTGAGATCCTGGACAACACACTTCATGGCGGCAGCGACATCAGGGACCAGCGCCAAGCCATTGCGAATCTGAAAACCAATAAAATAAAATCACAGACCTAACATCAAGTAGTCGGTGGAAGGAGAGAAAAAAAAAACAAATAATGTCTGATTTTAGTTACCTCATTCGTTACCATTTTCCCAATCAGGGTATAAAGTTTTGAGAAGGTTGCGACAGCATCCCCGTCATCTGCATCTTTCATGGAACGACTCCTTCAAGGAAGCAATTCAGCTAGTGAGCAGAATAAAATCATTCGTAAAATAAGGTGCGTTACTCTGACTGACTCACTTTATTTTGCTGAGTAAAAGTGGTTCAAGATCTTTGGAGGAGGTGAGGCGTTTTAATCCGTCTGGACAAGCCGCATCATCAGGAAGCACCGACGCAGAACAAACAGGAGGACACGAACGCTCTGGAGGCTCGGGCCAAACTTTTTCCACTGTGCTTCTTTTTTCCGCTGCCATTTCTGTCTTTTCTTCCTCTTCCTTTTCTAATTTATTGCGCTTGGTGCTGATATCTGTTGCAGGTGGATTGGCTGCAGGAAGAAAAAACGCATAAGACAAGAAATATGAAAGCGATGAACTAAATGAAAATTTCCACATAAAGTTTAGTGGGGGGGAGTTTGAAGCTTTTTGTACGTCCATTAATTTTTGGCAGAAGTCGTTGAAAACAAGTACAACAAACAGAAGAAGTGGGGTTATCTGCACTTATAACATGTAAAAAAGAACATCAGCTAACTTTTCCTAATGAAACTACTGTTTGACAAGCCAAATTCTGTCATTAGCCTCTGTAGAGTCATGTTTGAATGTGACTAACATGATAAAACTCCACAACTGCTATGTAGCTGTTCTACCTGCATGCTTTAGGATGGACCAGTACCGCCTCTGAACTGATCGGGCACATTGAAGAGACTCGAGTGCACTGAAAAACATCAATAAAAACAACAAATTTAAGGATTTACACAGCTTAAATCTCTGCATCTCTTTCAAGTTACAACCACAAACTGTTTTATTTGTCTTCATTTTATAAGAAAGTTGGAGCATAATTGTGAAGTAGAAGGAAAATGTTACTTGATCTTCTCTTTTATACATACATACATACATACATACATACATACATACACACACACATATATATATAGTAGTGTAGGTAGTGTATATATATATATATATATATATATATACACTACCGTTCAAAAGTTTGGGGTCACATTGAAATGTCCTTATTTTTGAAGGAAAAGCACTGTACTTTTCAATGAAGATAACTTTCAACAAGTCTTAACTTTAAAGAAATACACTCTATACATTGCTAATGTGGTAAATGACTATTCTAGCTGCAAATGTCTGGTTTTTGGTGCAATATCTACATAGGTGTATAGAGGCCCATTTCCAGCAACTATCACTCCAGTGTTCTAATGGTACAATGTGTTTGCTCATTGGCTCAGAAGGTTAATTGATTATTAGAAAACCCTTGTGCAATCATGTTCACACATCTGAAAACAGTTTAGCTCGGTACAGAAGCTACAAAACTGACCTTCCTTTGAGCAGATTGAGTTTCTGGAGCATCACATTTGTGGGGTCAATTAAACGCTCAAAATGGCCAGAAAAAGAGAACTTTCATCTGAAACTCCACAGTCTATTCTTGTTCTTAGAAATGAAGGCTATTCCATGCGAGAAATTGCTAAGAAATTGAAGATTTCCTACAACGGTGTGTACTACTCCCTTCAGAGGACAGCACAAACAGGCTCTAACCAGAGTAGAAAAAGAAGTGGGAGGCCGCGTTGCACAACTGAGCAAGAAGATAAGTACATTAGAGTCTCTAGTTTGAGAAACAGACGCCTCACAGGTCCCCAACTGGCATCTTCATTAAATAGTACCCGCAAAACACCAGTGTCAACATCTACAGTGAAGAGGCGGCTGCAGGATTCTGGGCTTCAGGGCAGAGTGGCAAAGAAAAAGCCATATCTGAGACTGGCCAATAAAAGAAAAAGATTAAGATGGGCAAAAGAACACATTGGACAGAGGAAGACTGGAAAAAAGTGTTGTGGACGGATGAATCCAAGTTTGAGATGTTTGGATCACAAAGAAGAACGTTTGTGAGACGCAGAACAACTGAAAAGATGCTGGAAGAATGCCTGACGCCATCTGTTAAGCATGGTGGAGGTAATGTGATGGTCTGGGGTTGCTTTGGTGCTGGTAAGGTGGGAGATTTGTACAGGGTAAAAGGGATTCTGAATAAGGAAGGCTATCACTCCATTTTGCAACGCCATGCCATACCCAGTGGACAGCGCTTGATTGGAGCCAATTTCATCCTACAACAGGACAATGACCCAAAACACACCTCCAAATTGTGCAAGAACTATTTAGAGAAGAAGCAGGCAGCTGGTATTCTATCGGTAATGGAGTGGCCAGTGCAGTCACCAGATTTGAACCCCATTGAGCTGTTGTGGGAGCAGCTTGACCGTATGGTACGCAAGAAGTGCCCATCCAACCAATCCAAATTGTGGGAGCTGCTTCTAGAAGCGTGGGGTGCAATTTCTCCAGATTACCTCAACAAATTAACAGCTAGAATGCCAAAGGTCTGCAATGCTGTAATTGCTGCAAATGGATGATTCTTTGACGAAAGCAAAGTTTGATGTAAAAAAAATCTTATTTCAAATACAAATCATTATTTCTAACCTTGTCAATGTCTTGACTCTATTTTCTATTCATTTCACAACGTATGGTGGTGAATAAGTGTGACTTTTCATGGAAAACACAAAATTGTTTGGGTGACCCCAAACTTTTGAACGGTAGTGTATATATATATATATAAATCTGAAATATGTGACATGTTTTTCTATTTAGCCCCCTTTTACTTTATAACCTTAAATAAAATCATGGGCAACTACCTGCATTCAAATTTGTTAAATAAAAGTGTACCTGGGTGTATTTTAATCTCTGTATGATTAAAGCTATTTCTGTGAAGGCCCCAGAGGTAAGTCAGAGAACATTAGTGAACAAACAGCTTCATTAAGAACACATGAGAGGGGTAAAACAACATAGGCAATACACACTGTGCAGTGGAAAACCAACACTGCACATTACCCTGAACACACAAACTCCACGATGAAACATGAAGGTGGCAACATCATGCTGTGTATCATGCAAATATCCGTCTCTAGATGTCTAAAGATGGTAGAGACATACCCCCCAAACAACTGTGGTTTTATACAAAGTATTGACTTTAGAAGGTTCAATATAACTGCAACACAACACTTTTCATTTTTACTTTTAAATCAGGTTTTTATTCCCTTTACACTTAAGAATTATACACTACTTTGTGTTGGTTTATCACATAAAATCCTAATATAATACATTAAGCTAGTAGTTGTAATGTGACAAAATATAATCGTTTTCACAAGGTACTGTATTTCTGTAACGCTCAGACTATGTTTGTCCGACCTTTCGCAGGGACTCCTGAGGTTTGCAAGCTGAGGCAGAGGATCTCCGAGCAAAGTCTGAACAGTCTGGCACACTGATTGTGGGAGAGAAGTCAAGTTGTATCCTCCCTGTAAAGAAAGAAAACACAAGCGAGAAAATCGTTTCAAAGCCAAGCGTTCATCGGGGTTAGTGGTTGGTAAAAGAAGACTGCTAAGTCTTGTTAAACATACAGATAGTGAGTTTTATAGTTGCTATGCTGACCTCCAGAACAGCGCATAGATTTCCTCCAGCTAGGTTCATTAGAAGGTGAGTTAAGTGGGCAAAGATGTCCGGAGTGGCACACATTTCTCCCTGAAAAAAAAAACCTAAGTTATTTACTGTTTTTGGCACAAATTTCAATTGATTGGAAGAAGATTTTTTTAAAGCACAAAATTCATAAGTTAGAAGTGGCAGAGGGCATGGATGCATACAATGTGTAAATAGGTTCACTTTAGACGAGAAGATCAAAAAGGGCAAACATATTGCTATTGTTTTGCTTTGTTTTGGTACCTCTGGGTCACCGATGGCCGAGTCAAAGCCTGCGCACACCAAAACCAAGTCTGGACAAAACTGTGAGGAAGAATCAATATGAGGAAAAAGTCATGATCATACTTTAGTCTTAAAAGAAGATGTTCTACAAATGGCTCACCTCATAAGCTACTGGCAGGAGAACATGGCAGAAGACTGACAAATAGTCGCTGTTTTCCATTCCCACCTGAAAGATCACAATACAACATGTATTTTTTTTGACAAAAAAAACCCTTTAATGCAAAATGAAAAGTGATTTCTACCAAATAAAAATATGTAAAATAAGTTAATGCATTAAACTAGTAAATGTAACATGTTAATCTTTATGATAGCAGGATAGTGTGTGTGGTCTAGATCTAATCTAATTGACACCTTAATCAATCGATAGGTATTAATACAGACAAAAGCTACATGCTAGACATTATTTTCTGTTTACTCACCTTATTCCAAGGCACATTTATGTTGAAGCCAGCTCCACTCTCTTTGCCGACACTATCATAGTCTGACTCTCTAAGATGGGGCCAGAATTTCTGATGCTCATAGCGGTGCCAAGAAAAGTAAAGAACACTGCAAAACACCATAAAAACGTGATAAATAAAACACCAGAATTATGCTGAAAAACTTTTACATCCTCTCAGACTTTAACAGGTGTTATTTGACAAAGGGCTCACCTCGGGTCATCTTCAAAGCAATACTGGACGCCTTGACCATGATGTATGTCCCAGTCCACTATTAACACCCTGAAAGAGAAACATTCAAGCCGCTTTAAGTGAATGTAATTCCCTAAGATGTTGGCAAAATAAACAAACAGTGAGGAAGATTTTAAAAAAAAGGTCAAAGTACCTTTTGACTCCATGTTTTTGTTTGGCATATCGAGCCGCTATGGCAACGTTGTTGAACACACAGAAACCATTGGCAGCACTGTGCATACTGTGGTGTCCCGGTGGTCTAGCAACAGCAATACAACTCATATTTACAGTCTTATTTTAGTGATTTTTCTTGTTTCTTCACTGTATTTTCCTCCTATATTTCATAATAATGTTTGTGCATCAAAAAAGAAAACCTCCTTGCAACAAAGTAGGGACATAAAGTAAGTCATCTCCAACAAAATGTACAATATTCCTAATCCGAGCACATTCAGATCCTTACCTGACCAGAGCCATGCCATTCCTGACCTTCCCTGTCATAACACTGTCCACCAGCTGCAGAGCGGACCCCACAGCCAGCTTTGCACAGTGATAGATATTCTAGAGCAGTAAACAATTAAAAGAAGAAGAGGACACAAAGTGAGCAACACAACCAGAGAGTCAGAGAGGGACAAAAGGCATGCACAGCTGCTGATTGTAGGACTAACTGGGTGGAAGTAGACATCCCCATACTGAAGGGTGAACTCCTTCAAGTCCTCCAAAGTCATGGACGGAGTCTTTTTCACCGCCTCCAGATATTCCTCACTGTAGGGAAAACAGCAACATGATTAAAGTGTTTATTTGCTATAAATGAGGAGTTATAGCCATAGCAGATACAGGGCCAAATTAAAACATGAACAAACTGAGACCAGCAGGGGGCTCCCCAAGTGTTATTGCATAAAAAAATTATACACCTAATTTAAAAATATTAACATTTTAAATTAGCAAAGATTTTAAATAACTGAGATATTAAAATAGAAAAGGTTAATATTGGTATTTCATTATTGGTGGTTGCTGGTTGGCTTAACTGGAGCTAAGACTCCAAATCAGATCTCTGTTAAAGGGCCACATACAGTGTTGGGCCAGCTCTGCACATACACTGTAGCAGCAATCAGGACTGACCTGTGGACGAGCAGTATCTCTGCATCTGAGGCCTCACGAGCAGGTACAGAGACACAGCGCTCAGATAGACCACTCCTGACCAAGGCTTCATAACTGACCGTGAGCCGCTCAGGGACCTCAATCTTACATGCTGGGCTGCAGCAAAAAAATAAAAAAATAAAATAGTCATGAACAAACATGGACATGTTACAGTTATCACTCTATTCAAGGGTAAACACTAGAATTTTCCATCATATTGTTCCTGTGGTTTATAGTGCCTTTAATTGGAGGCCAGAGAAAGAGTTAGAGAGAGCAGATTTGTTTCCCTATATGGATCACACTGTAACAAAGCGCTGCCTCTCCCCCACCTGTTGCTGTGAACTCCTGAAAAACTAGCAAGTTTTTCCACTTTAAACAAGTCTAAATTGTTTGTTTGGAAATAATTTCTAATTAACCGGCAAATGTCAAATAGCCTAATAAATCATTATTGTATGATGGTGTAGTAATAAATTCTACTTGTATTACCCCATGAAGAGAAAAAAGGCAAAATGGTATCAACACAATAAATAAAAACCATGGACATTATACCTATAATAATCAATGCCTCATATTATTTCTGCAGCAGAAAAGGATGAATTTTCTTAAATTAATTAAGTTTATGTTTTATATGTCTGGTGTAAATGTGCGCTAAAACTAAAACTGTGGTAATTTTATATACTTTGAAAAAATATATTAAATATATGTGGATTACTATTCTGTAAAGCTAATCTTTTTTATTTAAAGTAGCTCCTATTTTAGTTTCAATTACGAAATGCAGGTGTGGTGATAGCAAAAATAAGAATATTTTAGTATTTCTAAAATTATGGATTGATGGATAAAATTAAAGATGGGTGTACTTTTCTAAATGACCGTGTAGGGAACACGTAACCCTAAAATCTGTTCCTACCCCAAAACGGTTTAAAATGTTTGGAAACAGTGGGCTACTCGCTGTGAAGTTGACCAAATTGATAATTTGCGTGATAACATATTTTAAAAAAATATTACCAAATTTAAAAAAAGTCGTAAAAGCCCTATAGCTGTTGGTAACCCGCGACAGTGAAGTATATAATATAAATGTACCAGACCTCCAGGCGAAAGAAGCCAATAAACCCCAATTCGGACAAAAGTCAACTTTATATGGTAAGGAAAAAAATTTTTTTATTACTTACTCAACCCAGAGCAGTTTGTATTTGGTCATCTCCTCATCATAAATCAGAGCTGTCCCCATTGTCATTACTTCCCATAAGCAAACGTTTGGGGGAATGACAACTAAAACTCCTCAACAGTTCGTACTTTTGACCCTGACTTTTTGTCTCACACCATGAATTAAGAATTCATATCCGCTACTTCTTAGCTTTATGTAAAACAGTCTGACATTTATCCAGAGTGAATGCGTCTCAGAAGACAGTTATTTAGCAAAAAGCATGTAAACAGAGAGAAAGAGCCCGTCTGAGATGCACGGCCACAGAGTGTAAAGTCGACATTAACGGGGAATGAGCGCCATCTACTGGACGGAGTCCGGTTATTTTCCAGGACTGACGTTATAGTAGCGTGATTTCTGTTTCTGAATCTGTGTATTTTCCTGGTTTTGGACAACGATGCATTCAACCTTTCTCCTGTAGGAATAAGAACCCCGTTTTTATTTATCCAAGCCATTTTAAGTCCAATGTGGGTGTTACATTGACTTTCAACAAAACCACAGCTTAATGTGCTATACAAAGTTGACTATATAGGCCTACAGAAGTGGGTAGTAATCAGCTACATTTACTCCTTTACATTTACTTGAGTAAACTTTTTGGATAAAGAAGGTAGCCTACTTAGTCATTGACTACTTATACTGCAAAAGACTTGTTACATTTACTCAGAGGTGGGTGGAGAAGCCAAAAACTATACTTAAATAGTGTTACTTCAAAAGAAATGTACTCCAGGAGAAATCAAAAGTATTCTTACAAAACTTACTCAAATAAAAACTATTAAGTATTTTGCTAAAATATTACTGAAGTAGTGAGTGTCGTTTAATCATTTACTGCTGCTTTATCTTTCAGAAATGATGTAATCAGATATGCTAAAGGATAAAATAAGACTTAAATTCTATTATCTTTAAATGATCAGATGAAAAAAGGGGCCAGTCCAGGGTCTAAAAACCATGCTAAAACCACTACAGAGGAGAAAGAACTACTTTTTCAAAAGCTAACCAAGGTTCTTTATTCAGGATCTTTAGGATAATCTCCCCGAGGAGACTCACTTCTGTCATTTGAATCCCTTTAATATACATCTTTTTAATAAACAGGCTGTTTTTCAGATGATTTGTAAATTTTATTCTTTAATTACATGTTTTGTATGTTCATAAAATTTTATTTTAATATTTACTTTTAATCATGTACCACTAGTATAATAACTTTTCCTGGCATCTGTTTGTAATTGTTTCTTTGTTTTTACATTGTGTCTTTTTGAAGCATTCTTTAACGATTTTGTATTCAAAAGGTTTTATAAAATAAATATTATGTTTATTGTTGTTGTTGTTTGTGTTCAATTTTTTTAAAAAGTCAACAGAATTTTTTTTTTACAATATGACTTTTTAATTCTTGTTGTCATTAAAGCCAATAAACATTAAAAAAGAGTACAACACAAACCGACACACACAGAGTACAATAGGAATGCATAACATATCATATCTCATGAGAAGCTCCGGTTTGACCCGAGATCATTGCTACATCAAATCATTTAGGAAACAGATGAATTTCCCTGTGGGAAACATATCTATTATACCGTGGGAATAGACTGTTTGAACATTCTTGGATGTTGACTTTTAAAAGCAGCTGGGAATATTAGACTTAGCACTGATTTATTTTCAACAAATATTCAGTTTCCCATTTTTTAAGATTACATTTTATTTGGTCTTTGATTTGAACATTAAGACTTTATTATTCCTTTTCCTCCACCTGTGTCACCAGCACGTTATAGTCTGTCCTCTTCCTCCTCATCTTCTGTCCTTCCCTCTATTTCCTCCTGTGTGTGTATTGGAAAAGTTGAGCTTCTGTCCAGTTTCTCCTCTACTTCTTCCCTCCTATCTCCCTCTGCTTCTTTTCTGCATATGCTGCACCACATGAGCAGAGCTGCTCTGCATCTTTCCCTGAATGAAGGGTCACAGGCAGCGTAGAGCAGAGGGTTCAGGCAGGAGTTGAGGTAAGCCAAACAGGTGACGTATGGGTGAGCAGCCAGCAGAGCCTGGTCTAAAGAGCATGAGTACGGGACAAAGCCAAACTCTAGCAGGATGGAGACGCTTTTGTTGACGTGAAGTGGCATCCAGCACAGGAAAAAGGCCATCACTAAAGTGACAATGACCCTGAGGAGCCTGCGCTGGTGCCTGCGGTCGGGACGAGGGCCATGTCCAAAGTGCCTGCTGAGAAGCCGAGCCAATGAGCAGTAGCAGACGAGCAGGATGACAAGTGGCAGCAGGAAGCCAATTAGGGTCGACTTTAAGCTCAATACAGCAGCCCACCACATCTCAGCCCTGTCTTGTTCAGCCTCTTCAAGCTCTGCTCCAACCAGCATGGAGTAATCCATCTGGCAGGAAAGGACTACAGATCCTGGGTCATCCTCAAACTTACGGTCAAATTCCACTTCCCTGATGGAACGCAGCAGCAAACCAGGAAGAGCCAGGAGCCCTGCTACCATCCACACTGCTACGAGTAACCACAGAGTCCTGTTGGGACACCTCTGCAAGGGATGGTGGCCGGAGTGCCGGCGTCCTGTCAGGACCCAGTACCTCTCCACACTGAGCATGCTCAAACTGAATACGCTGGCGTACATGTTGAGAGCAGTGAGGAAGCTGCTGATCTGGCAAAGGGGTTGTCCAAAAGGCCAGTGGTAGCCCATTGCTGTGTATGCAGCCCAGAGGGGCAGAGTAACAAGGAAGCAAATGTCAGCTAATGCCAAACTGGCAATCAGAGAGTCTGTCAGGGAGTGAGAGGCCCGAGGGATAGAGGGAGGGGATGAAGAAGAGGTGAAGGCATGAGAGCAAGGTCTGTAGCTTTGTCCTGATGATTTGATTTTATGAGAAGACCCACGGTGAGTTCTGACAGCATGGTGGTGATTGGCTCTGGAAGAGCAGCACCGCTGTCCTATTCCAATGTGCTGTTTATCTCTTATCCTGGTTCTCCTCCCGCTGGTTCGTTGCAGGTATATACAGAGCACCAAGCTGTTGCCAAGGCAACCCACCATGAAGGCCAGAAGATAGACAGACGGGATGATGGAGAAGGAGGGATACCAGTCACTGTAGTCGCAGTGAATTGGAGGGGGAGTGGGAGAGGAGGAGGTGGGGAAGTCTGACATCTTTTTCTGAAACAAATTCTGGCAATCAGGCATAAAAACTGTTGAGATTCAGAGACTGGATCTGTCTCCTGTTCCCTCTTCCGTCCTCTGGGTGTTGCCTTGGATTGTCTGAAAATTCAGAGAAAATAATACAAATTTACTATTTTGAATGCCTTCTAATTCTGTGATTTTCAACTCTATACAGTGCCTCGCAAACGTATTCAAACCTCTTGAACTGGTTCACAGTTTGTCATATCACAACCACAACCTGCAATGTATCCTGGATAAGATGGACCAACACAAAGAAGAGGAAAGATGTGATAAATGGTTTTTAAATAACATTTACAAATAAAAACCTGGAAAGTGTGACCTTTATTTTTCCCCTTTACTTTGATCCCCCTAAATAAAACTCTGTGCAACCCACTGACAAGTTACTAAACTGGACAAGTCCATTTGTGCAGAGTTTAAACTGTTCTTTGAAGGCCTCGAAAGTTTGTTAGAGAATATTAGTGAACAAATAACATCACTAAGTCCAACATATACACCAGACAGATCAGGGATAAAGTTGTTAAGAGCTTCTAAGCTACATACATCTGGGCTTTATGAAAGAATACCACAAGTACTATGTAAAGTGTGCCAGAAGCTCAAGATAAGATGCAAAAGAAGGTGTTTCTGTCAGATAAACCCAAAATTTGAGCTTTTGTCTTATGAAACACACCATCCCCACTGTGAAACATGATGCTGGCACAAGCATACTGTGGGAATCCTTTTGTTGAGCAGGGAAGGGTAAGCTAGTCAGAGTTAGAGGTAAGGTGGATGAAGCTAAACACATGACAATACAGGAATGAAAGCTGTGAGAGGAGTGTTACCTTCCAACTGGACCCTAAGCTACAATGGAACAGTTCAGATCAAAGCATATTTATGTACTAGAACGGTCTAGTTGAAGAACAGAACCAAATCCGATTGAGAATCTGTGACGCGTTCCATTCACTCTGACTGATCTTTTGCAAGTAATTTTGCAAAAGACAGTGGGCAACAATTTTAGATTCTAGATGTCAAAAGCAGCCACAAACATACCATAAATGACCTGCAGGTGTAATCACAGTGAAAGCCAGTCTGAATACCAATGCTATTTTTTTTTTTTTACAGTTTTACTTGTCAAAACATAAGAAAAAAAAATGTTTTCCTTCAGCTTCACGATTATACATTACTCTGTGTTGATATGTCACATAAAATCCCTTGTAATGTCAAAAAAAAACAAGTGTGAATACTTTTGCAAGGCGCAAGGTTCAACTTCTGAAAGAAATACTAAGAAAGATTAAAAGTGGGATGAATTTGGACACTCACAGATGGTACTTACTTTGATAGCTTAGATAATATCCTTGTGCAGATGCTGAAAATATGACTACCATTGTGGTGAGAAAAAAAAACTAACTAATTCAGTCATCTATCTCTCCATCTGGCTGAGAAACTCATGTCTGCAGCTGCAGCTTGCCAACTGGGGAGGGCATTCTCTCCTAAGTCTGAATTTATATAACTGTGTTCTCCAGTGACAGAAATGGGAAAAATACACAGAGAAAGCCCTCCTTTTTTACATTCTCAAAGTAGACCACCCCAGGGGAGCTACAAGACCTGCAAACATCCATCCCCCCCAAAACAAACACACACACCTCCTGTAAGGCACAACCCCAATTCCGCTATCAAACACAGCCCAGCCACAACAGACAAATAAAATGGGTCTCTTGTCTCTAAGACAGTCCATCTTTAACTCAGAGACACATTACACCTTACACATTACGGAAATATCTGCAAACACCCGTTGTCCTCACTGTGAGGACTTGTTTAAACATACATGGGATACAGTAGTCAAACGCAACAACCAACAATGAGAAAATATCTTTACAACTCTGACATTCAGTGTCCGGTCACAACTGACTGACAGAAAAGAGAGGACAGGAATCCGGTGAAAACACAGGAAAGACCTGTAAACAACTGATTCCAACATGTTCAAAGAAAAGTTTTTAGAGAGCAGCAAACCAGTTGAAATTTCAGATTTAATTCAGGGCCAATTATCTTTAGATTCTGTCTAAATCGACTCACATACATCACGTGGGGACCATAGCAACACAGTTTACCCACCATAAAAATGAGAACGGTTGCTTCTGGAGCAGAAATAGCCAGAAGAAGGTGTGTCTACCACAATTCAAATTGAGAAGATAAAATGTAATTTAATAACTAGAATTTTTAATGTTGGAATGACAATGACTTCACTGAGGATATATGATAAATCTCAGCCTTTTATTTCACCTTTTAAATAAGGAATTCCTGCTAATTATGGGAGCTTTACAGTTCTGACACTTTTTCTCCCAATTGAATATTTCTTTTATTTGCACACGACCTGCTTTACCGTCCAAAAAGTGCTTTCACTCATTTTCATACAGGAAGCGATATTGCAGTCTGCAAATACAGGCAAATATTCTAGTGTGGATAGTATGCAAGAGCCACTGAAACTAATATGGAACGGTTGACATATATTGTAAGCTTATTTAAATAAATACTGTGACAGTAACATAAATGTAAGAGTTTGTTGTTTCAACTCTGTTTTGACAAGAGGTTTAATCTAAAATTGGACATCTGGAACTGGTCGTTTTAATGGATCAGAGGGCATGGTTAGGTCAGTATGGAGCTACATCGTAAAAGGTGACAATGTTTGGTTGGTAAACAGGAAGAGTTTTTTTCCATAGAGGTCATTCTGCCTTCAGCCTGTTGTTATGGGAACAGATGTTTTTTTTAGAAGCATTCCCTAGTCTTTTCTCTTGCATGAAAACACACACAGCTTTTAGTTACAAAGGAGGGGGTGGAGGAAGAGTCAACTCAAACATTTCCTTGGGAAGAAAACTGCAGACGAAGTCTACGGATGGGAAACAAGAACAGGAGTACAACTATACACTTTCAGAAATAAACAATCAGTATATGTGTGCATTTCAGCCAAACCTATCAGCTCATTCTTATTCTTTACAGTTTGCAAGATCAGAATAACATTGCTATTCCATTTAGAAACCTAGTCAAATATGCATTTGTTGGAGCCCTATGACTTGGTTTTCACTCCTTTAGGAGTCTTCAAAATCTTCCAAAGCAGCTCAGGATGTAAAATGGCCTTTCTTTGCTTTTTTCTTTTTAAATGTTCTTCCTGCTCAGGTTATGGTCAGTTTCATTCCTGCAGTCATCTTCAGGATAAACATTTGACCTTTTATTAAAAAAGACTACTTGTTGTGTATGATAAAAGTGTTTTAACACTTGTCAGGGAGATTATTGTTTCTGTGAGGTGTCGAGAAGAAGTACGTTTACAGCATTAAATACCTTCTAAATATCAACAATGAGAGAAAAAAAAACACATTTTGTGCATCTATTAACATACTACCATTACCCTCTTCTGTTATAGAGAAGCTCAGATAACTGTTGTAGAAATAATGAGTGAAACTAATTCCCTGCAAGTTAGGAAGTAATAGATTTATCCTTATTAATTCATCTGCATCTATGTAGTCATTTATACTATTTTCTTGGTTGGTTTGCAAATCGAATTAATTAAACTTGGTCTAACATTATGTCTAAAATGTCAACATCTCCTCCAGTTTTCCAGAGGAAGGATAACATTGGACTAAATCCTTAGTTTGTAGTACCAACGATTCTGTACAGAATTTTAATATCTGTCAATAATACTTCTGGGGTTCTACAAAATTACAGATAGTTTATCCTTAGTCCAATAGTGATGGAGAAT
Organism: Valencia hispanica; assembly: GCA_963556495.2. Lineage (NCBI taxonomy): Eukaryota > Metazoa > Chordata > Actinopteri > Cyprinodontiformes > Valenciidae > Valencia > Valencia hispanica. The sequence continues at coordinate 39,240,794 of OY747706.1, forward strand.
TTACCATGAAGAAAAGTGAGATGTAAAAACACCAATTTCAAAATGAAAAGCCTAGTTAGGAGCGAATTACTTCCCTTAGTATAATTTGGTTTGACATCTCTCAGTAGTTAGTAACATCAGATCTTTGAATGGCCTGTTACTACTTGAGCACATTCTGGCTGCAAATCAGAATACTAGAGGGATTTACCAGCTGTGGTGGGTCTGTCATTAATATAAGGCGTGTGATGGACTGGCGACCTGTCCAGGGTGTACCCCACTCAAAAAAACGTTGGAAATATATGGCAACCAGCTCCCCGCAAACAAGCAGGTGGAGACAACGTCTGTATGGAAGGATATATAGCATAGTGCTATGCCATAAATGTGTTGTTTTCTCCAGATATTAAGATAATTATTAAGATAAGCTTACAGACAGCTTTTAACATGTTTCATCTGGAGGGATTATCCGGTTTTATTCTTTTAAAGAATAAGATGTGTTCAAAGAGCTCTATTAAATATGTATAGAAATTCATATTTACAGTAACACAACAAAGACACTTTTTTAGAGTTTAGTGTGCTGTGAAAGTGGCTGTTAAAACAGTGAGAGGGTTTTTGGTTGTGTGTGCAAAGGAAACTAGATAAGGATTTGCATATTATACCTGAAATGGTTGAGGTACGGAGCAAGCTGAGGAGAGAGAGAGCAATTCAGAGAGATCAAATGCATTGCAGAGACCACATGCTGTAGGTTTCATAATGTCTGTCTACAGAACAGAACAGAAGCTCCTGTATCTTCTCATCATTGTGATAGCAGGAGCAGAGGTCCAGGATAAGATTTCTCCAGACTGTAAGCAGTTCTTGTACATGGGGACCATGCCACGAGGGCTGGAGGAGCAGCCTTTGAAGAAGATTTGTCAGTACTATGCTGGCAAGCCACGGTTCTTCACCCTCTATGACACCTTCAGCCACATCCCTGTTTACTCTGCATACACGTTCAAGCGCTCGGATGGTTTCAAAAAGGTTGATGTACCCTGGATGTATGAGCCACAGGTATGAAGAGTGGTCGTTACCCAAAGGTTAATTGTGAATAATTTTTTTAATGTTTTTATTCTGACACTGTTTACATTAACAGCTTTCTTTGGTGTCCGGATCCAGAGATATGGAGCCTTTCCCCTCTGTAAATATTCACAAGAGTTTTGAGGATTCCCAGGCTGTGCTCGATGACTACTCCGACACTGTGATCTTCGAACGAGGCCAGCTGAATCCAGACGAGCACCAGGCCGACCCGGAAGACAAAGCGGCCACCTACACACTGACCAACGTGGTTCCCAGGGTCCGAGAGTTCAACATTGGTCCTTGGAAAATGCATGAACACATCATACGCAGGAGGCTGAATAACTACTGCCGTGGAACTCCCTATGTTGTCACCGGGATCACCACTTCAGGCCACACCATTCGCCGCCAAAACATCAACCGCCTGGGCATCCCTACCTACCTCTGGTCAGCCTACTGCTGTGCTGAATATGATCACAACGCTCCGTACTCGGAGCGCTCAAAGTTCCCTGCATTTGCTGCTTATGGGCTCAATGACAGGGAAAATAACAGGGTTCAAGAGATGACGGTGCAGCAGCTGGAGGACTTCCTGAAGAAGGTAACATATGTCAGCAGCTCCTTCCAGATCTTCTACGACAACTGTGTGCCTCCTAATACTGCTAACAGCCCCCTGCATCTGGCCTGAGAAAAGAAAAGTAGATGAGTTGTTAGTTTTATTATGGTTATACAGCATAGACGGTCTTAGCCTTTTTTCTGTTAGCAACTTGATTTTCATTTGCTCCTAAAGTAACTTTTCTTATTTCACTAAGCAATCTTAGTTACAAGTTTCAGTTAAAGTACACAATTCAGTATACTTGACCTTTTATTTCTTTTGTGGTGCATTACCAGGCTTTGGTGATACACAAATGCACATAAACTCACAGCCTACTTGGTTGTACTCTCAATTCACCTTATCCATTTTTATGATATCTGGCAGTAATTGGAATGATACCTGCCTCTGAAGGCCTTTTGTTCAGCCAAAACAGATTAGAGCAAAGTTTTACATTTTCTATCTCAATCCACAGCAGCTTAGTCACAGAAATACGTTTATTTGACCAGGCAAGAATTTTACTTACTTTTAATGGATTGTTTTGAGTTTAAGAGAGATAGCAAGTTTTGCTTACATTTAGACCCTGACCCCTGCTGTTGTGTGGTGATTAAAAATAAACATATATTTAAAATGAAATGCTCATGTTTTTGTTTTCATTTTTACTATTATGTTATTATTCTGGTTTGGTTTTTGATTTAACCATTAGTGTATGAAACACGGGGTGCACAGTTGGTAGCACTGTTGCCTTGCAGCAAGAAGTTCCTGGGTTCAAATCCCAGCCTGGGGTCTTATGGAGTTTGCATGTCCTCCCTGTGCATGCGTGGGTTCTCTCTGGGTATTCTGGCTTCCTCCCACAGTAAAAAAACATGACGGTTAGGTAAATTGGTCTCCAAACTGTGTCCATGCATGGTTGTTTGTCCCTTTATGTCTCTGTGTTGCCCTGCGATGGACTGGCGACCTGTCCAGGGTTTACCTCGCCCCATAACCACTGGAGATGGGCACCAGCACCCCCCGCAACCCTGCATAGGATGGACAGGTACAGATATTGGATGGATGTATGAAACACTAAATAATTCAATTCAAAAATACTTTATTGATCCCAGAGGGAAATTAAGTGTTGGTACACACGACGACCTAATCATTTGATTTGATTTTCAAGTCCTGACAGAGGGTGTCGTTCAACAACAGTGTCTTCAGTCAGAGGCTTCTTCAGATTCGTTGCAAGACTGACTGGCATATCCTTCCTGCCCACTGCATCACCATCCACAGTGACTCTTTGAAGATACTCAGATCATAAGAGTTATTTTTAATTTTCCCTTGGGATAAATAGTATTTATTTTTAGAAGGACCAGCCCTAAACCCGACCTAGAATTAGACACCATCTTATTTTACCAAAGTATATAAACCAGCCTCATTAAAACATTGTGATGAAATGAAATTTTTTAATAGCTGTAGCCTCATATGTGCAAACAAGGACTTTTCTATTTACCAGTATTTTTCTATAGACTTTCCTTAACTGTCATTTTTTAAATAAAATGTGTTCAAGAAAAGTTTTGATTATTTGATGAGTGGTGTTCACTACATTATTCGTGATTGCTGTAGTAATTATGTACTTTAGTGCAATATTTACTCTATATACTTTAAACAGCAGCAATAAGTGGTTTTATTTATTAAATGGAATCAGACTCAGATGCTGGTCACTTTAATCTCTCTCCTTAAGCTTACTCCCATTTACAGCCAGAAGTAAAAAAAAAAAAAAACATTTCTGTACAAACCAGCACCAGGGTCATAAAAGCACCCAGAATGCAAAGCACTTTCTTAAATTATCACTGAAATATAGAGTAAAAACCTAAAACTTGTATTGGTTTGCTCTTCATCCTTGTACACTCCACAGACAACAAATAAGTTCATATAGAGAACAGAGTTGTTGCTCTCTCAGATACACTCTACACATAGTACTCAAAAAAACAACAACACAGTGTGTATATTTGTGCCGGCAGCAGTCCAGTTCAAGGCCAAAGTTCGTTTCATCTCAGTTAAACCAAACGGTGTTGAGCTGTGTCTGTTTCTTGATGCTGGTGTCCAACTTGAGGACCTCCCTGATCGCCATGGTAGCATAAGTTGAGGGAGGCAGGGAGAACTCCATCCGCAGAGCCCGATACTTCCCCTCTGTGGGGAGGAATCAGACAGGCAGCACAGGTCATCTCTCATATTGATTATTTTTATTCATGTCTGTCATTCTAATCGGATATGCCATTCATTATGATCTAGAGCAGAGATGTGATCGTTTAGGTTAATATGAGAAGTTTGTAATCAGGAATGAGGAGTTTTTTGTCCCCTAACATAAATCTAAGAGCTAGTTTAATAATAGAAATGAAGGTAGTGTATATGCAGCTAAATAACACTATGTCCCATTAGTATAATATGGTCTACATTAGTACTGTAGTTGCATGGTACTTAACTCAGTCATTAATAACGTTCAGGATGCTGTCTATTGCTTTTTCACAACAGATTTAGTCCCAAATGGAGTTTCTTCACATCTGCCTTAATATTCTGCTCCAACAAACCTCAACTAGGTTAAGAAAGCTACTATAATGTTCTAGTAACACCTGAAAAGTGCAACTTCAGAATTTGTTTCTAATCATGTCTGATTTGACATTTGCTTTGACCATCTTAGAATTTATTGAGTAGTGTTTCTATAGCTGCCTGTGAACCTCTTGCAGGAGAAAAATGAATAGGAGATCAGTGCTCAGAGCTGGAACACCCATTATTATTATTATAATGGGTAAAAAAAAAAAGCAGACAGCGAAAGGATAACCTAAATTTTTTTAGAGCCATGTATGTGAAAACAAGACTTGATTTTTTTTAAATTGGCTACGAAAAAGCAGCTTGTGGTGCGGGTGACATAAACAGAAGATGCACCCACAACTTGTGTTTCAGAGTTGAGTTTTAATAGACCCTCCACCACTGATAATTTGACAAAGCTTTCATTGGGAATCATTCGTTTTACGATTTTTTTTTTTATACTTTAAAATAATCACTTTTAAAGAAAAATAAAAAGTTGGGGAATGATTAAAAAAAATATATACTTTTATAGACTCTCCTCTGTATCCGTGATCTTAAGATTGTCTAGATAAAACAGTTTTTACTATGGTTTCTGTTCAGAAAATATCTAAAATTAACAGACCTGTGTTGAAGACAGGAGCTGGTTTATTCTCCAGTTTCTCAAAATCACTGTGCACCAGAGAGATCCGGGGGTCGTCATACTGAATCACCTCCCTGCAACAACAAAAAGCATCAGTGTCTACCCCAAGACCCCTCTTATTAGAATAAATTACATAAATCACTGTAGCTTGCAAACAGTAATTATTTAACTATCAAGAGGCAAATCTAGAAAAAACAGAACAAGAAATCCCGCTAACCAGCTGACATCAGTGGGTCTGATGATGATGCGTCTGTAGGCTCCTGCCAAGGAGTAGTCCTTCACTTTGTGCCTCATGTTGTCGAGGTCCAGGCCGTCTGCAGAGAGCAGCTCTCTGTATCCGTCACCAACTGACAGAAACAAGACGCATCAAGTCTTCATTTAGGAACCAGGACGGGTACAGATGTAAGAACTTCCAAGCTGATCCAAATTAATTTATTTTAATTTCTTGTCCATTTAGTCAAGATATTAATGAATTTCATAGATACGTCATGATTACATTCACTGCCTTGTTATCATTTCCCTAGATCTGGCATAACATTAGGACCTGTCCAATGATGTGTTGGTCACCATTTTGCTACCTAAAAGTTTTAGCTACAGGGCCTTTAAAGACTCACTCTGATCATCTTTCTAGCTATTTTAAAGTGTTCTCAGTGGTCTTTAAATTATGATTATATCGTTTTTAGCCAAAATCACAAAACCTGTGTCGTTTCAAAGACATAGCATCATCAGAGCGGCAGTAGCTCATTAGCAATTCGCCTCTGTGTTGTGGGCGGAACCGTTGGCGTGGAGGACCCCTCCCCTCCTCCTTACCGTTGCTGAGAGCTCTCCATTTACGCTAGCTCTCCTGCTAGTTTACAGCCTCTCACACCCTCAAGCTAGCAATACCGTGCAACAAAAATGGAGCTATCCAGCTGTACAGTTTCGAGCCAGATGCCAGCTCGGACGATGAACAGGAAGACGTACATAGATCTAGTCTTCTCCAAGTGGATGCATCAGACTGGTATTGTTTTTGTAATCTCTTGAATTGACTATATCAGGCCAATAATCCTAATATGTTAGTATATTTGTGGACATGGCTCAAACATTCAGATAGTCTTTTTGAAGTTTTTATAGTTACAATAACTTTATATCACATAAAGAATAACTCATAGTGCTTCAGAATTGGAACAGAGCGAAGCAGGAGCTTGTAGCCCGCCCAGTGCGGGTGCTACGTCACAAACGCAGTCTGTTTTAGACGGCCTTTTCTTTTAGCGTCTGGTACTGATTTACAGCGATTTGAAAGCAGAAATACAGAAATTAGAGTTACCAGATGTTAGCTTTCATGGATGGACTCATTTGATTCAAGCCACACATGCCCTCTGTTCTGGTGTCCAAATGTTTGAATTTTACTCATCGTTCTAAAGAACATTATTCCAGAATTCCTGGTTTTCATCCATGTTCTCTCTGAATAACTTCAATCCAGCCTTTGTGTTAGTCTTCCAGAGCAAAGGTTTCCTCTACGCGCATCTCCCATGAGAGCTAAAGTTTGGAAGTCTCTTTCTGATTAAACAGACATGCACTTTCACATCAACACTAGCAAGAGTCTGCTGTTGGATTTTTTGAAACTTCTTTTAGCATATTTCAGTCCAATGACCAGGAAAATGCTTGGAAAGTCAGACCTTGGCATGTCGGCAGTTGATGAACGTTCTCTACTTGCAGGTTACTTGCATACATTAAAATAGCCATTTTCAAAGTGTCTTTAAATTTCTTACCAGACTTGACATAAGCTACAACAACTTGCACATTTAACCTTACCATGGTGTTCATTCTTACTTTAGTCAGGAGCACACCAAATCTAAATATCAGAGGGTGTAACGGAGAAAACCTACATTAAAATGCTTAGTTATCTCGTGCAGCTGATATGATTCGCCTCACTGTTATTTTATCCATTTTAGGTTCATTTCCCTTTTTGTTATTGCATTTTGCAAAAATAAACTTTTTTTTACAGTTTGAATTATTTTATCATTTGAAATTATTAATATAACTGATCTTGAAAATCCATATGTTCAAATTGTGACAAGACACACAGGCTGACGCAGGGTGTCATTTTTCCATATGTATTAAATAACAAGAAAGGAAATCACAAAGACATGTCTTACTGTGGTGGGAAGGGTAGATGACATCATAGCCTGGAAGTGGCATCACGATGTCATGGATTGAGTGGCTTTCTGCCTCCTCTGCAGACAGGACGTGTGCTGTGGCTTTAGGAGCAGACGAGAAAAAGTCAAGAGGCTGAAAATGCAGCCTTGAATTGTATTTATGATCCCATGATAAATCATTTTACAACTAAACTTTATCCACTTTAGTTTAGAAATACTTTCAGACCAAGGGGAGCAACTAATCAGGACAGAAAACAAAAACTTCCACGGATTTTTTTATAAAGTCATTACCTCCCCCCCTGTGTATCCACTTGTGTCTGTGTGTGTTCACTTTAAGGTACACAACTTAAGCATGGATGAGGAACTAAGGGTTACGGGAGATTCTGTGTAATTGACTACAATCTGGCTATCAACTATTCTGGTTATGTTTCTCCAAGCATGTTTTCTCTGTTTCATTGGTGTTGAGAAAGAAAAAAAGTGTCATGGGGACACACACACACTGTAAGAGGGGTATGAATACTTTTATCTGGGAAATTATGTGGGTCAGAACAAAGTCGCTGAGTCAGCTTGGTGCTGAGAAAATGTGTTACAAGCTGACTGCACTGCGAGACGGCAGAGACGACAGCCTGGCCATTCAGCTGGTAACACACATCTGAAACAACTCATGTGGAACACACACACGCGGCTTACATTCTTACACTAAGGCATACGCAGAGAGTATGAGAAAAATATTGTCCAGAACAGTGTCTGATAATGCGTAATAATTTATCTATTAAGGACAGGACAGCAGTTATATCATCTTATGGACTAACCCACCATTGTGATCTTGGTGACACTTTGTTGTAGTGTATCAAAACTTGTCACAATTGCTTTTTTCTCTGCTCAACTCTGCCCTTGTTTGACCATGTTCCCGTGTCCTCACCTGCTTTGATTAAACTATCTGGAGAAGAATCATCTGGCTTGCATCTTCCTTACTCAAATGAATGCGCATAGCTTTTCTGACTTAACATTTGCCAGTTAAAGAGAAAAGGGACTTACTTCCTCTGAGAACCAGATCCCCCTCCACCGCCTTCAGGCCGAAGGCTTCGATCCTGCGGCTCACCATGGTGTTCCACACCACGCTTTGGTAGCTGTGAACGTACATCAGGCGGTTGTTTCGGGGGATCTAAGAACAAAAAAGGAAAGAGGAAAAACAAACCAGTGCATTTATTACCTCTGCACAATTCATATCTAATCAAAGCAGCAAGAGACCTGGATGCTTTCAATCTAATGTAACCCTAAATGTTGAACTTATTTTGGAATACATAAAAACACGAAGGAGATTTCTCACCCTCGATTTTACCATGCCAGTATTAAAGATAGAAAAACGAACCAGTCCAAAGGCGGTGACGATATTTTTCTTGCCGTACATGGACAGGCCTCGAAGCAGCTGTCCCTCCACACACCGCTTGTTTGGCAGCTTTTTCAGGGCAGCCTCTGGGTCCTGAGTCTTCGACCACTCCTCCCTGCAGCGAACCAGATATTCTTTCTCTGCTGTAGGAAGTGATCAAGACAAAGATGTCTTAAGATACCGTCTAGTGTCACATATAGGGATGCGGCCCAAAATTCGGGGCACTATCAGTATCAAACATTAATATTGATGGTATAGTCTGGATTCATACAGGAGAATCTTTTTAAAAAGCACAGAGAAGGAAAAACAGCTAATTGGCCTTTGTGTGTATTTGGGTCGATCTGAGCTCATGAGCTGGCATTGGCAAACTTTAGGGTGGATGAGCGGCTTAAAAGTCTCCGAAGAATTTGAATTGCAAACTTTAAAGACTGAATAAAAACATTAAAATCAAGAATAAAACAAAACAAGATTCTTTAAATGCTTAATTTTAAAAGCAAAGAGACTAAGGTTGCTTCTACACTAACACGGCGAAGGTTACACAGTTTATATTCCACCTAACCTTATACCTGCACACACACACACACACACACACACACACACACACACACACACACACACACACACACACACACACACACACACACACACACACACACACACACACACACACACACACACACACACACACACACACACACACACACACACACACACAAAGCATCGTTTACGACCCCCGCCTGCTGGCCCAACCACAAACTAGTACGCATGCGGGAAAAGAAAGGCAGACCCACATATATGACGTCACAGTCACCGTCTGAGATATGGTGCATCTGAAATTGCTGCAATCGCGACGTGCCTTCTCTTACGGTATTCTTGTGTGATTTTTACAAGCACCTCTACAACAAGGAGCAACAAGGGCATGTCTGGATGATTCGCCTCCATCTTCCTGTTGTTTACCTCTGCGTGGTCACCGGATGTTATTAAGCTGGCTGTCACGCGTGTTTTCTGACGTCACTTCCTTACTGAACTCGGTTCTTAAACGCCTAACGTATCCACACCAATCCAAGAGCCGGAGATTAAAGAAATAGACACCCCATTTACCCATGTAAAAAAATATCCGGGGATGGGAACCCTAAACGATGGGCTAGTGTGGCAGAGGGGGTTTTTGACTAAATATTTATTCTTTTAAGCACTTAAACGGCCTAATGCAGACAGGGCCTAAGGCAAAGAAAAAGGTAACAACCTCCAGGGCGAGGCTTCAGAATCAAATCCACCACTTGTTTCCAGTCGTTTCTCAGTATGGCCCTGAAACAAAGCGAAAACCACACGATCTGAGTTTTCCGTCCAATTCATCATGATTCCCATAATACGGTCAGGATTTTCTACAAGTGGATCACCTGCCTACTTGCTGCGTGGGCACGGCGGTTGTGCCGAAGCGCTGCATGCCGTAGTAGTTGATGAAGCCGGTCTGCCTGAGGGACGTCATGGCCTGGTGGACCTGCTCATCCGTTCCTGAGATGTTCCTGAGGAGCAACAACAAAAACAGCTCAAATAACAAAGCAGTTTCTGTATGAAATGGAAATCCATCAGACAAGTGCTTCGTGTGGTCACAAAATGTAAAGAATACAGCATTTTGCAAAATCTTGAGGTTCTTTTGAACATTAGTGTTCTTTGACTCTTTTGAAATCGGCTGCTTTTCCCTTCATGAGTCCAGTTCTTGAAACTTTGGCAGAAGATCGGGCTCCTTGTTGATCACAAACAAGAAATTCAAGCTTTACAACAGGCATCGATCTATTGCAATGATTAAAATGATTTGTTTTTACTGACAAAACAACAAAGAAACACCACCTTTAAATGCTATTTTAGAACTTTGTTACCAGCAGCCTGTTGTAATGGCAGTTTTCTCCCAGTTTTTAGTATCAAGACAAACCAAGGGTTTAAAAAGTGACACTTTTTTCATCATTCTGTTCCTACAGTTTTTACTCTAATGTAATGCCAGAAAAACTGCTTTGCATGCAGCATACAGATATGCAGTTGTGCCCTCCAACTTCCTTCTAATGCTACACACTGCCAGTCAGCTGGCTGAAAGAAAGCGCCCACACTTCACTTACATATAGAAAAAAAGATATGTGGTACAAAACAGAACAACTACTGTGCACACTTTGTGCCATCTTTGACAATTAAATTAATTTTGTAACATCCAGTCATGGTGTACAGTAAGGAAACGTGGGTCCAATAAGTGATGTCGACCAGCAGGAGGTTGTTCAGAGTTCATATTTGAAAAGCGTCAACTGGCCCAAAGGGGGATCAGAACTACAATTAATAAAAATAAAAAGAGGGTGTAATACTGTTTTTCTTTTTGGTTGAGGTATTGCATGTTTGGATAACTATTCCCTCTGGTTTGGAGGCTGAGCAGCTGGAAGAAGTTTTGCTTTTTTTTTTTTTTGCTTTCGGGCAACTATAATGCGTAACCGTGGCAACAATGTATTGCATGTATTCCTTTTCCATGTGGGAGCAGCTGATTAGCATCTCAAAACCTCAAATAATACCTGAACTGTGACCCCAAATCCCAGAAGAGTTGAAAAAGAGGCTTCATGAATGCAGAGCAGGACCAAAGAGGAGAGAGAGGAGGAGGAAGTTCAAACAATCTCTTCCATCCATATTCATGGGCAAGGATTATATCCCTGACTCCAACATCTCTCTGACCGGCTTTTTAACCATACACCCAGACAGGGATTTAAAGAGGAGCAGCTAAAGCAGATGAGCTGGATTAGCAGTGCTTGCCAACAACTGATGGTTCACCAGGACATGTTACTGTGAAATATTGTCTCTGCTGTCTGGATATTGAGCTGATAGCATGCCATGAGTCTCTTTGGTCAGAGGTTTCTTCAGATTCGTTGCAAGACTGTATGTTATTGGATATCCTTCCTGTCCACTGCATCACCATCCACGACGACTGAAGATTCGTTGTGATATGAGTTATGCGAGATTCAATGTGAGATTTCAGCATATTGATGTTATATATATTCACTGATGATCTAACTCCCTAATTCAAAATTATGCAACCATATTTTTTTTAAAAGATACGCAAATGTTAATTACATGGGTATGAAACTGTTTGCTTACAGGCTCAAAACTGCAACATACGAGTAGGAAAACGGTTCCCGTAAACCTTATATCAGTATCTGCTGACCTGATGACCACAGTGAAGTGGTTTCCCTGCAGCTCCCCAAGCTTCAGCGGATGGTTTTTGTAGCAGAAGTTGCCAAGTTTCAGGTTCATAAGGCACTTGTTGAGGTGAGCCAATCTCTCTGCAGTGATCCTAGATAAACGGTAAGAAAACAAGACGGCTGGATCCACAACAGTTCTTCAATCCAGGAATCACAGACGTATTTATCAAGTCCAACACCGTATTGTTCATATATCGGAATGGCAACTCTTGTAGTGAAGACTAGAAGTAAGGTGGTTCCAAATAAGCCAAAACCATTTTCTCAAATCGTTTCTCACTCACTTGAGCACTGCGATTTCCTGCACCGTGATGGCCCTCTTGTCCTTTGTGCCCATGTAGGAGAACATGTTGGGTCTCAGTCTGGAAAAACATGGATTAATATATGCACCTTTAGGCACTGGTTCTTAACAAAGATGATAATTCAACACTGTTACTTATAGCAAAAAAGGATCAAAACCAGACCTGAGGAACTTTGAGAGCACATTGATTGCATCCATGGTATCTTTGTTCTCCTTGTAAAGGACAAAGTGGCAATAACTGCCACGCTTTTTGGGCCAAAAGTGTTTCCTTGGAGCTTTTGTAGAGACAGACAAAAGCAATGATGAGACGCATTTAAAATAAACTTTCTAAAATACACAAACTCGCAAATTAAACCTCTCATGGTTCTATCAATAACTATGAAGATGTGGAAGTGTTTAGCAGTGTGATAAACACCCCTATCATTGCTTTAAATAACTGCTAAGAGACAATCCTAAGCTAATTTAGACTGAAGCGTTAAATAAGTGGTCTGGTTATGCAACATTTCTGATTTCACTCCTTTATACCAAGTAACTCGGTATAAATGTCAACCAGGTCCACTGTCTTGCATGGAGAATCAGTTCTTACCTGCAGTTGTTTTGACTTCTATCCACAAGAGAAGAGCAAAAGGAGGATAGAATAATGTTACTAAGAAAAGAGGCTCTAACAAACCAAAGGACTAGTTGCCATGTTAGGATGTAGGTCATGCACGAGCATGGGAGAAGTGCGCTCAGTTTTATAATGTTTCTGTGAATCACAAGTGGGTTGTATTTTCTAAGACTGATTTAAAGTTCAAAATATTCTAAATAATAATAATGAAGCATTGCAGTTAGTTAATAGGCTGTTCCATAACTAAGAAGAGTGTGAGCCCTCTGAGCAGAATCATGCAGATGTGTTGATCATGCAAGTGTGCATGCATAATTTTACTGCACAACATACAGTGGGTTGCAAACGTACTCAGACCTGTTAAAAGTTTTTTTTCATCTTTTTTTTTTTTACATTCTGTCATGTTACAACCACAAACGCAATGCCCAGCACCTTTTAAGCACACTTTTTAGATTTTTATTTGCAAAATAAACTCGTATCATTTTTCTTCCCCTTCACAAATATGGGCTACTTTGTGTTGGTTTATCACATAGGATACATAAAGTCTTTTGGTTGTTATGTGAGAAAATGTAAAAAAATAAAAAATAAAATAGAAAAAAGAAGGTGAGAATACTTTTGGAAGGCACTCACGCTATAGTTTGGATACAGGTTAAGAGAACATGCAGTAAGTCTTCATAATGTACAAGTTGAGAATTATGCTCTGATGTTTGCTTTCCACACACCTGCTAAAGCCTTCTTCCCCGCGGCATGATAGGCCACTATAAACTTGAGACCTTCTTTCTCTTCTGTCTTTGTTTCTAAACCAGGAAACTGGGTCTTGATGGCTTTGTGGACAAGCGTTCTTTTCTCCTTCGTGTCGTCTACTATCTACAGAAGTGAAAAAGAAGGCCAGAGACATTATGGAGAAATCACATTAGACTGTAGCGCAGGTTGTGAGCTTTACCTTAAAAAAAAGAAAGCAGGTTCTGCTTTATACTCACCTCGATGGAGACGGTTCCTTCTTTATTCTTGAAGAGCTGCAGCTCGCTGAGCTGCTTTTTCTGCTCCTCAGTCAGCACTTCACAGTCATTCGGTTGCTGCTCAGTTTCTGCTTCATCCTAAAAAGAAACAACATGCACCACACAACAAGAACACTTAGAATAAATCATGTTCATGTAGAGATGATAAAAAGACATTTTTTACCGACATTGTCAGTTTAGCTAATGGCGTCAGTTTCTGATCATTCGCATTAACATGTACAGAAAGCCTATACATTCAATAAAAAAACAATAAATACTGACCAGCATTTCTTTATAAATAATTACTAGGGGAGTCCCGATCGAGAGTTACTTATGATGATTGGTATCAAAGTCCCTATCTAAATTCAACTCCTGATGCATTTCCCTGAAAACCACTGCCTTATCCCCTCTCAATGTTGTTTTGACAAAACTAGCACTTATCAAACTAATGTAACTCCCCCCACAATCTAAGCATTTTTACCCTTTACAATGATGTCGATACTAAAAAGTAGAATGTGTCGCCTGCTGCAGCTCCTTGTATCTCTGGGGCTTCCTGCTCAGGCGGCTTTCAGTGCGAGGATAGCCTCTCAGAGAGCTGCTGAACCACTAACTATTGAGATTTATGGCGTTTGAAGCAAAGCGCAGAAAATAACGTTTTTCTTGAGTGACTGCCCGGGTGTTGGAGACAGTAAAACCCTGATCGGGTCATCCCTGTTAAAGGCATATCATGTATGACTGCTCGCCGGACGAAAGACGACTGATATCTTACCTCGGTGTCTGTTGGGATGGAGAGATCATCTAAATGCACTCTCTTTCCTTGTTTGCTGATTTCGTGCACAACAAAGTCTGAATACCTGAGCACAAGCCATAAGAAAGGATCCATATAGCAAACCAAAATAAAATACATTCATAAACGTATTATTGTGTTTGATACCAGAAGACAACCAAACCTTTCCTTCAGGATTCCCGAGAAACCTTCATGGTCACTGACATACTTCAGGATGCCAACATCCAGCTCAGTCAGGCCGTGCTTCATCATGTCAGCAAAGGTCTCGCCATCCTCCTCTACCTCACCACCACCATCGTCATCATCATCCGGGTCGGGAGCGTTCCCATTTTCACGATCGCTCTCAACTCTTGGCTTCTTCGCCGGTGTCTCTTCGTCCCCGTCCTGCAGACAGCCTCTCTTCTCTACGACCTGGGTGGAGTTGGACGCAGACTCTGACTCAGCCATCGGAGCCAAGCTGAGGCAGACACAAAATAACACAGAGACAAGTGTTCTAGTCAGAGCTTCTGAAATTTATTTTCCTTCTCCCCCCCCCCCACGGAAATACATGACAGCAAATGGCGTTATTTTAGATTCCTGTATGTATGCAAAAACACAATATAGACTGCTTAGTCATTTATTTTTATATTTTCATCATTATATTTCAAGTGCAATGCATTCATGCCATGTATTTGTGTAATTGGGACACTGGCTGGACTTTCACTGTTCTTGCGGTCTACAGCCGATACACATCTCATAGTAAACAAGATGCTAAAGTTCTCAAGAGTGCAGGGGGGGGGGGGGGGAGATGTAGCTCGATCACAACACCTACTGTTTAATAGGCTGTAGGTGGGGCGGCGGGAGAAGGGCGAGAGTGTAGATCTGGCAAACTCTCCTTATCGTCCACCGAACTTCGGTCGCCTGCAGAGACGTAGGAGCCCAGAGCTTAACGCTGACAACGAACGGAAAAGCAAAACAGCACAAGGATTTCAATACCACGCAGCAAAAGCCCAGCTAGCGCCAACCCAGATGAAGCGGAGGTCTGTCTTTAAAGGGCCAAACTTAAAATGAAAACGACACGCAAATAAAAGTGAGCACCGCTAGAATTTCGTGGCTGAATTGAGCCTGTTTCACCTGCTTGTGTTCGGCAGAGGACGGAAGGCGATCAAAGACAGCAGCGTCTTCCAAGCGTGCATGTGCGAACGAACGACCCCGGAAGCACATCTGAGACTAAAACCCCGCCCCCCCTGCTCCCCATCGGGGATTGGCTGGAGCAGGAGCCGTCAATGAGGAAGTGATGCGTTTTTATTTTTATTTTTTTTTAATAATAAACTTTATTGAACAACAAGTACACAACACAAAGAGTGAAAATAAAAATAATACAGGATTGACAGCCTGAAAAGTATTGCAAAGTATGTTCATTTACAGCGCATACATTTAAAGTTTTGTTTAGGCTTTTGTTGTCCAATTGACTGCATCTATGTGTGGCAGCGCTTCTTCTCCTTCGCTTCTAGGTTTGTCTCTGGTTCAACAGTCGTTGAACTCAAGGTGTGTGACTGTTTTTGGCAACGAACTGGTAAAATCTAGCTCTAGTGGTTCTTGAAGCACTGTAGTCCACACCTTGTTTGGTTTAGCTTTACAATTTGATCAAGTCTGTGGTTTTTAAAGTTATTTGTGCACCCTTTTCAACCCCTTGTTTTTCCAATACTCAATTTTCCATTGACACACCAGGGGCCTGTACCATGAAGGTGGCTCAACAAACTCGGGGTTACAGGATTGGTTTTGAATCGACAAAACCAAACCGGTGCAATCAGGCTTAATTGGTACCATGACGCAGGTTATCAACTTTCTCTGTCAACTCAGGCTTTGATCCTTAAACTATGATTAATCCACAGGCGCGTGCACATAAAAGAGTGACGACGACACTGAACAACCAATCGCGATCGATATGGATAGAGCGAGAGCTATCTACTTTTCAATGGAGGAGCAAGAGATTATTCTCCAGAAATATGAAGAATTTAGAAATATTTTTCAAGCACGCAGTAACACTGTATCTGCTGCCAAAGCAAGAGAACAATCGTGGAGGAAGATTGCGGATTGTGTTAATGCGTGGGTTAAACAATTAATGTACATTTAAGTAGGCTAAGCATATTAAAATATATTAAATGCTAAAATGAAAATGTATTCGTGTTGATATATATATATATATATATATATATATATATATATATATAATGTGTGTGTAGATGTATGTGAAAGTATAGGCTATTACATCCTTAGATGCAACCCCAACTCCAAACGGTCTTGGCAGCAGATCAAGACAAAATATAATTCAAAGTGGTGAGTATTTACCATATTTTTTATTATTTTCTTAGAACATTTAATCACAAACACTTGTTTGCAGCAAACAGAAAAAAATGTGAAATAAGGAAAACTGGGGGAGGGCCACCTCCTCAAGATTACACTGTGGCAGAGGAGTTGGCTTTGAGCAACAAGGGGCGGCCGATTATGGATGGGATTGCATGTGCTGTACAGTCAGGGCATGGCTTCGACGAGTCACATTTGTTATGTGCGGCTCGAGAAGCTCACAGAGATAAGACATTCCTTCCGCGGAAAATCTGTATCTTTCATACAAGTACGCATCAGGAAAGTCAAATGGATTTTGTCTGTCCCTAAAAACTCGTTCTCTACGAAGTGCTCGTCTTACAATTTGCGCGGAGATGTCCACAGGATTAGGGAGAAAAGGTGAAGCCATTGCAACAGAGAACAGACGCTGGGAATTAGTTACGTCACATATATATATGTTTCTTTGCTCACAGCTGATTGGTCAAACTTCAGTCTGAGATCTTGAATCCAGAACATAACCTGCCCCGGAGCAGGTTAGCCGTGCAGCGTAAGATACCATGGCAACGAACACCGATCAAAGCCGAGCCACTTTCATGGTACCCAAAACCCAGGGTTGGTGGAAACTAAGCTGAAACATAGCTGGCTAGCCACCTAATCCGGCTTCATGGTACAGGCCCCTGGACACAGCCCTCTGTGGGTATCCGGCAATGACCTTTTGTGGCTTGCCCTCCCTGTGGAGGGTGTCAGTGACTGTTTTCTGGGACAACTGTCAATTCCAGCTTCCTCCTGCCACTTGTCGATGTGTCCATGTCGCACTTCATCCCAACCTGTCTGCATATCAGAGTATGAATGTTTGCTCGTTTATGAGTAGCCTACTCAAGGTTAGTTCTTGTGCAATATTCTATGTCTTGCTATTTTATTTGCATTTAATTGTTCTCCATCCCATTCAGTTTTCCCCTTTCTTTTTTTTTAAACATCCCCATTTGTAAACAGCTATGATAGTTTTATAATTTTATTTTAATTTGACTGAACAAACAAGAACAAATTATTAAGTAGTAAAATAAAAAAAACTGAAATAATTAGATTGTTAGGGATTTTAAGATAAGTAGATAAAGGGGGAACAATCATGCAATCTCAACACTAAAAAAAGCACAATTATTGAATAAATGTAAAAAAAAAAATGTTTTGGCAGTCTTTTTGCGTATGGGTGAAATAGAGAAACTAGCAGACAGATCATTAAACACTGTTTCCATCATGGGAGAAGAAGTGGAGGTGGTTGAGGAGTATAAATACCTCGGAGTTCACCTTGACAACAGACTGGACTGGAGGCGCAACAGTGAAACCGTCTACAAGAAGGGACAGAGCAGACTGTACTTCTTGAGGAAGCTTAGGTCCTTCAAGGTTTGCAGCAAGATGCTGGAGATCTTCTACAAATCTGTTGTGGAGAGTGTAATCTCTTCGCCGTCATCTGTTAGGGTAGAAGCATTACAGCCAGGGATTTAAAAAGGCTAAACAACCTGATAAAAAAGGCTGGTTCTGTTCTTGGGACAACTGTGGAACATCTGGAGATGATGATGCAAAGAAGGATTCTTCATAAAATCAAAAAAAATTATGGACAACCCTGACCATCCTCTTCATTACACTCTTAAAAATGCTGGGTTAAAAATAACCCAATTTGGGTTATTTTTAACCCAAGTGCTGGGTCAAATGTGGACCGACCCAGCCATGGGTTATTTTAACCCAACAGGGTTGGGTTATGGGTTTGACCCAGCATATTGGGTTATGTTTTCTACTCTAAAAATGGGTTAAAATGACCCAACCGTACAGGTAAGACTACCCAAATGTGGGTTAAAAGGAAACCCAAAATTTGGGTTATTAAATTACTAATACTTGGGATAAAATGACCTAATTATACAATGAAATGTTATAGAAATTTTTTTATGCTAAATAAATAACTCAATAAACAGGAATTAACAATGTATGAGTCATGTCTGTCAATTCTTTATTGATAACTCAGCCTTTTAAAATGCATCAAAAACAAAAATCAATAAAACTGCAATGGAGAATAAAAAAACCATTCATATTACTTTTAGCTCATGCTTGTTAAAACACAGTTCATTTCATTCATGTAAATGTAAAATTTTAAAGGCAATTACAAATCTTAAAAAATAACATTTTGAAAATGTTAATAAATTAAATGTTCAAACAATGCCAATGAAAGAACTGTACTGAAGTAAATTTCCATCAACATCTTCTAGGAACACTAACCTCTATGTGTTTTAGTCAGTAAAACATCACCTTACATCATAGCCAACTGAGCCCTCATTAATTTCACAGCATTTGATTCGTGACCAGGTATTTCAAAGACGACTGTCTGAATGAATTCCCAAATTTGTACACACGGTTTTGGGTAGTTGACATCAAACACAAAAAATGTTTTAAAACACCCATCAATTGCACCCAAAAGTGATGGGTATTCCAAAGCAGTCCCATTGATGACTACAAATGCTTGGGAACATTGATGGTCTTCTCCAAGCATAAGGACATGTGGGTACTCTGTTGTGGCCCCATTCAGATACTCCACCATGTTTGTTCCAGTCTGAGGTGAAGGGGATTAAAAAAAGAGAAAGAAAGAGAAAAGATTGAGGCATAAAAATAGGGTTTCATAAATGGCTGTAGATAATAACTGAAGTTAAAAATAACTGAACTCACAGGCTGGATGTCAATGAAGGCCTTGCGAACCTCCAAGCTGCTTGGTCGAAAAACTTTCCTTCCAACTTTGTATGGAGCAGTTGGGAGAAGCACCGGCAGCAACAACAAAGCAACATCCCCCTGTTTGTCTGTAAAATGGAAATGTGTCAAGTTTCTCTAGATGACCCAACTTAAAAAAAGACAACCATAAAATATGAGCTTTTAAGGTCAGAACACACTGGCATAGGATGACACCTCTCAAAACAGACATTCCTACATCGCCAGCAGCTTTGTAATGTGCAATGGTGACAGACATATGAAGATCAAGAAATAGGGAAATCTTGTTTCCAATCAGTGTAGAAACCCTGGCCTTTCTTTCCTCCTCCTATCTTGACTCCAGGGCTTACTAAAGCCGTTTTCAGACAGAGTGGGGGGTGGGGGGGTGGGAGTGGGGGGTTCTAGATGGATATTACGTAAACTTAGTGCGGCAGGCGTACGTCATTTCCCCAAACAAATGCATTATTGCAAAGATGGTAGATGAAACAGCAGATCTACTCGCAACGCTCGTCTGATCAGTGACGCTACTTGCTGCTGAAACTGTGATATGGGGATCTTTTGCCAATTCCTTAAAGGGACGACTGTGTATGGAGACACAGTGGCTTAGAAGAGCGGGCCGACAGATTACCCCATCAGAAAAAGATACAGTGACATCACACCAGGCTTACGCCTGGTACTGAAAAGTTGATGATTAAAGACCTCAGTTTTGCGAAACCTTTACAATTTTCTTCCCCTCAGAGTTCTTTGTGTTTTAAATAAATTGTGCACAGAGAGAGTTTATGAGTAAAACTAATTAAATTTTTTTTATAATACATACTACCAGTGTGTTCTGTCCCTTTTGTTTAGCTTCGGCCAAAATGTCATAGCTAGGCTAACTCTATAACCGAAAAAAAAAAATTAAACAAAGTAAATGACTTTTTGAAATGTCAATACCTGCTGGAAGCAAATCTATGTTGAAGAGACGGTTAGCTGCGTCTTCTTTTCTGGCCATACGGATGATCTTTGTTGAGAACACAGGGTTCCAGCTCTCTGTTAATTTCCCAAAGGACTCCAAGTGTAGCACAGAGAAGTCCTGAGAAATCTTACAATAGAAGAATACAAACATGTAACAATATTTTGATTGATTGTGATTGATTTTTTATTATTGTGTCATGCATTAACATGCCCAGCCCAATAAGGGCTTACAAGACACCATTATAAGAAAACATAGGCAGACCAGAAACCGAAAGTAGATACTTAACAATATTAATATCTCACTATAGAAACCATGCTGACGTTTCATCCAGGCTTTGGTAACAAAAGAGGCTAGCTTATATACATTAGAAGTAAACAAACACTCCATCCTGACATCGTCATTACTCCAAAATGTTTCAGGGTTTTGGGCAAACAGTTCATTTACACTCGATACTCTTAGTTCATCGTAGAAAGGACAATATAAAACAAAATGAGATTCATTCTCCACTTCTTTTAAATCGCAAAGTTCACAGAGTCTCTGTTCCTCTGAGATATTTTTAAATCTGCCAACCTCAATTGCCAGGGGAAGGATTACCATTCTTAATTGGGCAATTAAGGATCTTTGATTTCTTGGTAAATTTGCTTTAACATATGATTCTATTCTATAATTATGCTTGATTTGGACATATGCCCGTAATTTCGGTTTTGACATTATATCACTTAACCTATTTTCATTGAACTCGACAAGTAGCTTTTCTCTAATTTTGTTTATACTGCATGATAAATTATTTCTGTAAATATATTGAAAATCGACTTCTTCAAAAATAGCTTGAATCTCTGCAGCCCATAGAGAGTTCTGGACTTTACTCCAGAGAAAAACTTTCTTATTGATCCTGTCATCAGACATATTAATAAAATGATTCCACAGTCTAATCATATCACACTTTCTCCTTATTATACCAGGGATCCAGCCCATATCACCCTGTGCCGCCAAAGAGGGAACATATTTATGAATACCCAGGAAACAGCATATGGCTCTGTTTTGTACTGCATCTGAGATCTTTCTTTCTTTAAATTCCCATACAGCAGCAAAATTCACAATGGGAGAAACACATGCATCATACAATTGAGAATAAGTAGAATAACCTAGGTCTTTACATATTTTTAACTTGTTAACAACGGAACCCAAAGCTCTACCAGCGGAATCATCCAGGAGTTTAGTACCATTTTCATAAGTCATAAATTTGTCAAGTGGAAATCCTAAATATTTATAAACAGATATATTTTTTAGTGGCATATCAGAAAAGGTAAAGATTTTCTCACTTCTTGGCACACCTTTTTTTCTAAAATGAATTATCTGTGTTTTACTCTGATTTATAGATAGCCTCCATCTGTAACACTAGATATGTAATAAATTTAGCATATTCTGTAAATCATCCTCCGATTCAGCCAACAGAACAATGTCATCCGCATACAACAAAATACCCACAGTTAAATCATTCAAATGTATACCTAAATTAGCATTCTTGATTTTAAAAGCCAAGTCATTTATATACATAGAAAACAAAGTGGGGGATAACACATCACCCTGTTTAACACCGAAGGGGGTTTTAAACCAGTCAGTTCGGAAATTGTTTACCTGAACACATGAATATGATCAATGCAGGCTCAACTTATTCTGAACCCATTCTGTTCATCAACTAGATATTCCTCTATTTCCAGATATTCAGTCTAGCATTCAAAATACTACTATACAATTTATACACTGTGCTAATATATACAACAATATATTGTTAGACACAACAACTGATTTGTGAAATTTACTGTATGAGAATAATGCTCACCATGCCCGGAGTATCAACCAAACGTGGAAACTCAGCGATTATTTCTTTGATTGACATAGTCCCATTACTTCTAATCCACTGTGCTCGTTGGATGGCGGTCTCCAGCATATACTGGGCAACCTGTGATTGTGGCCAGATATTGTTTTTTAGCCATTCTGTCATCTGGATGGCCCGCTCTGGAGTTACAGTGGGTTCTGTTGTAGATCATACAAAAAAAGAATTATAATTCCGACAAGTGATGACAGATAACCAGCTTTATGATTTAAAAATATGTAAGAACAGTTTAACTTCAACAAACACCCTAAAGAAAGAGTGCAACCATTAAGTAGAGTGTGAGATTAAGGCAAGTTAGCTTTACCAGGCAGATTGATTCTTCGTTCTTGTGGCACTTGAGGTGTTGATTTAATCCGACTGCCACAGCGGGACCTCTTTCGGACATTACGGAGACGCTCCTCCACAAAACCTGTTGCTGGTTTGTGTTTCCTTCCCGGGGTGAACCATGCATCCTATAGTTTCAAAGGAACAGTGAAGAATATTAAAACAACAAACAAGGAGATAAAACCCAGCAGCGACCGATAAATTAGGAGTTTGCAAAAAATGGTTTTGCATTTGGATTCACCTGAAATTTAGAATGAAGTTATAAGAAGTCTCCAGTCTGAAATGTTAATGCTTTCTTGATCATATAGTGATATAGGCAAGGCCAATTTATTTGTATAGCAACACTTTCAGCAACTAGGCAATTCTATGTGCTTTGGGTGATTAGGGAATAAAAATAAAAACATCAGAAACATTCCAGCTATTATTAATCATTAGTTGTGATTTAAAAGAACTCAAGTGTTTCAGCAGCTTTGCAGTTTTCTGGAAGTTTGTTCCAGATTAGAGGAGCATAACTGAAAGCTGTTTCTCCATGTTTGGTTCTGATTCTAGGGATGTTGAGAGGGGGGGTTGGTATAGCGGCAGCAGATCTTCAGCATACTTTGGTGCTGTCAGGGAGTGCTGTGTGTGAATGCATGGACCCAAACACAGACACTGTGGAAAGGTGCAGGATGCTTGTTGAAGGGCTGCTGGCTGAAGTGATGATGATGATGATGGTGGTGATGATGATGACAGCAGGAACGGAGAGACAGGACATCGGACGATCAGGAAGGAGAACAACAAGGTAGGCACACGAGACATCAATAATGATCCGGTGCTGAGTGAAGGGAAGTGACGGGTCTTAAAGGCAGGAGGTGAGGAGGATCAGGTGTGGATGATTGGAGAGACAGGTGAGGACAATGATTGATTGAATTGAATTAGGGCAGCATGACAGGACCCCCCCTTTTAAAGGTGGATTCGTGACGCCGTGGAGAAAAAAAAAGGAAGCACCCTTGCCAGGGTGGGTGAAGGGGGCCCACGGAAGGAGGGCCCGAGTCTCTGTGGGTACGCCCCTGGAAGTGTCCCCTGGCTGGTCGGCGGTCTGGCAGACGGCCTGGTGATCCTCCCGTGAGGACCTGGAGATCCAGCGGATAGCCAGATGGACATCCCGTTGCCGGGCTGAGTTCTGGCGGACCGCCTGGTGGTCCTCTTCTGGGGACCAGGCAGCCGCTGAGGACCTCGGCCTAAGAGACCTGACTAGCTGAGTAGAGTCTGGCGGCGCAGCGGTCGGCAGCGAAGAGGCTCCAGCGACGAGTCCTCAATGACCCTCCCTGGGAACTCTAGTGACGGGGAAGGACGTACTGGTGGACGGCCTGGGTGCCTTGTCCCGATGAAAGCGGACCGCTGCTCTAAGTCGTCCTCTGCCTCGGATGTTGTTTCGGCCGACGCAGCCAGACAGGGAGAGACTGAACAGGCGGACGGAGGTGCTTTGTCGGTCGGCGGAGGATCTGATGAGGGAGCAGCAGCCAGATGGTGGAGACGGAGAGGGTGGAGAGACAATCTCGTTCCACGCTTCCTGGCAAACCCTCTCCGCCTCGTTCTGCAGCGTGGTGAGATCCTGGGCGGAGAACACATTCCGGAACTGAGGGAGACCTTTGAGGATCTCCTCAGCCCCAGAGATGCGTACAGGAGGGTGAGGAGAGGTGGAGATCCTGGACAGGTCTGCCCAGACATCTTTATACAGGACAGCGATCTCCTGGGTGAGTGCTGGGTCCATCTTTACGGCCGGATCATTCTGTCAGGGAGTGCTGTGTGTGAATGCATGGACCCAAACGCAGACACGGGAAAGGTGCAGGATGTTTAGTGAAGGGCTGCTGGCTGAAGTGATGATGATGATGATGATGATGATGATGATGATGATGACAGCAGGAACGGAGAGACAGGACATCGGACGATCAGGAAGGAGGACAACAAGGTAGGCACACGAGACATCAATAATGATCCGGTGCTGAGTGAAGGGAAGTGACGGGTCTTAAAGGCAGGAGGTGATGAGGATCAGGTGTGGATGATTGGAGAGACAGGTGAGGACAATGATGAGGAGAAAGTGATTAGGGCAGCATGACAGGTGCTAAAGCCCGCCGCACACGAGACCTATGTGCTGAGCAAAAAGTCATTCAAGGCCGTTTGGTCAGCAGATAGCTCTCCTGTGCGGTTAATTTTCGGTGAGTTTTCTGCCTCATGAGGCGTTGAGGTGATAAATCTAACAGGTTTTATATTTTTCGCCTCGCGAAAAATAGAAGATAAGATTGGATTAGAAGATAAACTCGTGGGTCCTCGACCGTAACCCATATTTTCCTAACCTTCAAACGGTGGCTAGGGCGACGCCTCATAAACAAAATGAGAAGCAGCATTTCCTCCAAATCCATCTCTGTCTCCGTTTCATTCATTGTTTTGACTGAAAACAGGGGGCTCCCATCTTGGAATCGTGTGAGCAGAGGATGCGTTTTGATTGGTCGCTTGAATATTTGCCCTCAGCACTCAGCTCATGAAGAGCTGAGTGCACCTCGCGAGGTGATTAATATCAAACCTGTTTGATTTTCACCTCAACGCCTCATGAGGCAGAAAACTCACCCAAAATTAGCAGCACACAGCGCTCTATCTGCTGAGCAAATGGCCTCGAATGACTTTTTGCTCAGCAGATAGCCCTCGTGTGCGGCAGGTTTAAGCCATTCAATGATTCAAAGACTATAGCGAAAGTATTTTAAAGTCTATTCTCTAATAATAGCTCTTTTCTGTGGATTGTATTCAGCTTTAAAGAGATGCATGAAGAAGCCCATTCTTTGATGATGATAGCTTGCTGGTAGCTTGTCAGAGACAGACCCATACATGTGAGTCAGTATGCAGTGTAAAACTTCACATACTAAAAATCTGCAATTGCTATTACTATTTTGCACAGGTATTAATACAGATGATGGCAAGATACAGTTAGCTGACTTTTATGTGAGTTTTTAATTCCTTTTATTTTGAATTTTTTATAATAATGTGATCTCAAACTTTACTTACATAGCCTGTACCATGACTGTCCTTCAGGCATGGAAACTGCTCCACTATCGATGACGCCAGCAATAACTTTGTGCCTGAGGCTGGACTACAAAACAAAATTTACATTTTACTTTATTATGACACACAATAACTTAAAATATTGTCTGTACACTTATTATAAAAATAGTTTATTTTAGTGAGGCTGCACTGCTGTCTTGCAGCAAGAAGGTTCTGGGTTCAAATGCTGGCCTGGGGTCTTTCTGCATGGAATTAGCATGTTCTCCCTGTGCATGTGTGTGTTCTTTCTGGGTACTCCGGCTTCCTCCCACAGTCCAACAACATGTCTGTTATGTTAATTGGTCTGAGTGTGTGTTCATGGTTATTTGTCCAATGTGTATTTTGAAAAGCCTAAATTGCGATACAACACTAAGGATTGAAGGTCTGATTTGGTTCACAATTATATGCAAAAACAAAAAAAAGACAATAATAGGTTTGAAAAGATCCTCACTTTTCTCCAAAGCCTTTGGAGAAATTCTAATTTCTCCTAATTCTTCATAAAATCAAAAAAATTATGGACAACCCTGAGCATCCTCTTCATGAGACAGTCATACAACAACAGAGCGTCTTCAGTCGGAGACTTCTTCAGTTTCGCTGCAATACAGACCGCTACAGGAAATCCTTCCTGCCCACAGCCATCATCATCTACAACAACTCCTTAAAGAATTAATTATATGAGCTATACCAACACTTAATTTCCCTCTCGGATCAATACAGTATTTTTGAATCGAATTGAATTGAATTGAAAGGGGACTCTTATCCATCACATTTCCGCACATTGACCACTAGAGGGAGCCCTACACAAGTAACTGCTCAAAAGTTGCGTGTCCGCTCCCAGGTTTAACATGCGATAGATTGAAGGTAAGAAAGCAGTCATCACTGCAACAACTTAGCCTAAAAAGTATAAAATCAATAACCAATAAGTAAGTAATTTGTTTTTGATTCAACTTATATTTAATACCAACAAAAAACGTACAGCCTTAATTAATCAACTACAGATGTTATTTTTAACTTACCTAATTTTTAACATCTCAAACTCCTCTTGTTCTCTGAGCAGAGAAAAACAACAAATACAAATAACTAAAATTCAAATTGTATTCTTCCTCCAATAAAGAATGGGGCGTCTTTCAGGGTCTTTGCAATGTTTTGTGTATTAAAAAGTAAATGAGAAACTAAAGTTAATTAAAACTATGAATATTCTATATGATTTTATTAGGCTGCAGATACACCCAATATCTATAACTATAAAGCGCTTCACAAAAAAGAAAATAACAAATAGTAGTATAGCTTTGGAAGTTGCTTGGTTAAAGTGCCTGTCTAGTAAACAGGAGATCCTGGATTCGAATCCCACCGGTGTCTTTTATTTTAAGGTTTTAACTCATGGGGTTTACCAAACAGGTGTTTTTGACAGATGCATTACATCCAAGCAATATAGATCAACTGAAAGTGTCTTCTGCAAAGAAAAAATTAGGAAAACTGCATGGTAGATATAAATAAACAAACAGTGTAATAATAAAGTCCTGTATTATAAAATGTTCAGAAAAGGTTTCCTGAATTGTGCTGTTAAAACTCAAAACTTACTTCAAAAACAATATTTTTTACAAAAATACATCCAATAAAACGCAGAACTTTTTTGACAATAGGAATCATGTCCAATTAAGCTGTAATTACACAATATTTTTTCCATACAGTAATGCTTCTCTGTAAAAGATGCAGTATGTCAGTCTCATCACCAATATTGTAATTGTTTGGGATGTGCAGTTTTTTTGTGCAATGCCTTCTTTGGGTCATCTGATGCCAAAACCTGGAACTAAGTGACCTAAATTCTTTCAACTTGTGTTTAACTGGTCTAATGACCTTTATTTTACAACCTAGAACTAAAAATGACAGAGTCACCTGACTACATCTAGTAGCTGATCGGAACATATGATGAAATAGGTAGACATTTCCAGAAGAATAAGCGTTCGTTACTGTACAGAATGTATCCATGGTTCTAAGAGTGTCTAAGAGTAGAAAGGGAGGTGGAGCTTTAAGCGCTTTTCTTGTAAAACCAGCTCTCAGTTTCAATAAAGGAGGCAGACACCATGTCTACTTTAAATGCCATTAACTAAGCTATCCTTTTTTTTTCTTAAATTAGGCTGGTTCAGAAACGTCATGCTCTTTGCTCTGCTGCTATGAGTCTTTTTTTCTCTCAAAACTTTATTGAGCAGCAGTACACAGAAAATGTATACAAGATTGAACATAATCAACATATGTCACGGGGTGAAATATAAAGTTACATAGATTCAAATAATTTGTGAGTAGTACAAATAGTAATTGTTTTTATAGCCTTTTTATCAATTTTATGTAAGATAGAATATCGTTATAGTAGTGTTTAAAAGTAGGTTTTTTTGGCTACTGTATTTGCATTTGTG
Organism: Valencia hispanica; assembly: GCA_963556495.2. Lineage (NCBI taxonomy): Eukaryota > Metazoa > Chordata > Actinopteri > Cyprinodontiformes > Valenciidae > Valencia > Valencia hispanica. The sequence continues at coordinate 39,268,797 of OY747706.1, forward strand.
GGAATAATAAGATAATTAACAGATTTATTATAAAGTATACATCTTTTTTTTGCCTTCGAAAGAAACAAAATACAACATTTCCCACTTCAGAGTAAAGTCTTTGTAGAGCTGTCCAGTGATGAATCTACTGAAGTCTTACCAAAAGTTCTAGCATGTGGACAGATCCAGAAGAGGTGCGGCACAGTCTCAGGGTGGCTTCCACAAAATCCCCAGTTCACATTTATGTCCCTTTTGAATTTTGTCATATGGTTAGCAGGATAATATTTATGAAGTATTTTGAATGAGACTTCTTTTACTTTATTCATTAGGAGATTCTTATTGGGAATTGTCCATACTGTTTTCCAAATTATTATCTCTGCTGCTATGAGTCTATTGCGCTGCGATGAGCATCTTTTTGTCACTGCGTTCTTTTAGTCATGATAAATCGCCTGCTGTTTTTAATAACTTTGCATACTTTTCTATTGGCATGTGTTTTTTTGCCAACAGCATCTACTGAGTTCTTGGGTAGATGGCTACCTTTCTGCTGTAGGTTTTTTTTTTTTAAATTGAAATAAAGTTTTGCCTCTCTACTGTCACCACATGGATGTCCATATTAATGACTATATCTAAATGAAGATTTACTATTATTTGATTATTGTTGTTGTTATGCCCCACCCATGCAAAATATGTACAATAGGTTTTTGGACACAAGTTTGTCAATCATGCTTATTATCTGGATATACTCTGAAATTGTATGTGTCAGTTGTGTTTCCCCTTGTGTTTTGTTGTTTTACATTGGTGTGTGTGTGTGTGTGTGTGTGTGTGTGTGTGTGTGTGTGTGTGTGTGTGTGTGTGTGTGTGTGTGTGTGTGTGTGTGTGTGTGTGTGTGTGTGTGTGTGTGTGTGTGGACTTTCAAGTAAGCGTTTGCTCTTTTGCCTTTTGTATAAATGTTACATGATCAACCTCGGGCAAATTAAACGTAGCCCTGAGTAACAATCTAGTATATTTCCAAATACTGTATATTTGTTCAGTAATGTACACTGTCCCTGTGTTAAACCACAAAATTTGATTTACATCTTACATTTACTACCCTGTCGATCCCCGTTACGGTCGACAGAGGGCGCGCTTGTCATCCAAACAGAGATTAGGTTAGCTTGAGCGGGTGCAGAGGGAGAGGAACCCGGGCTGCCGACGCCGTTCTACCCGCTCCTGCTGACGGGGGAAGAGGAGAAGACATGAGCTCCAAGAAAGGTGCGTATCTCTTTAACAAGCCGGTTCCTGTCTGTGTTTAAGTCGGAGGCTGACGGACGTTACGGGGGACAGCAAGTCGTATGAAGGCGCCAGGCATAAGCGGCGCTACATGACCCGTGGCCGCCAGCTTTAAACCCCGATGATGATGATTTTGTGTGTGTCTCTCTATCTGTGTCTCTCCTACTGTCTTCATGGGACTCCTTTAACGTCGCTGAACTTGGACCAGCAGTGATGGCCATTCAGGCTAGAAAGAGGCGGCCGAAGGGGAAGAAGGATAAAGCGGCTCATCATCGGAGGTAAGCTGGGTGGCGGCGGGGATGGTTCTGATCAGTGGACGGGACGCGTTTTGTTTGCGTTGCAGGACTTTTAGTTTCAGTGTGTGACGCTGCAGCCGACCGACGGGGAGACGGCGTTTAGACACTACTAGTACCAGAAGGCGTGTTCCTACATCCAAGCTGGCTTCAAGTGGAGTATGTGAAGTTGGCTGCCAATGAGGGCTGCATGGACTCTCACATGCTGTTATGTAACTTCCCTCGGCTGTGTTGGATCATTGTTTCCCGGGTCGCGACTCTGTTTGTGCGAACGAGATGCGGTAGTATTTCAGCGTGATCTCGCTGCAGTGGAGTGCATGCGAATCGAATCGGATGAGTGGGGGGCTTCCTTCATGGCACGATGCTATTGGAGCGACGTCACCCCCCAACTCCCCCTCCTCCATCACCCCCACCACCACCGGCAGCATAAGCGGGCATCAATTAGGTGATACCACCGGAGCGCGCACCTCAAGGGGGGGCTGAAGGAATTTGCTGGAACCCCTGAACGCGGAAGCATAGCCTACAGAAGTATTGTGCACATGAGCATCCACAGAAGCAGTTAAAAGATGAAAACATCACCAGAGAGGTAAACTGATGCCACACGCAGTACTCTTTGTTTTTTTGTGTGTTTTTTTTTTCCAGGTGCAGCAGCAGTCAACGTTTTGGCTGTCTGGTGTCGCTTTATGGACATCTATATGTTCTGGTTAGGTTCATTACCTGTTGTCCCCTTTTCCTCTTTACGTATGCAGGTCACTATTGTGTTGTCTGGCCCAAGTTTGTAAGGCTTTTTTTGATATTGGGTCAACACGACAATGCAATATTATCTAGTATTGCAATGGTGGCGTTGATTGCAATTATTCTATATTTTCCTCATTGTTATGAAGTCATATAATTGACATGTGGTGTGTTAATGTTTTGGACTTGAAATTCTATAGAAAAATCCAGTCTAAACAGAATATCAAATGCAATCAAACTGAACAGGACATAAACAGAAATTGGCCTCAGTTCAGTCATGAGTGCAACTCCAAAAAGGAAATAAACTGTTTCCATTACACCTTTTACTTAATTTGTAATAATGCAGCCAAATATTTCCATGTAACATATCTCCAGTAGAAGCCAAAAATGTTTACCATGTAACATTTTTTTTAATTACCTGTAGGTAGTACTGGTGAGTTGATCTGATTTTAAATCTGTTTTATTTGGAGATCAGCAGTGCATTTAAATGCAGGTAAAACAGGATGAAGTGGAGTTTTTTAGACAGCCTGCACAGACTACACATTAACAGCCACCGTCTTGGATTTAAATCAGTCAGACATGCGTCCAAACATTTCCTTAAACACTTTTTTTTTTTAGGGGATATGTGACAGACACACAATAAGCTCTAACTTCATGGAGCAGGAGTTGGCAGCTTCGTGCTGAGGGTTGCTTCGTCTTTACAGTCGGCTCATCAACAGCACCCCAGTGTTGTCTCTTCAGATGCTAAGAACTTTAAGAAAACATTTAAATCTGGCTCAAGCAGACCCCCCCCCCATTATTGTTTTAAAATGGCGGCTCGACAAAACCAAACCGGGCATTCTCCGGTGTCATTTGTGCCCTCTTAGATCTGTTAATTATCCATTTCTCATGTCTTCCAAACACTAATGCGGACTTTCAGACTATCTTTTAAAAAGCACAATGACACTATGGTGGTTAGTAGAACATTATTTACTCACAAAGTCTTTCCTGTAAAATTTTACCTTCGTAGCAATATAGTGTTATTGAAAAGGGAAGACACAGAGACTACACTCATTCGATGTAGTTATTATTTTAATTCCAAGATTAATCAGGATATTAATATGTATGGTATTGATATTGTTTACAAAATCTGTTTTGTGTGTGTTAACAGTCTCAATCTTTATATAGTCTATGGTGTATGCTTAAGGATTGGGTTTATTTGCCTCAGTTGAATTTCTTAAAAGCATTTTCAAGAGATACATTTTTGGCTACTGTTGGAGATTTCTGACTCGCTCTTGGGTTTATCCCACATTCAATGGGTTATTTAGATAGAGATAATATTGTCTACGTCATTACAAATTAGTACTAGTGGGTATGTCTTTCTTTTTGAATAAATTGATGTCTGCAATTTGAAAACCAAAACGACCAGTTTCCATACTTTACGTTTAGAGTTGCATTAGACTGAAGTCGTCCTACATATGCTTGAAAGCATTCTGTAACCTTGTCTTTCTGTGCAAAACAAAAAAAAGACATGAGATGCATTCTCCTAAAAGATGACTGCAGGCATATTAATGTAAAGTTTTCTTCATCTGAAGGTGTACTTCCATCTGACCACACTCTCCTAAATTGTGCCACAACTAAAGTACATCTGTCCAGCCACTACTCCACACTGATGTGGGGGAATCTGAATATGCTGGAGTGCCTCATACAAAGCCTGTTTAATTTGAGGTTTAACTTCTTTGTATATGAACTAAAAGTTTTCTTCATCTGAAGGTGTACTTCCATCTGACCACACTCTCCTAAATTGTGCCACAACTAAAGTACATCTGTCCAGCCACTACTCCACACTGATGTGGGGGAATCTGAATATGCTGGAGTGCCTCATACAAAGCCTGTTTAATTTGAGGTTTAACTTCTTTGTATATGAACTAAAAGTTGCAAAAATAAAGGACGCTTTGAAGAGGCTTCACAATTATCTGACATCAGCTGACCTAGATGTATTGTTAACTGCTTTCCTTGTCTCGTAAAGTTGACTTTGGTCATCGTTAGGCATTGTTCGCCACTTTTATGAACCTGATCAACCGCAGGGCTCCATGCACCTGTGAGCCTAGTTCAGACACCACTAGACAACCTTGTGCCCACCTTCTCCCCACTCTCAAAGCCTAGAGCTTTAGAGCATTATGTACACAGGAAAATTACTAGATTGTGCTACATTGATGTACTAGACTTTGATGTCTTCTCATTTAAATAAGATGAGGCTTTTCCTGTTTTAACTTACCTGCTCAGTGTTGGAAATGCAGTGGATCCCTGCCTATTTGCGGTTTGTTATTGGTGGAATTTATTTCCTCGAAATTATTTGCCGAAAATCACCTATTCGCATCCTTTTTTCAAATATAGAAAAGATAAATGCAGCTTGCGAAGCTGAAATATTTAGGTGCCATACTACTTGACACACGTCGTTGGCATTTTCCAAAGCAGCCAATCCAGGAGTGCCAATATTTTCCTTGGAGCTGATTGGCTATACCCCCAAGAGCAGAGACCAGAGTTGTTTAAGGAAGACTGTAGATGGTCTCCACTGTGCGTATTAATACATATTGAGGAATATTTGGTGTTTGAACTTTTCTCTGAGCTTCAAGAGATATCCATCATTTCTACAGTCCTAACTAATGTACACTGGGGAAAGAATTATTAAAAACTGAGCTTAGGGTTCATATTAGTGGACCTTGGAGTTTATTTTCCAAAAAACAAATGGGCAAGTTAAGGAAAGGCTAATGGCATCATTCTGTAGTTCACGTGGAATCCCTTTAAACTCTTTACTACTTTTTTCAGTCTTTGAATTTCCTTGAACCATCTCTGATCTTCTTTATTTGTAAAATTCTATTTTGGGTCTTTGTTCTTGAAGGAATGCTTCACCTCTGGACTTTTCCAACAATAGCTACTTGTTGGTAGCCAGAGGTATTAAAGCTTGCTTTCTGCTGTGATTCAGTGCAATCCCTTATTGTCTTATTCATCATGGCTATGAGGCCAGACGATTCTTGGAGATGTCTTTGTTAACATACGTGCCCCTATCACAAGTTTGCTGGACCTAAGCTGAAATATCTAAAAGGCTAATGGAGGTGTTTTGACAAAAGAAGTGTTGTACTGGGAAGAAAGGTCTCTGGATCACAAACCCTCACACTTTTACAACCCCCATGGCAAAAGATTTGAAATCAGGAGAATGATTAGTCAGCTGTTTTACTTTGGAGCAAAAAAAAGAAAAAGATCACAAGATATGACCAAAAACTTCTAATTTATATAATAGTTGCACATTCTGGTGCTATATAACATTCCTGAGTAAATTTGGTTACATTGCTGTAATTAAGGACAAGCCTTTTCATTAATCAAGTAGATCAAGTATCAAAGCTGAAGATCCCAATTACAAGTAGTTTCTTGCTCACATTGAATGAAATGTGCTCACAACTGAAGATTTGTCGGCCACTGGTAATCTTGATGGCTTTCAGATTCAACAAGTGTGAGAACTGAAATATCCCAGGTCACTGGTGACAGAAGAATTAGACAAAGCTGCCACTGTCAAATTGGTTTCAGCGTTGGCATCCCTTCACTTTTACTTAACATTATCTAGGACCAAAGTACACCTTCCCACACTTTAATATTACTGCTCTACCCAATGATCCTAGATCATCAAGCAACACTTGAACAATCTTGAGACTTTTTGGGCATCGAATCTCCTTCAGATCCTTTTGAGTCTTTCCACATCCCCAAATTACAAACTACGCAATATGAGAACAATGCCAGTAGCAACCAATTCTTGTAGAACAAGTCAGCGACCAACACATTGGATAACCCAACAACATGCAACAAAGAGAACATGGGCAGAGCAAATTGAACAGCTAAAATCTTGATGTCTCAATCTCAGCCAACCAAAGGTCAGTGGCATTGACTGTCAAGTGTGGAAAAACACTATTGAAGCACCTCCACATCCATTTATCAGCTAAGGGCTGAAGAAGGCTAGAAACAAACTTGTACATGTAACTAGTAAATGTTTTAATACTCCAGCTAATTTGTATTTAGCAGCATTATCTTCTTTGCTCTATAGATCTGATGTAATAATGGACTTATGTCCACTTTGCATGGCGAATTTTCCTCCAGTTGTGGCATAAATAATCACATTGTCTATCTGTTTTTATGTGCACCTTTTATTGGAATGGATTTCTTACTACAAATATTAGATAACTGCATCCGTTGTTGGACTTGCCACCATGATGACTTCTGTAAAGCAGCTGGAGTAATTCCAGATTGTGCTTTTTCACTAGCCTGTTTCAAAAGACACATCCTGGCAGCATATCAGGGTAATATTGCCACCACGGTGTGTCCTTTGAATGCAGCACGGCGAGGCGAGAATATTGGGCCATTCGTGCCACCAAGCTTGATAGTAATATTACCACAACCCCGAATTTAACCACTTATGAATGACCAAAGGCTTCCTGATGCCGCCTCCGCTTTGCGGGAAAGTGGTGCCATTGTTATTTGAAACAGGCTACTGTGGCGAATGAAGCAGAGGATGGCAAGAAAGGCTAATTAGAGCTGGCACTAATGCAGTGGCAACAAGTCAAACTCTTTGGAACTGTGGCCTTTTTCTTCCTCTTGATCTTTTTGGTTTGCCTACTCCTCTTGGGTAGGTCAGTTCCTCTCTCCAGCTGTTGCTTTTGGAGTGGAACACATAAAGCTACCTCAGTGTTTGGCATTTGTTACTCATAACTATTCCTGACAGCAGTAGTGCATCTAAATGCTAGTATTCTTGTCTGGATATATTTCTGTCAGCTTGCAGATCCTTGTCCTAGCCCCGTGTGCCATTCTGTATGAAATGAACGTAATCCAAAAGGATGTATGTTCCCACACAGCGCTTTGTAAAGCTCACAGATTGTTTGTGCACAGACTTTTACTGTTGCTTTCTGAATGTGGAGGAGAGCGGACAGCTGGAATCATGCGGAGGCTGAAACTATTATCTATTTTGGAAGTTATGTGCTAAAGAATGAACTGTGACTAACTGAAAATGAAGGTTTAGGCAGACAGAACATGTTCAGATCAGTCACCTATTCAATTAGAACAACAGTTTATTAATTCAGTCAGTTATTCCGCTCCATCAACAACAGATCACTCTTTCATCTGAGCAGCACAGTTTGAACCTCCCTGACCAGCCTTCCATGGACAGCTCCCACCCACCAATTGCTACCTCCTGGGAAAGATATGTTAAAAGCGTTAAAATAAGAATATTACATAATAATGTTCTTTAATATTATCATGTTTTATGTTTTTAAAAAACAAAACACGTTATTTAATGCCACAGGATTGCTACCCTTATCCATTCCTGTAAAAGGAAACTTAACTTACTCCATGTTTTTTTGATCATAGTTTAGCTTTACTTGTGATGTCATAGAAAAGCTCACTCCATTCTAGTTGTGGGTCCCAAAGCTAAATATGTAAACTCAGCAAAAAAAGAAACATCCTCTGACTTTCAACTGTTTTTACTTTCAGTTAACTTCATGTGTGTAAATATTTGTATGAACACTAAAAGAGTCAACACCATAAGACATAAACTAAAAATATTTCACAGACATGTGACTAACAGAAATAGAATAATGTGTACTTGAATGAGGGGAGGCTCAAAATCAAAAGTACCAGTCAGTATCTGGTGTGGCCACCAGCTGCTTGAAGTACTGCAGTGCATCTCCTCCTCATGGACTGGACCAGATTTGTCAGTTCTTGCTGTGAGATGTTACCCCACTCTTCCACCAAGGAACTTGCAAGTTCCTGGACATTTCTGGGGGGAATGGCCCTAGCCCTCACCCTGCGATCCAACAGGTCCCAGACGTGCTCAATGGGATTGAGATCCGGGCTCTTGGCTGGCCATGGCAGAACACTGACATTGCTGTCATGCAGAAACTCACGCACAGAAAGAGCGGTATGGCTGGTGGCATTGTCCTGCTGGAGGATCATGTCCGGATGAGTATGCATAAAGGGTACCACATGAGGGAGGAAGATGTCTTCCCTGTACCGCAAGGCATTGAGATTGCCTGCAATGACAACAAGCTCAGTCCGATGGTGATGTGATATACCGCCCCAGACGATGATGGACCCCGCACCTCCAAATCGATCCCGCTCCAGGGTACAGGCCTCGGTGTAACGCTCATTCCTTCGATGATAAACACGAATCTGTCCATCACCCCTGGTGAGACAAAACCGTGACTCATCAGTGAAGAGCAGTTTTTGCCACTCCTGTCTGGTCCAGCGAAGGTGGGTTTGTGCCCATAGGCGGAGTTGTTGCTGGTGATGTCTGGTAAGGACCTGCCTTACAACAGGCCTACAAGCCCTCAGTCCAGCCTCTCTCAGCCTATTGCAGACAGTCTGAGCACTGATGGAGGGATTGTGTGTTCCTGGTGTGACTCGGGCAGTTGTTGTGGCCATCCTGTACCTGTCACGCAGGTGTGATATTCGGATGTACCGATCCTGTGCAGGTGTTGTTACACGTGGTCTTCCACTGCGAGGATGATCAGCTGTCCTTCCTGTCTCCCTGTAGCGCTGTCTTAGGCGTCTCACAGTGCTGACATGGCAATTTATTGCCCTAGCCACATCAGCAGTCCTCATTCCTCCCTGCAGCAGGCCTAATGAACTTTCACGCAGATGAGCAGGGACCCTGGGCATCTTTCTTTGGGTGTTTTTTACAGTCTGTAGACAAGTCTCTTTAGTGTCCTGCGTTTTTAGAACTGTGACCTTAAATGCCTACTTTCTGTAAGCTGTTAAGGTCTTAACGACCATTCCACAGGTCCATGTTAATTAATTGATGATGGTTAATTCAGTGTTTCTCAAACTATGGGGCGAGCCCCACTAGTGGTGCGCAGAGGTATTGCGTGTGGGGTGTGACATCAATGGGATTTAAATAGTTTCCCCCCCTAGATTCTGTCGTTGTGAATGTTTCACTGCACTGTAAATTAAATCAACCAGCTCCCCCCTCTCACAAAATTAAACACAACCAAATAAATTAGCTATTGTGATCATCATTGTAAACAGAACCGGGACCTGGAACATCGGGCTGGGAGTTTGACGTCGGAATATATCGCAGCAGAACAAAACAAGCTGAAGTAGCCACATTATCAGTGATTCCATCTACAAAATATACAAATATCTAAAAAGATCAGGGAACGTTTCAGAGTCAGAGAAGTCACACAGTCAACCACGGAGGAAATACAGGGATGAGTATCTTGCTCTTTATTTATTTTTTTATTTTGTATTTTTGAAAGCTTTGTAAATTTGATAAAACTACAACTTTTATTTTCTCCAACTGTGAGCTGAAGTTCTAGATGTAGCAACTACTAACAGCATATATTTATGAGCCGGTTTTATACCAGTGCGCAACCCCTTTTTCCAACTAATTTATACCCTTAAAAACTTATAGACTAACTCGGCTATTTAAATATATAAAACACTTTAAAAATCAGGCGTGGTCACCATTCTGTTGGGGCGGCTACCTTTCCAAAGGCCATTTAACCTTGTTAGTTGTATTGCTCCTATGAAATCACTGAATTATCTGGAATTTCTAATGGAAAATCCAGGGGTTTCTGTTTGTAAACTGAAAATGCGTCAACATTGGGTCATTCCCAAAGATAATGATCCAAACATATGGGCCAATTAGCAAAGAGATGCTTCACCAGACACAAATCAACCTTGTTTTATGGAGGCCATCATTTCGTGTACTAAATCGTACAGAAATCTAGAGAGGTTGTGTAAAGAGGAGTGGTGTAAGATCCCTCCTTCCTTTAAGTGTTATAGGGTGGTTGTATTGAGTTAATTATTCAGAGCAGAGGGGGCAATAAGTGTGGCCCTGGTGGGGTTGTTAAACACAAATACTTGATTAAAGTTATTCAAATAAAAGGTCAGAATTAAAAAAATTATTGAAGTCATTTGAGATTCAGTTGAGGTGAAAAAAGACGACCCTCTTCAGCTGTTAAATGGAAACTATTAGTGTTGTGTTTTAATGAAGTCTCAACCAAAGCTGGTTGATTATTAGGCCCAATGTTTGAGTTCAGGTGTTTAAAGAAATTGTTAACAGTTAAGTGTATGTCACCACCGCCTGGTGAATTGCTCAAACTGTTGGCTGTTTTTCAATTTTCAGTTGAAATTTCAATTTTACACATCAGGCTTCTTGTCATGGTTCTGTATTAACGTTGTAGTGGGTCATTATTGTGACGCTGCAGGTGATGTTCAACACCATTGGACAAAAGTTTATGACCCTAATCATGAGCCGCCAGAGTCAATATTTTATCAAACCATCTTTCAAGCTCACTCAGATTGGATGGAAACATTTTTTCAAGCTTTCACAGATTCTCATCTGGATCTAAATATCTTCTGCATTCATAGCTCCCATGATAATGAATTCAGTGCAGAGCTACGGCATCTGCCAATGAATCCTGGGGACTTTTATTTCCTGGAGCGGGCCCGATGTCCGGGTGTGTCCATGCAGGGGTTGCTGGCTTATATGTGTTGTGTTCTGGATGTGAGCTGAAGAAGACCTCAGTGGTTTGACCTTTGGCGAACAGATTTGTATGCCTCAAGCCAGGAGTGCTTCTCCTCTCAACACTGCAGCCTGCTTGGGTGGAGTAGAGGACAAACGCTTTGAGCTAAGCATGTGAGCGGTATGTCGAAGCAGGATGGGAGAGAAGTGGGGTGAAGAAAGAAGAAATGTAGAGAGGGAGGGTGGTAGGTAGCTTTTGTCCTGATAGGCAGGCTCATCCGTAAGAGATTAGGATGGAGAAGAAAGCTATAGAGATGGAATTAGAGAAAATCACACAGCATTGTCTTGAAGAAGTCTTCACACTCCTTCAACCATTTCACATTTTGTCATACGAGAATCACAAACCTTAATCTTTGACGTAGTTATGAAGAGGGGGGGTGGAGGTATATGATGGATGGGTTTCAAGTTTTCTTTGCCAAATGGATCGGCCTGGAAGCCAAGCATCTGCCAACATAAATTGTTTTCAGACCTCGACACAAATTCTCAATCGGATTCAGGTCTGCACTCTGACTGGGCCACTCTGACATGTGACTTTGCATCGATCAAAACCACTGTAGCTCTGACCGAATGTTAAAATTTGCTTCCTTCTGCTGGAAGCTCCGCCCCAGTCCTAAGAGATTTGTCTTCCAGTATTGCCTTGCATTTAGCTCCATCCATCCCCCAGTTAACTCTGATCAGCTTCCCTGACCCTGAAGGAAGAAAAGCGTTGTGTAAAGCTGTGGTCCCCAACTTTTTTTTTGCCACGGACCGGTTTAATATCAGACAATATTTTCACGGACCGGCCTTTAAGGTGTGGTGGATAAAGGATAACTGACGGTATAAAAACTGGGTATTTTTAAAATAATAACAACAAACGTAAATCCAATGTGTATTCACAGCTTTATTTACTGTGTCCTCCTAACATCGAGCAGACAACATAACCCTTTTCAAAGAAACGACAGAGACATTTGTTTTTTATCCATCTTGCTAGATTGTGGGATTAATTTTAGCGGTAACTATCACGTGACCAGTACAAGCCTCTTGATGTGTCAAGACTGAGCTATGTAACGGGGATATCTGGCCATTTTTCAAAATAAAACAGCGGTCACACTCATAAAAAATAAAACGGAAATACTGGAAGTTATTTATTCTTTCTGTGTGGCCCGGTACCACATGACCTACGGCCCGGTACCGGTCCGTGGCCCGGGGGTTGAGAACCCCTGGTGTTAAGCACCACAGCATGATGGTCAGGGTTCAGAGATCTAAGCGGTGTCGAGCTTTCTGCTACGTATATTGTTTTGGACTTAAGTCAGAATATTTGCTTTTGGTTTCATCTGGCATGAGGACCTTCTTCCACATGTTTGCTGAGGCCCTTACATGGCCTAAGGCAAGCTTTAAAGGGGACGACCTAAATTGGTTGTCTTAAAACAAGGACTTTTTTTCTTGCCATTCTTACATAAAGACGAATAGTTGAATGCTCAACAGAAACGTCCACCTGAGCTGTGAGTCTCTGCAGCTCCCCCCAAAGAGTTACAATGAGCCTATTGGATGTTTCTGTGATTAATGCTCGGCTTGCCCAACCTCTTTCCTTTTTCAGATAATGGATTGAACAGTGCTCTGTGAGAGGTCCAACGGTTGATGAAGAATTTTTTTTTGTAACCTAACCTTCCTTTAAGATTCTCCACATGAATGCGCTCCAACAAACCTTCACGGAACATGGGCTTTTATACCGAGGTTAAAATGAACACAGTTGCAAACTGGTCACACTCCATTTTATTAAAGAGTATCACTGGTGAAGGAGCTCAAAACAAGTCTGTTTACATTTGAGTTATTTGTAAAAGTTCAAGAGGTGTCAATATTTTCTCACACTGTAACTCATGTAACCTGATTCAAAGCCTCTCCTGTTTCAAAGTTAGTCATTAGCAGTCAGACCTGAAAGACAGGCATCCACTCAGAGAATAAGACAAAAGATCATCACGCTTCCTTATTTCAATTGATTGCCTTGTTAACAACAAGGCCCTCCATACCCATCGTCTGTCATGCTGGGACCACAGGGTGAAATTCACTTCCCATCAGCCTGGAGAACTGTGCTTTACACCGTCAGAGGTGCAGAATTAATCACACACCATAAATCTAGCCGTACATGGATGATTAATTATCTGAAACTTGGCGGAGGACGGGGTGTTTTAGAGCCGCATTATCATTTTCGGCTACTTTGGGATCAGCACAAGCTGTGGACCTAACATATTTGTGGGCGGGGGCAGCCCTATGGCAAACAGTTGTCTGTAAACATGCGGAATAATTTTTGTGTTCTTCCAGTAAAAAAAAAAAAAACACTTCGGTAAATTCTCCTAAAGGCTTTCTTTTCACAGACATGTCAAATACCAATCCAGCTGAAATGAATGAGCCCACTCTCATTCTGTCGGAGAGAGGGGATAGGCTCCTCTCAGATGATTCATTGTTACAGACTGATTTGTGTGGAGATCTTGGCCATTTCCTGCATGTCTGACTTGGAAGGATTTTTCCCTGGTGGCCACAATGCCTATAATATTGCTGTCGCACAGACTGAATACAGGAGGGGGCAGGGCTGATACTCTGTGGTTTTATGAAACGAATCGTGTTTACACGCACGCTTTTATGGCATGGGAGGTAAGAATCGTTGTTTTATCCTTAAAAAAAATAGGAATTTATCTCAGGAGAGATGATTTGAGCTTGTTCAAGATTTGTTGTGCTGCTTTTCACAGGATTGACAAAATGAAGACTCTTGAGAAGAAGAGGTTCTCAGCCTCTGTCCAAATAGGATTTAGAGGAAGTACGGATTTTTCCCTCGCGTGTTTGGCTTAGGAGATGCAGTCCGGTCCTGTGGTGGCAGGCCAGACTGTTGGAGAGTCATTACTGGGACATGTATTTCTGTGAAGACAGAAGCTTATCCCATAACTACTCTCTACTGCCATCTTCTGGCTAAACTATTAATTCATTTTTTGATAATCAGGTAGTTCCATGGATGTAGCCATTGCCTAATTATGTTTTTCACAGCCATTCTTAAGGGCTTTAATTATTGAATGTTGCTATCCTGTTGGAGAACCAAACCAAACTGCAGATATGGTTTTCTTTTATTTTCTTTGAGGTCTTCATTTCTGCTTTCTGTACAAATCGAAACCTTGGGACTTGTCGAGATTTATTTTCATGAGTCCGAGTCTGGTTTTTCTGTCAATTTCCAAGTAATTCTGGACGTTCTTCCCTTTATGGATTAACATTTGAAGGATGGTGCAGTCAGATGTGAACTTTGGAGTTTAGTTTTAATGATATCTGTTTTCTTTTCCGCCATTTGTGGTATTCGTTTGATGCCCATGAGATTACATTTCCTTCATGCGTCTGTAATCTGGGTGAATGGCTACAGTCCTATGCTCATAATAGTTTTTATTTAATATTAGCAACTGTGTTCACAGAAATGTAAGCCATATTGAAGATTATCTTGTCTTGCTCTTTCAGATTTAACATAGATTTCTATAATCTATATTAGGTCTACAGACCTAAGACTTAAATTGATTGAATGTCTGAGGAGAAGCTTGAAGGCACCTAGGGTACTAATTAAGGTTAAACACGTTAAACACCCATTCTTTTTTACTGTTTTCAAAAAAGCTTATATTAGATGAGCAGTGTCTATAAGCATACATTTTCAAGTGTTGCCACAGTTTCTCATTTACACTTAGGTCTGGACTTTGACTAGGCCATTTTTACACATTGATATGATTTGATCGAAACCGCAGCGTTGTCGCTCTGGCTTTATGTGTAGGGTGGTTGTCTTCGTTGAACCCACAAAAATTTAGCATCCTGTTTCTTCCAGGTTCTTAATGCACAGTCCATCCATCCTCCCATTAACTCTGACCCCCTTCCCTGCCCCTGCTGAAGATGACCACCATGACAGGCGTTTCATGATATGTTCGAGATGTGCAGTGCACCTTCTCCTGCAAGCTCGCTGTGTCCCTCTAATGTTTTTCTCTGGTCACTCTAAGAATGGTTTAAAGTTTATTTGAATCATGACTCTAACTAAAGGGTTGCGACTCTTCTGAAGGATGATAAATGGCCTGTGCTTGTATAGTGTTTTATCTAGTCCAGAAGACTCCAAAGCTTCACACTACATTCAGTTATTCACCCATTCACGCACACATTCACACACTGGTTGTGAGCTACATTCTTGTGAGTGAATGGTCTTGCCCAAGGACACAACGACTGAGACAGACAAAGCGGGGGTTCAAACCGGCAACTCACTGGTTACAGGACGAACTCCTACCTCCTCAGCCACCGTCACCCCAGATGAAAACAAATCTGTCCACATTATGTTTATAGGATAACGGTGTAAAGTAAGTAATAAAATAATTTCTTTTCAGTGTTTTTTTTAATTTGCTTTATTACACTCTGAATACATACAGCTTCACATTAGATGATTGATTTGAAATGAATCCCTTTCAGGAGAATGGAAATTTCACTGAGCTGTAAGGGCAGCAATATATTTTCTCTGTGTCTGTATAGACTAAGTAGATTTATATTATAGGATTTATTTTTCATTGAGATAATTTATTGCATTTATGAAATGTTTTGTACTTGGAATTTTTTTTGACATGCTTGGTGTCATTACAGTACACTCACTGTGGCCCCGGAATGATGAATTTCTGAGCTTCTGAGGTTGTTGGAACTGTTAAAGTGATGAAAAATGCTCGACTGCATGTTGTTTATCGAGCTCCCCAACCTTCCTGATGGTTTGCATACGGTCTCACCAACCTCCGGGGAAGCTTCGATGTGGCCAGAGCAGCAACAAAGCGAAACAGTTCAGTTCCTTTCCAACTTGTGACAGAAGGTTTCTGGTTACAGATAAAGAACATTAGATGCGGTTCATATCTTTTTTTTTTTCCCTCCCTGGTGTAAACTAATATCTGCTGCACATACTGTAGCACTCTACGACATCACACAATCCTGTCACGAGTTTACAGAATTTTCTTGAGTGATCAGAAATAATCTGGATCTTCACGTGGCTACTTAAACTTTTAAAAGTGGGATAATGTCTCTTGGAAAATAATGTGCGGGAAGCGTCTTGATAATGAGAAATCAAGATGCCTCTCATGTCAGCCGTGTGGTTCTGTGGTTCACAGAGAAGCTCATTCGAACATTTTTTCCCTTTTGGCTCACCAGTAATTACAGTTAACATGATGTATGCAGAGTCTGGAGCAGCAAAGCAGAATCAACACACTCACACGAATCAATGGCGGCCGGTGCCCATGTTTGCAGTCTAACAATCGTTTTTGTTTGTCTCAGTATATCTTCAGCTCAGTAATTCATTGAGTGTGTGTACTCTGCATCAGCCTCTTTCCCATCAAGGCTGCCGCTGACATTGTAAACACACCATGACTCCACTGAACAGCCTGGTGTCCTCATTTGCCCGCTTCATGTGAAATCCCCTGATTTCTACATTTTTGTGCATGCATTATTTTGAATCTAGCCACACTCCTTTAACTTTTTGACATTTTGTCACAACCACAACCCCCTTTACTCTGATACCCCAACGAAAACTCAATGCAACCAATTGACTTCAGAAAACACCTAATTAGTAAGCATGTAAGTGGCATATTTATGTGTTTAAAAGGTTCAGTCAAAGTCCAGACCTCATTGGAGCAAAAGTGGGGCAAAAAATTTTTGTAGTCTTTATCCTTAAACAACAGGGGTTTGCGCCTGTGATAACAATTGAGATTGCATATTTACTTTAAGTAGCTACAATGTCACTTACTTTATGTTGGCCGAGGAATTGTTAGATTGTTGCTTTTTCTCGTTTCGCTTTCTAATATGATGCACTATTTTCCTTGTATCCCTTTTAATGTGAATGCAGTCTTTATAACTTGATGACTACAGACTCGCTGCTTTTATTGGTGGTTTTACCATCCTCTGATCCACTCCGCCACATTAAATCAGCAGTTCTGCTGGATAAATGATCGCATTCACTGCGCTGACATAATGCAAGGTGGTGACCTCAGGCCTGCCCCCGTTTACAGCTGGCTTGTTTTCACAGTGCTGTAGATCTGGAACACAGGGTCCTTATTGTTGTCTCCCGCCACCGCCCCTGTGCTCTCCCCGCCCTTCATCCATGCTTGCAAACAGAGTAAGTGGAAAACATCTTGTGTTTATCCTGATCTGCCCCCAACCCTCCCCAAAGTGCTGCTCTTTACATCCCCCAGGTGCCCTGTAGTCCATTACTGGGGCCTTGTATCGAATGAGAAGTGCGTTGTGTGCAGGTTCACTCTCAAGAGTGCAATCCCTAATCTGTCCGTTAGTGGGCAGACATGTCCCATGTTTTAAACTTTGTGACATGAGTTCTCCTGTTAATTTCAACCGAAAAACAAGATGTTTTTGCTCTTCACCTTGTTTGCTGGTTAAAATAAATAAAGCTAACTGTCCATTCTTAACTTGAGCCTTGATGCAATGTGAAAGTTTACTAATGAAGGGCCGACAGGATACTAAAATCACAAACTTGATACAGACACCATAGAAAAAAAGTATTTTCCAAAAAGGCCAGAAAATAATATATAATAATTACAATATAACAAAATATAGACTTGATTCAGTTGAATAAGTATTTGGACAACAGGCTTCTTTAAAGGGATCTGCTGCATGCAGCTGCATTTAGCAACAGTTCTGTTTAGTTTCTAGTAAGTTTTCATAATGCTTTCTTTGCTGATAAAACTAGTGCCGGCAGAGTTTTGCCCCTGGTTCTGACTAGTTTCTGCTCAAGTTTTGACAGCTTCAGTGTGGAACAAAAAATTATTTAGGATGCTTTTCCAAGCTTGTAGTGTTGGGAAATAATAAAATTTTTCAGGACTCGATAAGCAGCCAGTCCATCAATATATCCATATGTCCATCTGTTTGTCTGCCTTCCTCTGTTTTTGTTTCAAATTGAAAAACATATATTTTTTACCTTTTTGTGTTTATATTTCAATTGACTGGGAAAGTTGAACATGTGGGTCTGAGAAAAATCTAGGATTCATATGGGAATTCCGTGTAGGAACTCTTGATCCTAGATGTTTTTTTGTTAATTTTTTTTTATAAAGGAGGGAAAGGGCAGATAAAGAAAGCCAAGGGTCGTCCATGCGGGGGGATATTGGTGTGGATCCAACATGTGATCCATTTAAACATGTCAGCCTGGTGCTGCGGCTGAGGTCATGGAGCAGTAAGAGAGGGCACAGGTCACCCATTCATCCATTAAACATAAACCACTTAGTGAATGAGCTCCGTCACGCACACACGCGCACACACACACACACACACACACGCTCTCGGATGTAGTAGTGTCGCCATCACTTAAGGGGAAATTTATCTGATTTACATTTGTGTTCTGGACATTTGCCTGAGCTTCACCAAACCTTACATTTATCCTGAGGTTCTCTCTCTCTAAAGGAAAAACTTCGCTTTACAATTTGACTGTGAAAATAAAATCAAAAATAAAGACAGAATCTGACAGACTTGCAGAAAGCATCCATTGAAACTTATGGCTCCTCAATGTGTTTCCATGGGTAATGAAGTGTGCAAGGTGCTTACCTGTGTGTGTTTGGATGGATTGCAGCCACTCAACTCTAAAACCCTATAATGTGCTTGGTGTGTGGGGGGTGTGTGTCTGTGTGAAACTTTAAAATAATAATAATAATAATAAAAATCCCAATGGTTTAAAGTGTCAGATGCCAATTAGAGATGCTCTAATCAGTAAATGATCAGAAATGGACTAATTTCCCTTCATTTGCCCTGATCAGTGATCGGCAGGTCAAATGCTGAATAATACGATGTTTAATATGACATTTAAAAATTTCATTGAATTAAATCAAAACTGAGAACTTGCACTATTTCTTTTGGAGGGGGGTTAAATAAAAATCAAATTAAAAGTTATAGACATAACATAAAACGTAAATGGTAATTCGTTTTTAAATCCTTCATTGTCTGTTGGAATCAAAACTGCTCCCTACATTATTTTTCTCTGTCGTGTGTTAGTCATATTTAGCTAAAAACCAGAGATGGGTATCAACCAGGAAAAACCTGATCAGTGGACCCCCCCCCCATTTTCTGTTTTTATTATATTAATTTCTTTTCTTTTATTGGTCGTTTCTTGGCTCCACATGTTCATTCTTATTGAGGTTTGATCTGACTAAGAGTTTGCTCTTCAAATTGTTAATCTTAGTGTGGTCTCTTCATCAAGTACAGTTATTAAGCAAATAGCTCAATGTTTATCATTTTTCTTAAAGTAAATGATGCATTGTAAGTACAATAAATTTGAAGACTACGATGAAATTTTGTAGAGGGCATTCTTAAACATCGCGATAGCATGAAATCTGTTGCATTTTCATTTTAATGTCATCATATTGTGAGACGTTGGAAACTGCATGATGCAGCTTGTATTATCCTTGTAGATGAGTATTCCACATTATGGCTGCACGATATTAGAAGAACATTCGAAATGCCTCAGTGCTCAATCCCACAATAATAAACATAAATAAAATTGTAAAAAGAAAAAAAAAAAAAATTCAAATGTGTTGATCTCTATCTGCCATTTGGTTTGTAGAAAACATAACCGCAGACCAGATACTAAGCAATCTATCCAGCGACTGGGAAAACAAATGAAATTAATTTATAAAAGCCTGAAGGCATGATAATTCAATAACTTCCTAACACTTACATGCACAATGTAATGTGATAGCGATGAATCTTTTATATATTGTGCAGGTCTGTTCCACATACGAGCCTGTATGCTCCAAACACCCACTGACAGTTTTCACCGAAAGCCACTTTGCTTGTATTTCCCCTTGGTGGCGCTGTTTCCTTTTAGAGCTTTGACAGCAAGGTCGATGACACAAAGGGCGAAGCCACAACATCCCATTCATCTGCATAGAACACATACAGGGCAGGGTGAATATGCTTTCCTCGAACATCTTTCATGAAGCTGCATTTGTGTGTTTCGAGTTCGGTGTATCAGTGGATGTTTGCCTGCATAGACCCCTATTTTCTCTCTCTCTCTCTGCCCAGCATCCACCGGGCGGTAAGGAGAACTAGGCCGCTTAAAGATAGCTCCCGGCAGCCTCAATGCCACCTCCCGAAATATATCTGCTCATGAGAGTCATCATCTCTCTTCCTCCCTCCCCCTCTTTCGCATCCTTCTTTTACTCAGTCTCCTTTTGGATGGAAAGCAAGAATCAGAATTGGAACAGGATCAGTTTGGGTCTTTTCCATGAAAACATATTCTGGGAGCTGAAATCTCACT
Source organism: Valencia hispanica (assembly GCA_963556495.2). Taxonomy (NCBI): domain Eukaryota; kingdom Metazoa; phylum Chordata; class Actinopteri; order Cyprinodontiformes; family Valenciidae; genus Valencia; species Valencia hispanica. The sequence continues at coordinate 39,288,892 of OY747706.1, forward strand.
TTGACTGTTCCTCAATGGAATGACGATATCAAGACTGAATTCATTTAGATTAGTGGGGATTTAGGAGAGAATGCTTTCATGGCTAGAGAAATCTTTGGCTCATACAGAAGGGAACCCATTAAACAGCAAATATTAATATGGTGCAGGAATCCTTTTTTCATGTTGTTGTCCAAAACCTGTCCAAGAGGAGAGAAATCAGCATTTTTATATCTCTGGATTATAATTTTTAATGGAGTAGTCTTAATTATGGCCGGTCTTTCTGTAAAAACCTCCAAAAACCCCTTGTATAAACATTTGTATATGTCATCAATCAATTGGTGCACTACACCCACTTCACCCCCAAAGAAACAAAACCATATATGGAAAATATTACTAAAAAGCAGAGTGCATCCTCTCAAATGGGCTCAATATTTTTCTGCAGCCTGGATGGCTGTTCAAGGACCAAGAGTGTACCCCCCCGCCCCCCATTGGCCCACATCCGCAGAGAATGAGGACAATAGTTTGGCTCAGAGACATGTGGGCCTAATGTCGTCCTTTTATGTGGGAAGGTGGAACTGTATGGAAATAGGAGTGAGGGGAGATCATTGCATTCCGGTTTTCCTTCCTTCGTGTGTCGGTTACACTTCTGCAATGATGTATCTTTCAGATATTATTTACAGACAAAAAGGGATTTGTAGAGAAAAACCTGCTCTGGAAAAGTATGGCATCCATCCATCCGTCCGTCCGTCCATCCATCCATCCATCCATCCATCCATCGGCCCTCCCAAGTTAATTGCGTCTCATTCCATCAACCCTCACCAGTCCCCATTGTTTTGCATTTTTTCAGACGCACATTCACACGCATGTTTGTGCGTCCACATACCTCTACACACCCGCTCAACAGTATCGAGGTCAGACTAATAGACAGAGACCCCCACCCTCCACCGCACTCCCTCTGGCTACCTCTCTGCGAGCTGTTCAGTCATGTAGAAGTGGACCCATCTGCCCCAAGAGATGACGAGGATACAGAGGCAGACAGGGATGCAGGCCGAGGAGACACACGTGCACAAATGCAAAGCAGGCAGAGGTGGAAGGAAGTGAGGCTCAGTGGCAAGGAGAGAGGATGCCAGAACAAGAGAAGGATGGTGGTGGGGGGTTTTGAGTGAAGCAGATTTGTGCAGCGTTGCCCTGAGATACAGGATGTCGTAATAAGGCAATTGGAGGAGGGACAGACAGAGAGAGAGAGAGAGAGATGCACTAAGCAAAGTGGAAACAGGGGAGGAGTTTGAGCCTCAAGGAGAAAAACATGAGTTTTCCTGTCTGTGTTACAAACCGACACCCCTCCGCCTGAGCAGAGAGTGGAACGCTCCACCTCGCTCTGGGCTCTGTTGTTGTGCAGAGCTGCACAAGGCCTGACAGAACCAGCTTGACAGAAAGAGGAGGAAGACTTTAGGACGGCAAAATGCGGTGGACCGAGAGCTGTGAAGCTGTGTCATCTTCCAGTCCAACCAGCAGCACCACCACAGAGGAGAGGGGCCAAGTCAAGACGGAGAAGAGAGGAAGCATCAGTGAAAGCAGGAGAAAGTGAGGGAGAGGCAAGGTGAAGGAGGAGAAGGGAGGAAGGAAAGGGAGGGCGGGAGGGAGGAAGGAGGCTAGGGCATGAGGAGGGGCGCCTGACTGACATTGCTGCTGTTGCCTTCAGCTCCCACTAACACATCAGCAGAGGCAGACCCAGACAGATTGGGCTCTGCACACTTGCTGCTCTCTCATTATCCTCAGTGGAGCCTCTTCCTCCATCGCTCTCTTCTTCTTCTTCAAGCGAGAGGATAGAGAGAAGGGTGACGAGGAGAAGGAAGGGAGGCAGTAACCCCTCTCCTCTCCTGCACTCAGACACACAGCAGAGACAGAAAGAGAGAGAGAGAGAGTGAGAGAGAAAACAGCATAAAGGACAGGAAGGAACGCAGCTTTGTGTTTTTCTCCATTTCATCGTCTCCTGTGGTCGCTCGGCCAGAGAGCGGCTAACAGGGACCGCTCATGTCCGTGAACTCGGAGAAATCCTCGTCCCCTGAAAGGTAACACCTCTCTGCTGATGCTTATCGTTTCACTCGTCCCCCTGTGCATGCCTGATAGGATTTTATTTGGTGTATTCTCCAATCTCCCACCAGCGGCAACAGCAGCAGCAGCCCCACCGCCACCCTGAACGCCTGCCTGTTTTGACTTGATTCCCTTTTTTTCCTTTCTCTTTCTGTCTGTGCTGGTTTCTTCCATTGTTCGAGACACAACACTGAGATGGGCAGCGGGTGCAGAATGCAGCTACTCGTTTCTTTGCATGCTTAGAATTATGCTAAGCATGGACAGCATATACATAATCTAACAGCATTGTCCCATCTACACATCTCAGAGGCTCTGACAATAGGAAAATTAGCACACACAAATATATAATGGTATATTTAAATATATAGTGTCTATGATGGTGGTGCACAGAGCTTCCACAGCAGAGTGTCAACACACGTCAACATCAGCTCATCCAGCAGAGGCAATGCAAGACAACAGCTCTCTACATGACGCGCCAGAATGCATGCTGTTTTCTGAACAGTACACATCTGCTTTAAAATGCTTTGGCCAATCAGATTGAGTATTTTCACATCATAAAAAGAGCCAGTTTCGATGTTGAGTAACATGCTCACAAGGCCTGCTGTCTGTCACCAAACCCGAGAAAAAACACAAGCATCATGACCATGCATACGCCAGAGTGGGATTCTAATCGTATGAGAACCTTCATGTTTTACTCGTGATCAAACTGCTTCTATTTAAAAAAAGAAGAGCAAGAGTTATTCCTACTGCGGCTAAAATAATGAAACATAATTGCATGTTACTGTTAGAATTATGTTTATTCTAACTTTTATTTTTACACTGTAAAATATTTCAATACATCGACTTAAGAAAAACTTTAATGCTTATTGTGGCGATCGTGGTTGGGCGACTTGAACTTGAAATTCCATTTCGTGCTATTTATGCCAGTATCTAAAAGAGTCTTTTATAGCTATTTCTTGACTGAAAACTTACTAAAACTGTTTATAAATCTCACCCTTTTATCCAATATGCTACTTCAGTGCACAATTTAGACCAAGTAGTGCAAATCTGCTGCTTAAATGTACACAGTTTCTAGATGAGAATTTTCACATATACTGATAGTTAATGATGGTCTCGTTATCATGATATATTACAGTTATTATCCGGGAGAAAACTAATTATGGTGGTAACAAAAACTAACGAAGTAATTCCTGATTCATAGTGCAGGATCCTCTTATTCTGTTCTTTGTGCACTGATATGAGTATGGGTGCCTGATTATAAAATTGGGGACTGAATTTGTTTAATCATTTCAGATGAAGCGACTTTAATTTCCAAATCCGTGTAGTGGTGAATAGGGTGGATTTGATCGAACCAATCAGAGATGAAGGATGGGGCTTAAATGTACCACTTATTTCTTTAGCTGTTTTACTTGGTAGGTTGAAAAAGCAAAATGAGAACCACTAGATTTTGTGAATTTGTTTGACTGTTCGGGTTGACCAGATTTCTTCATGGGAAGAGAAACATAAGTTTGCTTCCCTGCTTTTAAAAAGGCTTCATTGTTAAGGCACCTTTTATTGTTATTAGGTAGTTAATTAGTCAGGCTATCTGCTCAGGTAGCCAGCTGATGATCCACTAATGTAAATACCAGTGATGACTAGTACTCCAGTTAGTTTCCAGACCATGACCGTCTGAGTTTTTGAGAATGTTTCCAAAAAAAGCAAAGCTCAATTCGTTTTTCCTTTAAGTTAGGGTAAAGTGTTGTCGTCTTTTTTTTAGCCAGCTGATTGGAAGTGCACAGCAAAACATGGGGGAGATGTAGTGCTACAAGAAGGGCAACACGCATCACTAGCGTAAGATCGAAGTGGAAAACAAAAATACCGTAATACTATCTTCTATCGTTTTATTTTCCAACGACCCACATCGGCAGCGTCTGGTCTGCTCCAAGGCGCAGCGCCCTGCGACCTTTTTTTAGAACCTGTCCTGTCCAGAAGCATCAGGGCTTTTGAATGAAAAGATCTTTATCTTAAGTTCAGCGATCTGTTCTCTCGCTGCTTTTCAGCATGACGTGTCAAATGTGCGCTAAAGTTGTCGACTGATACCAATCAATTTACTCATGACGTCCTTCACTCTTTGGCTTCATATGGCCAAAGAAACCTTTGCTGACTCAGCGATCTGTCTTGAATCTCATTATAAAGGGACTTAAAAACATATGGAAAGGTGTGACGATCTCCCGTCATACCTTTCCATATGTTTTAAAGCGGTTTCCAAACCATAGCATTTATAAAAATAGAATAAAAAAACACATGATCAATAACAATGGTTCAAAATCGAACCTCAGTATATTGAGGCATAGAGACCATGGTTGTGAAGCAGGTACTCATCCCAGTCTGGTTACCAAATAGAGAGATTACTGTGCGCTTGAATAATTTGGATCCACTCATGCCCTCTCATGCAGCCTCTGAAGATCAAAGTGAAGCCCGCACTTTAGTTTCATTTTACAAGCAGATCTTTGTAAAAAGATATCCCTTCAACGTTGTTTAGCACATCTGCAGAGGTTTTCTGTTTGCTCACTTTCAGTGCCAGTGGATCTGAAAAAAAAAAAAGACATGAAATTTGTGACTTGTGCAGATTTTCTTGACTTAATTTAACAGGAGCCCATGTTCATTCAGATTTAATCGGGCAAAGCCCCTCATTCCTAAGCAGAAGGAGCTTGATTCGACGGGTGCCGGTGGGCGAGGGAGCCGGCACACCGGATGACTCAGGTAGCCGCTGATGCCGCGTCGAGTTTTACGACCTGAAAGTGCTGCTGGCATCCACACAGCCCTGTGCCAAAGTCCCCGATTGGCACGCTTCAGCACATACTGCAGTGGCTGCACAGATAAGGCCAAAAGTAAATGGGCACTAACAATATCAGACATGATTACACAGATAGTTGGGTACAGAGGAGAGAGCGCTGCATTGTCTGTTATTCCTATGAAGCAGAGTTTAATGTGGCAGTCGGCACATGCATCCCGTAAAAAAAGACCATGTGTACAGGATTAGGACAAATAAAATAGGATCTCTAATCCTTGGCACTCGCCTAAATGATATGATGCATGTGTATCGTGTCAGTTTCTCTGTGGTGAGATTTGTGGATTTTTTTCACTCAGCTTGTTTTTATCCTTCAGCTATTGTCTGACTGACTGCGGTCTGTAGTTAAGAATAACGCAGGTTAGTCCTGTTGCATGGGAGGCAACGTCTAAAGAAGACTAATGCATGCACTGCGGCCTCCTTTTTTTTTTTTTTTAACCTCAACTACATCTCAAATGACACCTGTAGTTAGTTTGTATTCAGACAGCCTCTTAGCAGATGGTGTATATGTAAACGGTCACAATAGTTTATATTTGTTTCTCCGAGTTCACGTTTAAATGTGTGAGAATATAGCTGGACTTCTGTTATAAAGCTTGGTGATGCTTTATATCAAATGTAGCGGTCGGGGCTGTGCAACCCATTTCTGAAAGGATTCTTTGCTGAAGAGCGGTATTTAGTTCAATGAAAAAGACTTTAAAAAAAAGACAATTTATGAAGATTTAAACTCCCTTCCAAAAACCTGAAATTCAACCAATAATCTGTAAATGATTTATAATCATTTAGGGAGTTTAAATGCAAGACTTTTTCTTGATATAGGAAAAGTCTTGCCAGAAGTCCTTCATGGTACTACTGTGACTTGCAGGAGTATTTGTGCTCCTTGAACTTGTTCACGTTTTGTCACATTACGAATACAAACTTTAGTCTTTATATTACAGGGATTTTATGTGATAGACCAACACAAGGCAGTGCAGGAACTTGCATTTAGGCCCTTTTACTTTAATCCTGCTAGTAAACTACATTGAAAACATCTGCTTTGAGTAGTCAGTGCATATATACTTCTCTTTTCACTTCACGATTATGTGCAAAAAACCTTAACAATATCATCCACCTTTACTCTGGTAACTCTAAATAAAACCTCTAATAACAAAATGCCTTAAAAAATCTGTTTTTTCACTTGACATTTACTTGGGAAAATCTAAGAAGTGTGATGTGGGATTTGTATCCAGTGACAAAAATCTAGATCAACAAATTGCCTTCAGAAGTAAGTAAATATTCTCTTTCCACTTCATAATTTTGAGCTACTTGTGTTGGTCCGTCTCATAAAATCCCAATAAAATACATTGATTTTATTTTGGTTGTAATGTGACAAAATGTGGAAAAGTTTATTCAGTATTTTTTTTTAAAAACACTTGCAGCTGGAATGTTATGTAAAGAAAAAAAAAGACTTTTTCCTCATTCCAGGTTTGGTAGAATATGGATAGTTAAATGATAGTGAATAATCAGCTATATTTTAATATTTAATCCTAAATTATTTTGTGTTTTGTCCGTTTTTTTTCTCTTTGATTGTGGCTTTCTGCTCTAAAAACTGCATAACACCGTCTGCACCCTGGACGGCATACACACAAGCAGACACAAACAGATCTGTGCTCAGTTCAGCAGAGCTTCATTTGTGCTGAGGCATGTTTGTCCACACTACTGTGATGTGGACTCTTGTGTGTGTGGGAGTGTGTCTTAAACCAAATGGATGGGCAAGTTGGGCCCGAAAAAGGGCAAGATGTGGCGCAGAGACAAATGCCTTTCAAGCGATCGCATTAGGAAGACGATCCTTGTTGTGTAACCCAGCACTCGAGGCAATAGCGAAGATGGATGGAAGACGAGGTGTGTGTGTGGGTGTGTGTGCATGCGTGAGGATGTGTGTGTTTGTGAAGGGATATTGAAGTGCTGTGTGTAAGCAGCTTCTTTTGACATGCATGCCATATTAGATTATAACTGCTGCTCCTTGATGGGAGGGTTTATGTCCTTTGAAGAGTCTTGGACTAAGAATTAAAAGAGTTGGACTAAACATCCGAAGGTCAAAAGTTTACAAGCTTTGCTGCAAAGCGAGGGTGCAGCTGTTGTAGTGTTATTGATGGATTGAAGGGAAGTGCTTAATACTGTTGATCTTGGGACATTGTGCTTTTAAGCAGGGTTCCTGTACGCTCTAGTGTGTGTATTTGGAAATATTATGGGATCTGGTCTACATACCTTATATGGTTTCAGTATACTGGTGTACAGTACATTGAAAATATAATAGCCCTTGTAATTTAGATTTGCATTTGTATTCAGCCCAACTTTACTCCAATACCCCTTAATCAGTTGTGTCAAAACTTTTTTACACCATGCGCCAAAATCGGCGAGTTGAAAATACTTTTTTCCCCAAATAAAAATGCAAAATTTTATTTTTTATTTTAATTATATTTTAATGAAAGGGAGTACAAAACAACTAATTAATGTCTGTCCGAAAAGGGGTCCTCAGACATTTCTCTTTAATCAAAGACATCTACCATGCTTCCTATCTTTATTGGTCAATTGTTGTCCTATTTTTTTTAAATATAAAATATGTTTTAGTCTATTTCCAGCAACAAAAATCTGAACTTTTATTTAAAAACACTTGCTGTATTTAGCCAAGTGAAATGATTAGGTGTGTCTAAGTCTGTTTCTGAGTAAAAAGCCTCTGAATGTTTATGGCAACATAATAAAAAAAATAAAAAAAAACACGGCTAATAAAAATTTAAAAACTTTGTGTTGAAGCTATCATTTTCCATTCAAAATATGAATTGTCTTCAAAAGTCTCGTAAAAATTCAAAAAACTTTCCATCTGCATAGATTTGCTGGAGGGCCAAATTTGCTTGCAAACTAGCTAGTACACCCATTCTGTCTGACTCTCTGACCACCATCACCCACACCATGCCACCAGCACCACCTTCGTACATCTGAACGGAAGCAGGAGACTAGCTTTACTTTCTCTCCTGCTTCCTTGTTTCTTAGTTTTTTCCTCTCAACTCTGAGTTTGATGGAAAGGACGACACCTCGTATAAGGCATCTCCTCTGCCCCCCTAAGGCTTTTAGCGAGGTAGCGATGGTAAATGAAAGTGTCTGCGGGTGTTTGTGTAGTCAAAACTGCTCTGAAGTTTTCCGCCCTTCCAAGCCAGTCAAACCTGACCAAATAGCTGTGTCACTGCAGAGTAATTCTGGGAATTTCCACTCTGCCCGTCGTAATCCCATGGGGTTAATCAGTGATAAGAATCACCTAGTCGGCGGGAACAAGACACCATGTAAGATGCACAGCTATTGCCATGGCGATACCTCCGAGGTGCGTTCAAGTGATCGGTACCTGGGCACCCGATCCGCAGTGGGCCGCCCTCCTCGAGTGGGGTGTTGGCGGCAGCATGTGTCACACAAGGTCAAAGGTCACACTATAATCATTGGGTGTGAAAAAAAATAGACTGAAAAATCTTTACAATCAATGAAATCCTATTAAGATAAGTTATTAGTTACTGTTCCCACTCCCTGTTTGTGCTGACCTTGTGCACTTTTGATAAAGATCCACATGTTTATCCTCACCAGTGATCCACAGTGAAAACACCCTCCCTATTCACAGCATCACTGCATTCCATGGTGGAAGTATTTTTAAAGTTCTCACAGACACCAGGAGCATGTAAAGCAAAAATGTGTTTTTTATATTAAGAACCAGGATGAATCTACATGAAAAACCTTCTGCTCTACATTTGCTGTCATTCTGAGTCCAATCCGTAGACTCGGTAGGTTTACATAAACAGCATTCCAGCATTTCCTGTAGTGCAGGAATATTAAATCACTCACGCTCTACCCTCCTCTCTTAGGCTTTTATTCCCTCCTTGCATTTATTTATGCTCTTCTATTCCTGCTGATGTGCTTTGTTTTTGTTTTTCGTTTTCATTTTTCGTTTTCATTTTTCATAATTTTTATATTTGTAAAGGTAATAGTTGGTGTGGCATGGTTGAAGTGTAAACATGCATTACTTGGATAATGTTACAATAATAACAGAGTTTGGTTTGTGTGTTTTTCCTTACATCCTTTGGATTAAACTGATTTATTCACTGTATGTTTTTAAGCACTATGCCGATGCAGTCATAGGTTTGCATACAATCATTTTATGCATGGTTGTCATAATCTTGGTATTTTTAATGATTTATTTTAATGTTGATAATATTGAACTATTCAGTCTGGATATATTTTGTTTTGTAAAGGGCCTTCAGAATGTGAGCAGTGCTAGAAACTGTAAGTAAACTAAATTGGATTGAATCTATATATATATATATATATATATATATATATATATATATATATATATATATATATATATATATATATATATATATATATATATATATATATATATATATATAAACTTCCGATGTGCACTGAAAGTAATGCGCTTCCAGCTTAAAAGGAGAAAAGAATACCTAACGTCTTTGGTTCCCTGTTTTTCTGTTTAAAGTCCTCTGATGTGGTGTAGGTATTTAGCATGCAGCCTGGGCCTTCCTCTCTCAATAGTTCACAGCTATCTGCTATCAGCATATTAGTGTTCCTGGAATGGACTTTCCACTGTAAGGTATACTCAGCAGAAACGGGGAAATGAAGGAGTGAGAGAAAGTTGAGAGAGAGAGAGCAGAGGTGAAGGAGATGTTTCTAGGGTGGGAAAGGGGAAGATGGCAATGCGATTGCCCTGAAACAGGTTTGATCCCACCGAGGAATTAAAGAGATGGGCGATAAAGTGAGAACAGTTCAGAAGAGAAAATATGTAAGACCCTGATAGAGAGGGGCCAACAGGACGAGGACGGCCGAAAAACCCTCTGGAGAAAAGCTAGACGGAGATAAAACTTGGAAGAAGGAACGAGAAAGCAAGGCAAGGCAAGACGCAGAGAGTGAGAGAAGATGGAGGGAGAAGATAGATGGCCCTCTGCAGACTTGCGCAGTGTGATGGTGGGTAACGCAAGGTCACCATGTGAACCGGCCAGAACTGACGCTGCAGCAGCAAGGCAGTGGAATGATAATGGCCTCTTTATGTTTGTGGGGAGCAGTTTGTTTGTTTGCGTGGCTTTGCGTAAGACTTTGTGCAAAGAGATAACCTGTTCTCATTGAAGGCACCACTCTTTTTGTCTCCCGCTACACTCGGACTAACAAACAAATACAGAAGCAGGCATATCCTCGCTGCTGTTATTCCCAACCCAAAGCCCCTTACACAGTAGGTACGAGTCCACCCCCCCCCCACCCATCTGCTGCCCAATTGGGCGTCTGAACACACTGTTAGACTGTTAAATCTCTTCCTGCGGCATGGTCCTAAGAGTATGTTTGTGTGTGTGTTTTATTTTCTCCCTTATCAGCTCAAAGAGTGGGTGGGGTTTCCTCAGCTTTGATTGTGCAAGCTCAACATGCTCTCTCACACCTATTCCTCATGTTTGACAGCCATGGCGTGGCAGAAACGGCCAGTTGTGTGTGGTATTTGTTATATTTAGTGTACTTAGTTTTACACACGTTTGCTAAACCCTAATATCCAATAAGTTTAGCTTTTACCTTCTGCTACGAGTCTGTTAGTTTTGCGGCCGCTTCCAGATCTCTAGTTTTTGCAAAGTTTTGACCTGTCGATCTCTCTTTAAGAAATGTCTTAAAAGGAGTAGGTATAAAACCGGCATTCAAAATCTTTTTTTTTTTTTTTTTTTGTGAGCATCATTGAATATTTGTATTCGAGGCAGAGACAATGTCAGGTTGTGTGAAAGAGAGCAATCGTCACAATAAAGGTTTTTTTCCCTTACATTAAGGAAAGACAAAATGATTATGACATTGATATTTCAAACTAGCTTTATCATCTTAGCGCAGTGGCTAGCATTACTAAAGCAGTCTGTGTGGATTCCTTTGAATATGCACTCATGTTTCTATTCTCAGAAGCCTGACAACAAATCCAGCCCGTTTTAGGACACCCAGAGGTTGAAATCTCAAACGAAAAAAAAAGTGCAACTTTGCTGTAACTCGTTCAGGATAAATGGGTATAAAATACAGATAGGTTTCGGCTTGTTGTGAAAGATTATTCCTCTGTAAATGCCGTGTCATAGCTCTGTGTTTACTCTAAATATCTAACTGACGCTGTAAATAGCTAACCTTTGAATCTTCTTCCCTCCGTAAGAGGGTCTATACCGAAGAGTGTTGCTGCTACCGCGACCTGTTAACAGGTAGCAGCATCTTGAAAAGTATTGAAAAGTTGATAAGTTGATTTAAAGAAAATGAAGACTCATAAAAAGCATGCAAAAGTCCTAAAGCAATTTAGTAAATTCTTAATTTTGGTTAGTATTGATATTTTTTTTTTTTTTTTATGTTATCAAAAATAGACGACGTCCCCATAATCTGCCGCATCTGACCTCAGAGTGGCGCTAGCGGGCACACCAACACAGCAGGCTGAGGTGTTGTAGTGTTTACACACCATTTTTAACCACCTTGAATGAAATTTAATATTAATAATTTATTAGTGTATTGCGATTTTATTTTAGAAGGTCTTAAAAAAAGTATTGAAAAGGTATTAAAATAGATTTTGAGATCCCAGCATTTACCCCGTGTTAGCTCTACGGTCGGTTGAACTGAAAATCTGCTGCATGGTGCGCGTCTAATTTTTTTGTTTATTATAAAAGAAATATTATTTACATTTTTAGAGGCAGCTGCAATAAAACCCTTAAATACTAGAAGGATTCAATTGCTAAATGTATATAGCGGCTAAAGGTAGACGGGCTTCCAGATCCTACATTATACGTAGTAAACCCTGTTTGTCTCATTTTAGTTTTCAACATCATTGACTAGGAGTAAACCACCTGTACACAGGTCATGTACCTAACACAAAAAAATGAAGTCAGCTAAACAGTGAGTACAACTTTTACGTACATTTGTGGCATAAATTGTTCTAGAATGATGATGGAGAACCCAAAAGCTCTATTTAGGCAGCAGCAATGTCGTTCTCAGCTACTTTGGGCTGGGGTCAGTGGTTTTGATTATGATTTTATAACAAACATTATATACACTGAAATCCCCACTCAACCCATGCCTGTGTATGAAAAGAAGCAGGTTCTTCTGCCTGGCTGACAGGGAGTTCCTTAGAAATTCTTGATTTACAGATTCTAAATGAGGTTCATGTCATTGCAACAGTACAGTAATCTTATCATTATTTTGAAATACAATTCCAGGGGCACATTTTTGTTACTGAACTGCAGTTGTTGGGAACTTCACGGCAGTACAGAAAGCACTCCTACCACTAATAATAGCCTTATTTTCCTATTTGTCTGAGGAATTTGCTCTTGGTTTTGAAGCAATGGCTAAAACAAGTTCTTCTGACATTTACACAACATTTGTTACTAACTGCTTGCATATTCATGTGCAATTCTGATCTGAGAATGACTAATTTGGAAATACTGATGTAAGTCTGCACCACCGTGTGTGTGTACAGCTCAACATACTTCCAGAAAAAACACATTTCTTTTGTGTTCTCAAGAAACATAGAGTACAATATACTGCTTTGAGAAAGAAAAAGGTCATTGTCAAAGGACCCGTTCTAAGAAATGAAGTCCAGCTGAAATAAAGCACCAGTACTAGATGTAAAAGGGAAAATAACCTGGAAAAACATTCGTAATGGCAGCTATTGGAAATCAAGCCTAGGTTCCCTGAATAGTCTTGTGGGCAAACACTGAGGGGTTTGGGGACGAAATCACACTGGGTGTATTAGAAATACAGTAGAATCAAAATTAGCCTTTAGGCTAAAATACAAACCAGCAGAGACAAAGAGAGTGTCAAGGTTCAAATTGAAAAGCACTCCATGGGAGTGTTTCCCAACCCTGGTCGTCAAGACACACCGTCCTTCATGCTTTAGAAGTTTCCCTGCTTTAACACGCCTGCTTCAGATAATTGCAGTTCAGTGAAAGCCTGTTAATCACAACAATTGACATCAGGTGTGCTGAAGAAGGGGAAACATCTAAAGCATGCAGGGGAGTGTGCCTTGAGGAGCGGGGTTTATAAACGCTGCTTTATGTAACCTGCTGATCGTCAGTAAGACAAGGATTCAACCAATCTTTTCCTTTCAACACTGTCACCAACCATAACCTATCAGATATATTTTCTGAAAATGAACATTTGTTTGAGAGAAAGAAATGTGATGGATGAATTGTAGCAGTTTCAGGACAACTGGAAGCTCACAGCTGTTCTTTGGACTGATGTCTACAGTCTAGTCAGCCTTACAGGATGTGACGCAACACTGTTCTATGATAAACAAGCTATTTTCCCAGACTGTTGTGGCTCAGAGGCTGGCCTACTTGAAGGAGTTTGTTGTTTCTAGATTTAACTCTTGTGAGTACATGCAAACTAAAAATAAACATCCCGGGTATTCCTAACAATGTACCTTGTTGCACTCCTCTACTTTTAGTACATGATGCAACAGTTTCAGAGTCAGGTGTCTCTGAAAAGATAGAAAAAAAAAATACAACAAAACATAACAAAAACATAACAAAAAGACAGTATCACCTAAAAATGAGTTTTTATTTGTATTTTATCATGAAATGAAACATCAAACATTATTCATACCCTTCCTGACAGAGCAATAAAAGCATTCTTATAAGATCTGACAAGCTTTTTGCATCTTTCCATTGGTATTTTCATGATGTATCTTTGTGATGAACTCCTAGGCTTTGAGGTTGGAAGGAATTCCTGGCATCACCCTAATCTTAAGCTTTCTCCAGATTCTCTATCAGAGACTCTAGCGGGGGCACTCCAAAATATTGAAGTTAATATTACTTTAAGTCAGAAGAAACACATTGGTAAAGGTAAAAGATTAAAGTTTGGGTTGTTTAAACAGTCATTCAATTAATTAAATTCAGAAATACTTTATTTATCCCAAAGGAAAATAACATTTTGTTGTAACTCATGTTATCCAATTATCTTCAGAGTCATTGTGGACAGTGATGCTGTGGGCAGGAAGGATCTCTCGTAGCGGTCAGTCTTGCAACTAATCTGAAGAGGCCTCTGACTTAAAGCTGCAGTGGGTAACTTGAATAAAAGTAACTTTTTGTGATATTTCCTAAAACTGTCCATATGTCCTGAAAGTAGGAAATTAGATTTGTAATCTGTTAAAAAAAGCAGCTCAATTGGTCACGCCTACAGCCTCTACTGCGATTGGCAAGAATCCACCACGCCCGGTAGAAAACACCCAATCAGAGCCAGAGCAGCGTCTGATGGAGTGTCTGACATCTGTCCATCACTCCTCACACACACACCACGACCCGCCCCTCGCTCCGCTACGCAACCGGCTGCGCTCTGTCAGAACCAAGGTCAGAACAGCTCTTTGACTAGCGGCAAGAAGCTAGGAGTTAGCTACGGCCAAGCAACAGCCACCTAAAGAGAAACTGCCCGTACCGCCGCTGCCAACAACAGCATATACGGCTAAGATAACAAAAAAGAAGATGACCGAACAGGACAAAAAAGCTAAGAAGAAAGAAGTTGACCGAGCCCGAGATAAAATGAGGGTAAATATTGGCGTAGCCTTTGAGAGGTGGAGGGAGCTACGGGACCTGAAAGCGTTTAAAACTGATACTGAGTTAGCAATGTTTCTGCTTGTCAGGTAATCACCCTTGCTTGATTAATATTAGTTTGGTTTTTTTGGTAGTGGTATTACAATAAACCTCCGCAGCGCGTGCGATCATCCGTGCACTCACAGCTAATGTTGTCGTATGTGGTTTACTATTGTTTTGTTTGCTAAAGTGAAGACAAATCTTAGGGTCTCCACACACCTTCCATGATTGCGCAGTAACACTAACACTTCTGGAGGATTCTTCTTCGTTGGTATTTGGCGGGTTCTTCTTCTGGTCGGCGGACTGGGAATCAAAACTAGGAATCGTAATTTTAAAAATTGAACGATTCCGGGAGAATCGACTTATGAGTCCCGGTTCCTCTCGATTCTCGATTCCCAACCCTACTGCTAATCCACCTCATTTGCTTTTGCCACTCCTCTTTAAATCTCTTTCTGGCCGTATGGTTAGAAAGCTGGGCAGAGACGTTGGAGTCGGGGATATGATTTTTGCCTATTATGGTCGAGATAGTTTGAACCTCCTCCTTCTCTCTCTGCTCTTTAATTCTGCTCTGCATACATGAAGCCTCTTTTTAAACTCCTCTGGGATTTTCATGCAGGCAATGGTGCCAAATAAAACACTTCTGGTAGCATTTTGGTTCTCAATGTGAAATAGTTGGTGCATACCTATACCTATTTCGTGTATTCAGTTGATATAGTTGGATCCGCGTTAGTATCTGTTTAATTCCAAACTCTACTGAGATGGTGCGTTAGCAGGTGGGTGTCAGAGCCACATGTGACTGCTGCTGGAATTTAGAGCTGGGTCCATCTTGTCTGTCCACTGCTGTGGACTGAATCAGAGAGCGGCAGCCGTGTTCTCTGCTCAGCTGTCCTCTTCTCCTCCCTGTCATATGGAGTTAAACTCAAGCTTGGACACCAAGAAGAGATGGGGACTGGCTTTGTGTGTCCTTCGTCTGCGTCACAGGGCACTCCGAACCAGGTAGATGTTGAGCTTTCATCAGTCCGTGGGAATTATTATTTGCTTTGGGTATTCAAATTAACCTGGTTTCTCTACACAGACCAGCGCATTTCCCTGAAAGAAGTATACTGTAGAAAGACTACACCAACATAAAGGGTTGTAAAAACTGGCTTAGTTTGAAGGAATGATTTGAGACTAACAATGAAGATGCTCAGTCACGCAACTCGCATAGTTTTGGTTGTCAAGTTTAGCAAACAAGGCTTTTTTTGGTCCTCTGATTTTACCCTGAAGGAATCTGTGTTATTTTAAAACTCATTTTCACATTTTTTTTTCATGTTAAGCTTGAAGATTTGTGTCTATAAAATTTGGAATTTGCACCTCTAAGGTTAATACCATGCTGGTTAGAAATGTCATGGTAGGGAGAGTGTAATATTCACTTGATAATTATGAAACTCTCTGCTGATACTAGTGGATCTGGTCAAAACCTAAAACACATATCTCTTTAATTTCATTGCAAGTAAAATAAAAACAAATCTGTCCAGCAAACGCCTTAGTAAGTTTCTTATTAAGTGGTGCTAAAAACCATTAGGACAAATATTTAATTTCTTTTCTTCTCACTTAAATGGCTAAAATGACCTCACATGAGTCCAATAGGAAACATATTATAGTTATATATAGGTGTGCTGTCACTGGTACCATCCATTTTGTCCAGCAGTAATTAGTAGAGATAATTTAGAGCCTGCTTATGAAAACTATTAATGGAGAATCCCTTCACAGGATCATGATTATCAAGCTTCAGAAATGGCCTTTGCTGCAATAAACCCCCATATGAGTGATGTCAACATTTTAGTAATGTAGCTAGTCATTTAATTCTCTATATATCAAATAAAAGCATTCTTGTAGATAGAAGATACGGCTGGACACTCACAGAAATTGAAAGATCCCTCCATTCATTTAATTTTTAAATGTCTTTTTTTCCCTTTTTTTCCAGAACACAATTTTTAACACTAACCAGTGCAATCATCATGAGATTTTTGTGTCCCAGGTTGTCATGGAAGGTTTGGTTTGTTTGCTTTCAAACATGCAGCCCCTTTTTTACCCCTGAACCCTTAAAAGCCTTCAGGCAAGCCTTGTTTTTACCTCATCTCTTCCGAACACTGTACAATCTGTTTGCTGTAGTTCCTGGTTTGGATACGGCCAACTTAGTTTTCATCACAGATTAAATAATGTTTTCCAAACAGCTGATTGTGCATTAGTTGTTATAGATTAGTTGTCATAATTATACCAGGGGTCTGCAACCTTTACAGTCCAAAGAGCCATTTATGCCCTCAGTCCAGGAAAATAAGCTGTTTAGAGCCACAAATGTTACATGGCCTTTTGAAACCTTTAATTTTTGATAAAGAAATACTATTGCAGTCACCATTGTCCATTTCTATTTTGGTTTAAAAAAGAAAAAGAAAAACAAACCTTTTGCAAAACGAAAATGGATACCTGTTCCTCAGTGGGACTACCGTCGGCCTAGTTTCTGCTAGGAGTTCTCGTTTTGAAGGTTCCTGATGAGGCAAACATCAGTGCGCTAATCAACAATAACTAATCTTTTTGCATGTTGGTGTTCGTTAACTCTATATTACTGTTCCTGTTTGCTCTACCTATACTTATTATTGCTGATACAGAGATTTTCAAATTTAGAGTACCACTAAATGCTAAATGCAAGTGCCATTGGAGGTACTTGAACCATGGCCCTACATTCTAGAATGGAAGTGTACTTTAATAACTGCACAGTATTTTAGCGTTGTAATTTTGCCCTTACTGTATATGATAATTCTTAAATCAGTTTTATATTTTTTTTTTCTTGTGTGAATCTAAATGCCTCGATTTTATGGCACTTTGTTGCAGTTACACCTGGATTTCCCCTACAATAAAGCCTATGTCTATTCCGTTCTATTCTATTTTCTTTTTTTGAATATTCTGACGGTAGAAGTAGTTATTTGTTAAGGATGCAACACTA
Organism: Valencia hispanica; assembly: GCA_963556495.2. Taxonomy (NCBI): domain Eukaryota; kingdom Metazoa; phylum Chordata; class Actinopteri; order Cyprinodontiformes; family Valenciidae; genus Valencia; species Valencia hispanica. The sequence continues at coordinate 39,306,395 of OY747706.1, forward strand.
CACACAAATTACTGTCAAGTAAGTGCTTGCGTTTTGAACTCGATTCACAGTTTGGTCAGCTTTTATTAAGGTTACTTAGTACTAGTAAGCGTGTTTGTACGTAATTCAACAGTGATAACGGTGTGCACGTTTTTTTTTCTCTAATAAAAACTGTCCATAAATTAATATTCTTTAAACTAAAAGCATACAACTATTAAAAGTATATATTTATAACATTCTCTATATGTCAGGATCTAGGGTTGTTTTGGGTTTTTCTATTGTTCATTTTCCCATTCTCTGATTGATGTTTAGCTTTGCCTATTCTTTACTGTAAACTGCTTTCTTTTTAGTTATTTATTCTCTTCTGATTTGTTTCCTCAGTTATTGTTTAATAGTAAACAAAGGAAGGAAATTGTTTGTTTTCTCTCTCTCCCTCCCTTCCCAGCTGATCCTCATTACCTATTTTCCTCTGCCTGCTCTCCTCCCAGCTGCATCTACTCATCTCTAATCACCTCCTCTTGTTTCCTTGTCATTTTCACCTCCCGCTCAGTATGTATGTATTCCTCTCTATTTCATTCTCTGCTTTCTCCATCTTTTTTCCCATCTGCTGCTTGTGTTTTCCCTCGTTGAGCAGTTTTTGTAAGTGTTCGCACTAATTTGTCCTCATTGAAAATATCCTCTTAAATTTTCAAGCTTCAGTCTGCCTGCTTCTGGGTCCAACTCCTACTTAAAGCATGACACTATATCTGATTTAGCATTACCGTCAGTAGTTGAGGGCAACACCAGAAGCTGTTGAAAAGACATGGACAACTGTAGCTTGTATTTGCGTATATTAAGCTGGTGTCTGTCATTTGCTGGTGAAAATGTTGACTAGAGGGACCTTTTTGGCCTCTTACTTTCAGCATGACATTAAACCCAGGTTTTTGACAACATTTCTGCCGCTGGCTAAGATAGTTTGCTAGCTTTAAGCCCCAGTTTGGGTTGTTTGCAAGAGGTTGTTAGAAGACTACAGGCTGCTGGGTTTGTTCTTTAGCCTATTTTTCTACGTAGCAGTTATTTTAATATTGATGCATTTTCAAGTGAGGAAGATAGAGCCAGCTACATGTCGTATCGCTGTTGAACAATGCTGCTCTAATCTTTAAGCTCTTGTCGGTCCGTCAGGCTCTTTTGCTACGTTATTCCTTTGTATGCTACCTTTCAAAAATAGTGTGGCAGAACGTACAGTTACAAACTTTTGTTCTGCAAGCAGAACCGATAAGGTTCTGCTAAAACGTTGGATGTGAATATGCATACATTCACATCTATTTTTCTTTTAATATATGCATAGGATAACTCCAAGTTATGCAAATATAATGAAACAAAAGAAACAGAAGAAGACACAAATGAACATTTGTGAGATTCTTTTTATGTCGCAGAAAAATCTGTGTCAAGCACCAAATAGGCCTATCCCACAACTGAGCTGAACGGGTTTAACTTGGGTTTTGCATATCAGTATTTATTTATTGTTTTATTAAACTTTCTGGATGCATATAATGTAAATTAAAAATAGAAAGCTAACTGCATTTTGAAATGAGGCACTGTGTAGGAGTTGATAATGGCATTTTGCATATTTGCACATGGCTTATAGTGGACGCCCTCAGTGGGTGTGGGCAGCTGTAACAATGAAACAGCTTTGTGGCCTGATTGCTTCTCTGCACTGAAATGTAAACATACAGAACATGGTGAACAAGAGCATTCTGGAGAGAGGAGAGGACTGCGAAGTGAAAAAACACTGCTGATTCCTAGCAGCATTATGTGTTAGAATTGTGGTTCCTTTCCCATCCAAGTGAAGTACATCATGAACAGTATCTTTGGGTATATGATTGGTTGCATGTTTTCCAACTTTTCTATTGGACTTTGTAGCAATTCATACAAGAATAGATTTTTACTGGATGTCACGTTTGTGTGTTCGCATCATGCCCGTGTGTGAACTGCATCAAATAATGGATGTACCATATAGCTGAGTCAATATAATGTAGTGAATGGACTTGTATCCACTGGCCTCTGGGGATTTTCCCCAACAATCAATACAGTCTCTGTAAATTGGAGTGACAAACACCCACATGACCAGTAGCCTCAAGGATAGTGGTCTGTTGGGTCCCCACTTCAATGCAGTCCCAATCTATCTTTAACCTTTAACCACGATGTTGGAGTAAATAAAGTTAAGAAGAAGATTGAGTTTTAGCAACCGAAAATAACTGACTGTGCACATTGGACGGAAGCAAGTCAGCAAATTAAAGTTCTAGTTACATTTTTTTCAGGCATTAAAATATCATGAAAGGTTCAAAGAAAGCTTTTAAATGAATTGATTTTTGAATATGTGGATACATGAGGATTCTTGTTTTACAAGATCTAATATTAAAATAAGAAGAGCTATCAGCGTGTCGCTTTATCTAGTGAAGTAAGGATGTGTTGTTTTTGTACTTGCTTTAGACTCACCTGTGACAAGCTCTGAATTCTGAGACAAATCAATTGCAGCATATTTGACAGTTTAATTGTTTTTTTTGATTTTTTTCCTTTTTACGAGTCTGGATTGCATTTCAGCAGTTCGAGTTGAAAATCTGAAATTTCCCAATCAAACCTGAAACTGGTTGATCCACTGAATAGAAATTGCTTTAATCATAGTATTCAATTAAAATATACGTATGTAGCCTAAAGGGAAATGAAATGTAATTGTAACTCTCCTCATCCAAGTATCTACAAAGAGTCATTGTGGAGGGGGATGCTGTGGGCAGGACGGATATCCAGTAGCCGTCAGTCTTGCAACAAATCTAAAGAAAACAAATCTGAAGACTGTTGTAGGGCTGCAACGATTCCTCGAGTAACTCGAGGAAGTCGATGACAAAAAAGCTCCGAGGCAAATTTCCCTGCCCCGAAGCTTCGTTTAATTCTTGTTACCAAAGTCTGTTTACTTTCAGACGCTCTACTGTTGTATCGCTGCCACTTTGTAGACGATTAAAGCATCATGTTTCACCCAGACTGAAATAATTGACACATACGAAGATTTGATCCCACGCAAACTCTAGGGACACAAGTGAAGCAATTTTCTTTCCTTTACCAATGGCGGAAAATGTGAACACAGAGTGTGAAAAAGAATGTCTAAGGTGTGGGACCATTTTATGCTAAAATGTAGTAGCCTGCCACCATCAGCGTGTGAATGGGTGCCTGACTGCATGTAGTGTAAAGCGCTTTGTGGTCCTCTGACTGAAAAAGTGCTATACAAATGCAGGCCATTTATATATATATATATATATATATATATATATATATATATATATATATATATATATATATATATATATATATATATATATATATATATATATATAAATATAAATAAATAAAATTACTACCGCTCAAAGGTTTTGGATCACTTTCTCATTAGATACAATAGGAAAGTGATAAAAAGGAAGGAAAAACCTCTTAAAACCCAGCACGTTAATAGGGATAGGAAAGAGAGACCAACAAAAACTATTTTGGTATAATAAGCCTGTATAGTTTCCAGATACAAATGAACCACATAAGGAAACACAGATGGAAAGATATCATGATGGTCACCTTCTTCAAAACCTATGTATCATGCACACAAGATATAGATTATAAAGAAGAATGTCTTAGTGTTTCTCCTTTTATTTTGAACATAGCATGTCTACAAGAGTTTAACTTTATAAATTGTAGAAGTTCATGACTTACCAGATCCTCATCAGATTTCTCTTTCTCACTTTTGCTGGCTTCTGCCAATGCTTTCCTGTAAAAGAGGTGGCAAATGATGAGAATTATTTTTTTACTTTAGTAAATGTGTAAATAAAGCCATATTTTGCCAGCTAATTAGTTAATGGAGATATTCAAATTATATGGCTTGAACAATAATTTTTGGCCAAGTATGTTACAACCTGTTTGTTTGTTTGTGAATATCAAAGATATCACTCTTTTAGTTCCCATTTTAATTGCAATTGAGCTCATGGTGACAGTAAAAACGAGGCTAAACCTTGGCAAAAATGGGTATGCCAAAGACTCATATTTTAAAATACTAGTTCTGATAACATCAAACACAAAATAAAGATGAAACCGACAACTCTGCATAAGCACACAAAGTAATGACACTGGCAAATGTGGAAGAATAACACTGCCAGGCAACAGGGGAAGACAACAGGGTAAACAACAGGTTCAGGGCAGAGGAGACGACAGGTTGTAACAACAAGTTGCAACAACAGGGAAGACGACAGGTTGTAACAACAAGTTGCAACAACAGGGGGAGACGACAGGTTGTAACAACAAGTTGCAACAACAGGGGGAGACGACAGGTTGTAACAACAAGTTGCAACAACAGGGAAGACGACAGGTTGTAACAACAAGTTGCAACAACAGGGGGAGACGACAGGTTGTAACAACAAGTTGCAACAACAGGGGGAGACGACAGGATGTAACAACAAGTTGCAACAACAGGGAATACGACAGGTTGTAACAACAAGTTGCAACAACAGGGAAGACGACAGGTTGTAACAACAAGTTGCAACAACAGGGGGAGACGACAGGTTGTAACAACAAGTTGCAACAACAGGGAATACAACAGGTTGGAACAACAAGTTGCAACAACAGGGGGAGACGACAGGTTGTAACAACAAGTTGCAACAACAGGGGGAGACGACAGGTTGTAACAACAAGTTGCAACAACAGGGGGAGACGACAGGTTGTAACAACAAGTTGCAACAACAGGGGGAGACGACAGGTTGTAACGACAAGTTGCAACAACAGGGGGAGACGACAGGTTGTAACGACAGAGTAACAAGACCAGAGCAATTACAGAATTAAATAAACCTGAAAAGGCTAAATGTTTGGTCAGGTTAGTCATTTACATGGGCAATGAAGTAATTAATTGCAAGTTTGTATCTGGCAAAATTACTGCTGCCAGTTACATAGACGCACCTAAATACTAACTTACTTGTTAAGTTGACATAAACGGTGTGCCTAAGAACATAGACAAACATTTTTAGCACATTTGGAACCTCATAGTAAACTCTACACTTTGTTAAGATAAGCTAGTAAATTAAACTAGTTTATGAAGCTGCCTAAAAAAAATGGTCATAAATCATACAACTGTTGTACAATTACAACTGTGTTGAGTTCGGTAATAAACGTACTTTTTTTTCCACCGTTTTGTTCTAGCTGGAACTTCGGAGTTTTCACAGCCAGAGAAGACGTATTTTCTTTTCAATCGATCCATTTTCTGCTCAGCAACAGAGTGTGCCAGCGCAACTCTCCAAGTGCCTGTAGGGCTTTGATTGGTTCTCCTCCCCCAACCGTTAACAGATCGCGTTAGCCAATCATCGAACGCTAATGTTGTAATCTTAACCAATCATGTGAAGTGCGGGACAATATTTGCGTGCACACACACAAAGGATTAAAACGGTCGTTAAAACATTTCTTTGCATATTAAAATATCGTCAAAGTATAAGTATGCCCTGGTGTCTTGGACTCAGGGACCGGACAAAGACGCGGTTAGTATAGTCCCCATCAGTTGGATAATCGACTTTGATCTGGAGGATCTGTCTAGAAAGTACTTGGTGGAATGCCGCACATCTACCAAGAGACCTGTCAATGGATGGGAAGTTGAGTTGGCAGTGGTGCTTCAGATAGCAGGTAAGTTAATTCTTTTTATTCCCAACAAATAAACAATAAAAAATGTTGTAGTGACTGTAATGTTGAAACTTTTGCGGAAGCAACCGCCGAGGACGGTTGATCCACGTCATCCTTTAATTTCTGATAGTAGAGGACACCTGCTTATACCATGGTCACTTACTAAAGAAATGTATATTTAACCAATTGTTAATACGTTAAAGTTGTTTTTACCGTTAAAATCGTAATTCTTTAACAAGAACCGACTGAGTGGATTATTTAATAGCTATGTGAGGCGTTGCCAAGGTAACCGGCTGGGGCCATTACTACAGCTCGGCTGGCCCAGGCTTCTTCTTATATTCTCCTTTTTCTTTCTCTTCTATTGCTTCCTAGTCTTCAAAATCACCCAATTCAGCAAATACTTTAAAGGACACAAGAAAATTACTTATGTTTTGTCTACTGTCTTGCCCTTGTGATAAATAAACTGTGAAATAACGTATGTTAACGTATGTTCTGAGTTTCTGTTGCCACGGTTACCAACCGGCGTTTGAGCCAGCCAATCAGAACAGACTATTTACCCAGATTGTGTGTTTTACCCATTGACTGTATATAGTACCCAATGGTTTTACCCACTGCAGTTCAGGTGTGACATCACTTGAATTCACGGGGCTCCAATATCCCCCTGAAGACTTAAGTGGCTTAGGGGCCAACAGAAACATAGAGGTTGGCCAAAAAATGAAGAAATTCAATGCTAAGCAGTCAAAAAAAAGTTTGCTTTAAAAACTTTTGTCCAACTAAGATAAGATAAGATACAACTTTATTGTCCCATAATGGGGAAATTTCCAAATTTAAATTTAACTGCATACTTTAGTTTGATTTTCTTTCTTATACTCAATATCTCAATGTGACACTCCAGTGCTGCTAGGTTACATCAGTTTAAGAATGGAGTTTCATTTAATGTTATGATTTTAGAATGCCAAATTTTGACTTCTTTTATGGGTATTAGGTAAAGAGTCCACCTTGAAATCTGCCGAACTAGCCCTTCTGAAGATGGACACACCAAAGGTCAAGGACTATAAAAGAATCCGGAAACCAAAACGGCTGTTGTTTGAGGATGAGGAGGATTCGAATACCTCTGCTAGAGATGGAAACATCAACATTCCCAAAAAGGTATTTGAATCAGTGAACACTTGATGGGGACATTGTTAGCTGAAAGCATCACCACGATTAACAGCTAAAATAAGGATAAGCAACTCTTGATATTTTGGGCAGGTCCAGATTAATCTATCCTGCAGGACTTAGATGTTTCCCTGCTGCAACATACCTGATTTAAATTAAAAGGTTCTTTGACAGCTTGATCTTTTCATTTGAGTCTGGCTTGTTGGAGGAGGGGAACATCTAAAATCTGAAGGATATTGTCCAAAGAGATTCAGATTTGCTTATCCATGAGCTGTAGCAACCTTTTCCAGTCATTAAAGGTCCAGTGTGTAACAAATTCGGCTTTCTATTAATAAAAATCAAGTATTGCTTTCATAAATACGTATTTAACCGATGCGCATTTATTTGCACTATTTATGTTTTACGTTCCATTTTCTGTCAGACTAAACTACATACCCGTACTTACAACCAAATAAAAGTTTTTAATCAACAATTGGAAACTATACACTATACTAAACAAATTTGATATTACATTGATAAAGAATTATTTTAACATTCCTATGCTTTTGTTTGTTTGCCTGTTTGTGTTTTACCAGAATTAGAATTGCAAACTCAAATATAACTGACATTTCACTGTGAAAAATTTATGTTTTGTACAGAAAGAGAAAATGGACAAACTTGCAGCTCAGAGGCGTGCCGAGGAAGATATTATATCTGATGACCAACTTTCACTGGGGCTCCAGAATCCAGGAGAAAGTCTAATCAATGGAAGGAAAATCCCAGACTGCGCAACATGATAGTAAAAGGCAAGTATCTATTTAATGAATTCCTTGATGTGTATTTCATTTTACATTTGATACAGTAGCGTCTTTGTCTAAAAAAATGAGAGAGAGAGAGAGAATACATTTGTAATTATTGTAGAGCAGATGATAGCGCAGCTCTTCAAATATGTTCATTGTTTCTAATTGGAAACATTTGACATTTACTTTGAGTATTTTTTAAAGTGTAATTGAACCCCATCAAAAATCATAACCCCGCCTCAGACAACATTTGAAAATTCTACAAAGTGGGCGGTGCCAGGAAGCACGGAGGGGTATGGCCAAGTGTGGAGGATGAGCGGAGGGGGGAACGTGGGGGTCTGTTCAGGAGGACAATGACAGCTTGCTTAATCTGACACTGAAACATGGACAGTGACCAAAGCGACGTTGGCAGTTTTGCGACTGATCGATCTAATTTTGAATGTTAGCCTATGTTAGCATTACCACTGGACTCTTCCTGTCTCCCTCTGCCTCAGCGCTCTGAGCCAGCGGATCTCCTCCGTCGTCACCAGAGGTAGAGGGAGGCTTTATGGAGCCCAGCGGTCGCGAGCCATATCAATTCGAGCCGCTGGCTCAGGGCGCTGAGTCAGCGCTGCCCGAGGCTGGTGCTGCTGAGAGAGACACGATGGGTCCGGTCTCTGAGTGGTGATGCTAACATAGGCTAACGTTCAAAGCAGTATGTTAGCTATGCTAACTAAGTGCTAATGTGATAATAATGGTAACCTGAAAAACGCAATCCAACTCCAAACTCGCCACGGGGCCGGTATGTCTGATAGTTTTATACCCAAACCCACGGGCGTGTCTGTGAGACCATGGCTGCTGTGACACAGTCGATGCCTGTGACGTAAAGATGTACCGCTCTCCACCAATCACAAAATTCAAATGCAGTAGCCACCGTTCAACCCTAAAGGGGCAGCACTAAGACGTTTTTAGACCAAAAAGTGTAGAATTCAACAAGTTTACATGAAAATGTAAAAAAAATCCCAGAAACTGAAAAACTCAGGTTCCATTTATACAGTTTAGAAGCAAAAAAAAGTTGTTTTGGGGTTTAGTTACTCTTTAATGAACATTTATCCAAATAACTTTCCAGAAATTCCGGCTGTATTGACGGGCATCAGAACGGTTCTGCAGGAGGAAAAACCTGCAAAAGATCCCACCATCCCTGAGGCTGAATTTGAGGCAGAAGCGGCACGTCGTGAAGTAAGTAGTTTTCTATTGGTATGTCTGTTTGTTTGTAAAAATAAAAAATAAAATAAAAAAGTGCTTTCTGTTGCCGATGGTGAGTTTGTTGGTTTTATGTTACCAAAGTTGGAACAGCTGGAGTCACTGTCTCGCCCCACTGTTGGGAGACTGCAAAGGCCCAAAAGACTGCAAATGGGATGGCACGAGTGCTGCTGATGGGTCTCTTCACCATTGACATCCTGCTGAAGTCCAACCTGACGGGAGGAAAAAATAAATTCGATCCCACTGCAGAGAGACGTCAAGCTCTTGATGGGAAAAAGCTGCATGCTTTACTGGGTAAAGCATAAATAAGGTTTATAGATGGAATGGCATACTTCTCCTTTCTGTTGAATGTCATTCACTCATTCAATAGAAGGAAAATACCCAACTGACAAAGATTCAAGATGTGAAATATAGTCAAAATTTAAGACGGCTCTTATTTTGAGCGACACCCCGAGCCAGTGCTTGAAAGTAACTCTAAGCGACTACTGGTCATTTTTTGTCTACTCAGTCAGCTGAGTATATACAATACTGCTCAAAATCTCAGTACAAACATCATGAATTGCATACCAACAAACTATTTTCAGTAAAATAACACAAATTGCTGTTAAACAGTAATTAGTCTATCATTCAAAGTCAGTTTAAATCCTGGCTGAGAGAGACAACAGTGACTATCAGTCATAATTTCCTGATTTCTGAGAACAATTCAAGGCATTAACTAATTGGCATGATTTTCAGTTTCATCTTGTTTGTCATCTGGAATTTTGTAGCATTATTTTTTTTGTCTCTAGCACCAAACTATTTGAATTTGATTGGAAAATTTGGTATTGCACATTTCATTGGAAAATGCAGGTAAATGATTTGATTTAAATGTTCAAGTTAAAACACATACGAACTATGTTAAATGTGATGACATTGTAACATGTTCATTAGTAGCAACGCCAACTAAGTGGAACATCCTATTTTAGCACTACATCAGTCCCACATTTTTTCACTTATCAAGCTGATTTATTCTTTTTAGAGATTATGGTTGAATTCCTAAGTTAAAACTTCTACTTTCTTTTTGTGAATGCTTATTTATAGATGCTGTCCTGAATCACCATCCTGGGACCAAGGTATCAGAACTAAGGAAATCCCTCAACACAAGGATTTGTGAAACAAGGCACCAGGCAAAGCAGCAGCAGCGCTGACTAGAGTCAGACTGTCCAGCCAGACTATCATCGACACACCCCGACTTTTTCAGTAGTCTGACATCCATCCAACATCCATCCATCCATCATCCATCCATCCAACATCCATCAAATTTCTCTAAAATGTTCTAGTTTTTCATGCTGTTCTGTTAAAAGTGTAAATTGTTTATGTGAGCAATTCATTGGTTTCATAATTTTGTTTGTTGACTTGTAAATAATAAACATACAGCAAGTGTATTCAAGTCTACAATAATTTGTTTGTATCTTTATTTATGAATTTTACAAATGCATTACTTAGTATGTAATAACCAAAATATATATTTGTTGTGATCACCAAAACAATTACTCATATTTTCAATTGTATGTCGGGAACCAGATTATATAATAACCCGGTCGGTGGGTGGTATGTCATATATAAAAAAGATATTTACATATATGACAAAATGTATTCTTACTCAAAATCTGTCATATATGTTCCCATATATGTATGAACATATACATATATGTAACAATATATGTATCATATATGAATGAATATATCCATTCATATATGATAAATATATGCTCATATATATTTAGACATATATGATCCAATATATGTTTACTCAGAATTTGTCATACATGTTCCCATATATGTTCCATATATTTTCAAATATATGAAAAACGGCAATTCCTTATATATTATTGAATATTTTGCAATACATTTCTCAATATATTTTTTAATATATGAACATATATTTTAAACAATGTAAAATGTACTGTCTTTTACAGGTAATTGTAAATTATTATTAGTTGCTGACACCAGAATGGAGGAAATTCTTATTAAATCATTTCAAATAACTACCTAATCAGAATTTAAAAAAAGTAATATATTGATTTTACATATCTGGAGAAATATATTTTTCTTCCATAAGGGAAACAATTTTATTTGTATTCTTTTTTATGTTCTAGATGGTGTAATGTTTAGTTTGTAAAATAATTATAGCCTAACTTTAATATTGAGCACATGTACAAATAGAAATACTATTTCATTGTGTAAAACTAAATTGATAAGCTAAGATTTACTACTAAAGGCTGAGTCTAAAAATAAAAAAAGGATAATAAATTAAAATAAATAATCATACAAGTTTAGCATTTTAAAAAGAACTTTTAGAAAATATCCCTCATAAAATTCATGTCCCATATTTGTCTCTTTTCAATATGGTCACCCAAAACACACCCTCTCCACACATAAAGGTATTTATATGGACAAAACTGCATTCATTAGCATATAGATTTACTTGTATGTGAGGTTTTCTTTTGTCCCCCACAGCGGAGCATAAGCAGCTTTTCCAGACAGCTCCCTCATGCACTGTGGAGGAAGCTGCAGGTTTTACCAAGTTGAAGTTTTGTCAAATAAAATTTTGAGGAATAACCAACAATTGCTTGGTCATTTTAAGAGGTCATTCATATTTTATAACACACAACTGATATAGTTGTTTACAAACACAAGAGTAATTTATTCGATTAATCGATAAAAAGAATCGATAGAATACTCGATTACAAAAATATTCGATAGCTGCAGCCCTAGACTGTTGTATGACCGTCTCATGACTGTCATCATAAAAACTAAATATCCAAGCAGCAGAGACAAGGTTACACAGTAACATGCCTGAGGTGACACCATCAGTTGTTGGCAAGCACTGCTAATCCACCTCATTTACTTTTGCCAATCCTTTAAATTTCTGTCTGGCCGTATGGTTAGAAAGATGGGCAGTGGGACGTTGGAGTCAGGGATGTAATCCTTGCCCATTATGATCAATGGAAGATATTGTTTGAACTTCCTCCCTTCTCCCTCTGCTGTTTGGTCCTACTCTGCATCCTTGCAGACTCCTTTTCAACTCCTCTGGGATTTGGGGTTGTAGTTAAAGTATTATTTGAGCTTTTATGCTAATCACCTGCTCCCAATTTTAAAAATACCTTGTTGCCATTATTACACATCATAACTAGGCCTGTCACAATAAATCAATTAATTGCAAGATAAATTTAGACCAGATAACAGTTTTATATATAAATTAGCCAAACCCATTGCTGTAATCAAAATGAATAAATTTAACAAAACACAAAACATAAAAGTGTCTGCAGGAAAAATAAATATGGAGTAGAAATTAAAACAGGAGTGAATAAAAACAAACATGACATTTGAATATTTTTGAAAATATATGCATACAAACTAAATAAGTTGCATGTGTGTTAGAAGTTCATCTGTAAGCTTCAGGCTGTCAGCCTGCACTACTGCAACTTCTCATTTCTCTGAAGCAACTGAAATGTTGGGGTTGTTGCCTTCTGTCACCATGTAGCTGCTGAAAATCTGTTCAAAACCCTTAAGTACAGTATGAGGAATGGATGGAATCCTGCTAAGCCACGCTGTGCAGCTTACAGACTGCAACGTGGGAGCACAGTGCCGCTTGTGACGTCAGGCTGCATCCTGAAAATAGCTGCGAGATCTAAGTTCTGCAAGCAGACGGATCCTCTGGAGGAGCGGAGAGAATGAGTCAGCTGTCTTGGTGCACACGGCCAAGATGGAGAGAAGGAAAGATGAACAGTGAATGAATCAGTAGGTGTAGATCGGCACCTCCGCCGCAATGGAGTTCCAGAGCTGAAGGACTGCCACAATGGTCTAAAAAGCTACGCCTTAACATTGGGAGCGGAGGACAGGGCTCTTGTTGCTAAGGAATACCTGTTACCTTGGTGATAATGAAAGATGTTTAAGGATGAGTCATTGAGTTTGAACTTGAGAGCGATCAGCTGTTCTGCATGGCTTCTCACCGGTCAGACATGTGTTAGTGATGCCTTGTGACTCTGTTTGTCATTAGCAGCAGGACACCTTCCCGATGCAGGAGGCATGATGCAGACAACATAAGACCAGAATACATGTATTCCAGATGATGTAAGATAGAGCAAGCTTTAAACACTGCTTCTTTATCTGTTGGATAAAAGAAAAACAGAAAAAAATCTCTTCAAGAGCAGAAAAAAAGGTACTAAAGGTACCCGGTTGGTACATTTGTTTTAAATTTTAACCCATCAAAACGAGAAATGTCACCAAAGGCATTAAACAGTTTAAAAGCAACCCACACCTGAGTAGCATTTAAAATACATACAGTATTTTGTCTCAAACAAGCCAATCAAAATTGCTAACAAGAAGAGGAAACCCTTAACTCTTATGTTATAGGTCAAATGTCCAGTTAGACTGCATCACTTCTGTATGTGTGTTATGGAAGACTGATCAACTCATATGCTGCAAAAACAACAAAGGAGACTCCAAGTCCAACGGTGTGTAGGCGAAGGAATTCGGAGCCAGACGTCATTGTCGTTCAATAGAAATGCGTCATCCTCTTCTCCCGAGCCTTTTAGCTGGAAACAAAATAAACACAAACTGGCAAGTGAAACACAAGGCATGTACAGATTTCTGGATCCCTGTCTTCTCACAACACCAGAGACTAATTATTCTTTTTGTTTATTGTCAGGGAATTCTCCTATTATCAGCAAAGACTGACTCTGTCTGTCTGTCTGTTCAAAAAATAATGTAAAAGTAGTATTGATTTTTGAAGGACAAAAAAAACTGTCTTTAATTACATTTTATTTAGACCCTTGTGCTGGAACCCTGCTTGCCAAACTACCGGGGACAGCTCAGTGTTTAAAATTCTCCTGGGTTGATTATTCACTGACATATTTTGTTGAGCTGCATATGTGTGCAGATAAATGCTTGTTTTTTGACAGTTAATTGAGAAACATTTGATGTCCACACCCTGACATTTTTCACTGCTCCTTTGTCCAAACAGCATTTTACAGCAACTAATCTGTTCGAGTGGGTTTTAAGTAGGTTTGAGGAGAAAGAACTTGGACCAATACCCTTCTCAGTCACTTTTTAGTTCTCGTCTATTGTGGATTTTGTCAAAGTAACTTATATCCATCATAGGGATGTGTATTTTTTTTTAAATCTGGGGATACGATATGTATCACGATACAGGGGATACGATATATTGCGCTACTATGAGTAAGACCATATACTGTGATTTCTAAAACTGAATTTAACTGTAGAAAAACTGTCACAGCATTCTAAACATTCCAACCTGTTTCATACTTAAACACATCGAGTTTTATTACTAGATCTAGTTGATCCACTGGAACAAAGAAGGGGGAAAAAGGCCACAAACTACCAGTCATACTTTTAATTTTATTCAAAAATGACTATCATCATTAATGATTCCATTCAAATTCTAAAAAAAACCAAAAAAACGGTATATTACTTTTGAATATCGATACAATATCATGACATAAAATATTGCGATATATCGGTGTATCTGTATATTCTTATATCCCTAATCCATCATCTATTTCTGGTGAGCTGGTGCCAATCTCCAGCAGTTATTGGGCTAGAGTCAACACCAACAGGCGACCTGTCCAGCTGATCGCCCTGGACAGGTCGCAGGTCTGTGTCAGAGCAACTTAATATACACACATAAGGGCAGTTTAGTTGAGCACAATAGAGTTGTGTTTTTGGACCCACACATGTACAGGGGAGAACATGGAAACTCAGTGCAGAAAGATCCCAATGGATTGGAACCCAGCACCTTCTTGCTACAAGGCTACCAACTACCAACCGTGCAGCCCTAGCTCACATTCTGTCGAGCATTTTCTACATACCTCATTACAGTGGAACATTACTTTCGCTGTCATGAACTTCATCAGACAGCATGACTTAACTGGTTTTCAGGTGTGAATAATGGACGAGGTGTTTAACATCTTTTTATCTACCTGAACATCCGTCACACTGGGATGTACCTGGGTAATTCTTCTCAGGAGGAGGAGGGTTTTACTGCCAGTAGACTACCCAGAAAAATATGTTGGCCTGTTGTTGTTTTTTCAATCCCTGGGGTTAGAGATACCATCACAGGGCGTGAGCAGAGAGGTAGAAAACTGTGCACTCATGGTAAAGGTGTGACGAAGCAGTCTGGACATGTCAATACTCATAAGAAGTTGGAGGGATGGATGACACATTCTGCGGTGGTTTCCTTCACGCTGCATGCGGCTTTAATGGCTGAAACCTTCTCGTCTGGACTTGTTACAGCCCCATTGACTGAAAGAGCGCTTTCAAATATCGAAGTGAGCAAGGATTTATTCTTGGTTTACTTATAGAAGTTTAAGGACTTAGCAACATAAACACAGACTCAGTCCATTTACATTAGCACAAAACATACTTAAAAGCTATACACAGTGTTTTTGAAAGTTCATTGCCAACACAATAAACCCAATAAATTGCAGTCATACTGTGGCTTGCCAAACTAATTTACTTTTCAGAATCAACCAGCTATTCTGTAAACACCTCAGAGGTTTGATAGAGAACAGTATACAAACAGCATGTTGAAGTAGGGGGGACAGACCAGACAGGCCACAGGGGTAAACTTCTGAAGGTTTAGGTTATAAAACAATGGAGCAAGCTTTAAACATCTCAATGGAGTGACATGAAGAAAGCCATAAGACGTTCTGTATTCAGTTTGCCACTAGTAGGGGGAGAAAGCAATAATGTGGTGGAAGGTGCTCTGGTCAGACGACACTGAAATGTAACTTTTTTTTGCTTACATGTAAAACTAAAGATGCACCATGTTCCATGTAAAATATGGAAGTGGGGGCATCATCCTTCGGGAATGCTTTTTCTCAGCAAGGCACAGGGAAAGTGTTCAGGGTCGATGGAAAGATGCAGGGCAATTCTGGAGGAAAATGCAGACCATGAATCAAATTTAAAATCTGTGGCTAACCTTTAGAATTTCTGTCTACAGATGCTCTGCTGTTCACTAGGGATGAAAGAAAATATTGATACAGCGATATATCGCAATATTTTATTTCCCGATTATTGTATCAATATTCAAAAGCAAAGTATCAGGGGTTTTTTTTTGGGGGGGGGTATTTTATTTTAGGATTTCAATTAAATTAATTCATTAATGATGACAGACATTTGTAGTTGATCCAGTGGATGGTTGTTGCAGAACACTTTGCTACAGGAATGTAATGTCACCTGACTTGCATTTCCTCTTCTACTGATAATTGCATTTGCAGCACACTAACAGCAGCTGTTCTATTTAAATAGTGAAATCTGCCACTCTGGTTTGTGAGTTGATGAAATGTACCTGACAGGTAAAAAATTCACCCTACCAGTGGTAGGGTGTTTTTCTTTTCTTTCCTGACCTGTTATTGTCTTTTGTTGCGTCTGCTCGTGTTGGTCTGTTTCTGTATGCAGGTTGTGTATTTGGACTTTCTCTATGCCTGAATAATCTCTCTGTTTAGTTTCTCCCCTTGCTCTGGCTGCTCAGACCTGTGTCTGTAGCTTCTGTTTTCATGTGATTATCCACATCCCTGTTCACATTTTTCGCCTCACCTTTGTGTTTCTCAGCCTTCTTCTGGCTTGTTTGTTGCCGCAGCCTTTTAAGTTGTTCCCCCGCTGGGTTTCCTTTTCTTTCTGTCACCATCCGTCCTCTGCCCATCCTAAAGAGACCGTTTTAATTTTTCTCACAGCTAAGCTTGGCTTCAAGGTATCCGAAGGTATCGGAGGGGTAAATACTAGTACAGCCAATAGCAGGATGAATCTCACTAAAGCGCTGAGCTTATAGATGTGATGTATGACACTCTACGTGACTGCTTTGGTAAAGAGGGAGCATCGTGCTGCAAGGACAGAGATCCTTGACAGCCCGCGTGTATGGTTTGTGTGTTTGATAGAGTTGTAAAATCACAATGGAATCTCAATGTCAAGTCATCACACCCCCCCACAAAAAAAAAATGCTGTTTGTTTAAGAGAGTGTGTGTTGGCCTTGTCACAGGTTTTGAGTCCCGGACCCATCAGGCCCCATTTTCTGATGTTGCCATGGCAACAAACGGAGAGGCTCTATAATTTGTTGGATCGTGTTACCACAGTTTTGTACATTTTAAGTTTTTTAAACTTGGTCCTGAGTCTTTGACTTCTTTGAGTTGATGTCGTCTGATTCACTTTTAGAGAGATAACTTTGACGCTTAAGCCGAAGATGTGATTATAACTTAAAGCTGGTGTACGTAGTTTAACTTTTTTAAAGAAATTGAAACATTTGTTCAAATTTGACTATCTGATCTTGTTCTGGGATATAAAGTAGGTCATCTTTCGGAATTGATATTTCCCCTAAGTCCCTCCCCTGGCCTCTACAGCAAATCGAATCGCTTACGGAAACCTAGAGCTGACCAATAGATTTGCGTATCCACAAGAGGGAGCCGTCAATCAACGACAATGTGCCCTGGTCCTCATCGTGCACTATAGGGTGACACGCCTCCGTCAGCTCAGCACACCGACAAAAATGTTAAACGAACGAATAATGTTTTGGTGAAAAAAGAAACATCCTTCCCTTGGAAAGCTCTATTGTAAAAAGTAGGTCAATGCTTGGTCCATGCAGTGATGCTCTGTCTGTTGACGCCGCCTTCCCTGTGCATGCGCGGAATGAGGCGTGGCTTTCAGCTCCTTTCAGGAGGGGACATGTTTCATGACAGACAGACGTTGAAAGCTCAAAAAAGTTAAACGGCAACGTGTTGTACTCTGTTCAGCCATCTTGTAATTTGCTTTATGTCTTGCTTTCTCTCACCGTCGTAATTATTCACTGACCTTTTTCAACCTGGTAGAAAATTCCATTTCCTTTTAAATAGCATTTTTCCACCTTTGTGCTTCTCATATGGTGTTAATTTTAAACACCTCATTAATGATGAAAATAGGTAACTTTGAGTTTTTGCCAAACACAACCTGGTAGTCTTTGTGTGTTATGGGTTCTCTGTTGAGAAATAAATCAGATTTTTGAGTATCCAGCCAGCCAATAAAGTGGAAAATTTGTCTAAATCTGGACATCAATCTATTTCTTGGTGCATATATAGTTTTCAGTAAGCTCAAAGGTTCAGGGTAGAGTTCTCGCATTAGGTCCACGGATATACACCACTCCTCCGGTATAATCACTGTAATACTGCCTGTAAGTTAAGATCCATTGCATAACTTCGACATTTCTCTGTACCTCAACTCTACTGCTTTGTCATTTTAGTGACTGACTTGCTGAAATGAAAAGCAATTATAAATAAATGTGTTTTTCCTTCTATGCTCAATTCGAAGTAAATGTATTTGATTTCCGAACAATTTATTTAGATTTAAAATCTTGGGGGTTTAGATACCCCTGCCTTATTTTCACTGCCTTCTGCTCACACCTGCTGCGACTTATCATTAGACGATGTGTTTGATTGACTATCAAAGAACTCAGATGGTTTTTATTTTTTATACAAGCGGAATTATTAGAAAGTTTTACGGGTGATTTTATTTCAGATTAACTATACCAGTTATTCTCAAACCGTGGTCCTCGGGGCCCACTGTCCTTCATGTTTTTTTATGTATCTCTGCTCAAGGACACCTGATTCAAATGACTGCATGACCTCCTCAGCATGTCATCAAGTGCTGCAGAAACCTGTTAATCACCCGATTACCTGTTTTTTTTGTTTTTTTTAAGTTGAAGCAAAAGGAATGAATCAAAATGTATATGTTAGAGTGTGCGCTTAGAACTGCAATGATGTTTTATTGTGATGTGATTCTAATCTTACTTTTTCAGTCCGAACATGAATGTAGTTTTATTTGTAGTTTTACTGGGACTGTTTATCCTACCTTTTAAAAGACATTCAATTAATTCATTTTGAGTCTCTGTAGATGCAATCTTGTTTTACACAGTGGTGACCACACAAACACCACTCAACCTGGTTACCGATCCTGTTGAAAATACCTGCAGTTTGAGACTGTCTGCTTTAAAACTACTGACTCCAGTTAGAAACACACACTTCAAAAAGCTCATATCTGAATGAAAGCACGTCTCACTTTGGAATTAGTCCTCTGTTCTTTCAGCTCTGTCTACAGTTGTCCT
Source organism: Valencia hispanica (assembly GCA_963556495.2). NCBI lineage: Eukaryota > Metazoa > Chordata > Actinopteri > Cyprinodontiformes > Valenciidae > Valencia > Valencia hispanica. The sequence continues at coordinate 39,325,361 of OY747706.1, forward strand.
TGTGAGTCATCACTTGAAACACAAAAATCAAATGATATATTGAGTTCTTGTTTAGGTTTGCTAAATTTTGTTTCAATGTTGTGTTCACAGGCCTGAAACCCAGCAGAAAGCCCTGGTTAGTACCCCGCCCCCTCCCCCGCCACCTCCTCCACCTCCCCCTGAGCTGGCAGGGCCAACAGAACCGGAGGAAGAGATCCTGGGCTCTGATGATGAGGAGCAGGAGGACCCAGCAGACTACTGTAAAGGTCAGAGTTGCAGACACACACACGTGCTGAATTCATCCGTTTGGGACCTTGTTCTCTCCACACCTGTGTTCGACCTTGACTGTTTTTTTTTTCTTTTAGTCTCTGTCTCTCTCTGTCTCTCTGTCTGTCTCTCTGTCTCTCTCTCTCGCTCTCTCGTGTGTTCTTACAGAATTCACATTACAACAGAGCATTCCATACCAATAGGTAGGCTTGATCATTTGTGTAAATCATGGAAAATTCTATAATTCATTAGCTGCCGTACATATTTTATGTGTTTAAAAAAAAGTGAAACATATAATCATTACTTATACTTTTCACTTGTGGTCCTGCTTGCAACTCACAACAGTTATATTCATGTTCATATTTGAAATATGAAACATATATGAAAAGTAAAGGCAAGTCTGCCGAGAACTGAGACAGAAATTGACCAATGTTCCAAACACTGAATTCAAAATACAGTGGCCGCCTAAGATGAAAGTAGGAAAAGAAAAGTGTCCGAGTTGTGTGTAACGTCACAGGGCTTAGATATATGTGCTGATTTGTCTAGTGAGGAAAGTCCCGAGAAATGTTGTGTGTAAGCAGTTGGCTGGAGACCTACAAGAAGGGCACCATACCCAGAAAATTAAAATTGCTCTGTGGCAAGCCCTGTTTGCTTGCAATTTTGCCAAAGAGGCAAAATATGTATTTCAAAGACATTATGAGTAGGGTTTCCTAGCTGAAGTATCAGGTGGGTGCTTCAATTGCTGTAAATTCTGACGATATTCTGACCAGTGTTAGTGCTAATGTTCAGATGCATGCGTCAGAAATACAGTTTTTTACTCTACTTATTCAGTTAGCATTATACTTCTTAAGATTCGACTGCACTATAGTAATGAAGCTGTCAAAATGTTGTTCTGTGGAGACCCACTATTAACTCTATAAGTCTGTCTGCAGTTAGTTTCCAACATGTTATTCGACCCTAAAAGTGACTTCAAGCTACTCCATATGTTTGTTGTAAGGAAGGGATGAGCTCTAATGCTGAATCAGAACATATTTGCAGTTGAAGGATCTCTCGTTCATTTGGCTCAAAAAGAGAAATAAGTGTCCCTGCTGCAGCTAATTCTCATGGCTAAACATAAAAGGGGAATGTTTTGATAGAGTAGTTATTGATTAATTTAATAATGCGATCTGTGGACAGAAGCAGACACTCAGTACTAACAGAGTACGCATATATAAGGGAAAAACAAAATAACACTGCACATTTTATTACCAATGAAATTTTATGCTCACAAAAGTCGCCTCGTTGTTTCGCTGACTTCCCCAGGGCTGTCTGCCATCGTGGATGTGCTGTTGTGTGTGTGTGTTTATTCTAGAACTGGGCCGCTCATGCTGGCAATATGTTGGAGTAGCTTTGTGACTAGTTTAGATTTGCTCTTTTTCTAAACTTTTGCTCATATTTTTTGATAGAATCCTTGCCTGTTTGGACAGGCGTTCTGTGATTTTGGATATTGTGTGGCTAAAAGAAGATTTGCTTTTACCGTCTTATTTTTTGGACAGTAGTTATGATGTGTACCTGTAGCAACAAGGCATTGTTTTTCAACTGGAAGCTGCCGATTAGCATCTCAAAAGCTCAAATAATGCCTGAACCAGGACCCCAAATCCCTGAGGAGTTGAAAAAGGATGCTTCATAGATGCAGATCAGGACCAAAGATCAGAGACAGAAGGAGGAAGTTCAAACCATCTCTTCCATTGATCATATTGGGCAAGGATCATATCCCCCGACTTCAACGTCTCTGCCTGGCTTTCTAACCAAGATTTTCTAGGAGCAAAGAAAGCAAATGAGGTGGATTAGCATTGCTTGCCAACAACTCATGGTATCATCCAGGACATGTTACTGTGGAATATCGTCTCCGCTGCAGGGAAATTGAGCAGTTAGCATGTCATGACAGTCATGAGGGTGTCATACAGCAACAGTTTTCAGTCGGACACCTCTTCAGATTTGTTGCAAGTCTGACTGCTCCTGGAGATCCTTCCTGCCCACAGCATCACCATCCACAACAACTCTTTGAAGATACTTGAATGAGTTACAACAACATTTAATATCCATTTGGGATAAATAAAATATTTTTGTAATTGAACTGAATTGTCCTCGTCTGTCAGCCTTTGTTGTTTCATCACTTGGAGCCTTGTTTCAAATCATTTTGTAATCCTAGGGCAACAATTAGAATTTTTTTATTTACTTTCACAAATCCATTTCCCTTCATAGAGGATATTTTGGAAAAGTAAGAATTATCACACCAAAATATTTTTAGGACCGGTAAACAGTAACACATCCACTTGACATATTCCTGTTGGACAGGTTATTTCTGTAAACTGCAATAGACAGTGGTGCAGTTACATAAGCTAAACATCCATTTATGGCCCTGCCTTGTTGTTTATGAGAAGTGTGCCTCGAAAAACAATTTTTTAATTATCTCCAAACAGTGCATTTAAAAAGAAAAAAGGCCAGGTTTGATCTACTTGCTTTTCTAGCTCTAAAACCTTATCTCTGACCTTTTAAGTATTTTTTATAGCTTTTATCAGTGATGTATTTTGATCACATGCAACAAACACTACAAAAACTCTTTTATTAAATTTTTTCAGGAGACCATCGCAAGGAATAGTCCAGATAGTGAATTTTATTTTTAAGGGAAGACAGTCAAACTGTCAGTTTTCCCTTACTTTATTCACTAAGAGATAAAGGGAAAATATTAGGGGTGCACCGATCCGATATTAGGATCAGATATCGGCCGCGATACTGACAAAATAGCTAGATCGGGGATCGGAAAAATGAACAGATCCACTGGCCGATCCAGGTTTTTTGGGGGTTTTTCGTCGCAGCAGAACATATTTCATGCGTCAGCTTCATGTGTGTCGCATGCTAGAAGCAACATGGAGCGAGCAAGAGGGTCAGCTGTGTGGAGATATTTCACGCTTGCCACTCCAACTAAACTCAGCAAAAAAAGAAACATCTTCTGAAGTTCAACTGTTTTTACTTTCAGTAAACTTAATGTGTGTAAATATTTGTATGAACACTAAAAGAGTCAACACCATAAGACATAAACAAAATGTTTCACAGACATGTGACTAACAGAAATAGAATAATGTGTCCTTGAATGAAGGGAGGCTCAAAATCAAAAGTACCAGTCAGTATCTGGTGTGGCCACCAGCTGCTTGAAGTACTGCAGTGCATCTCCTCCTCATGGACTGGACCAGATTTGTCAGTTCTTGCTGTGAGATGTTACCCCACTCTTCCACCAAGGCACTTCCAAGTTCCTGGACATTTCTGGGGGGAATGGCCCTAGCTCTCACCCTGCGATGCAACAGGTCCCAGACGTGCTCAATGGGATTGAGATCCGGGCTCTTCGCTGGTCATGGCAGAACACTGACATTGCTGTCATGCAGAAACTCACGCACAGAACGAGCAGTATGGCTGGTGGCATTGTCCTGCTGGAGGATCATGTCCGGATGAGCATGCATAAAGGGTACCACATGAGGGAGGAGGATGTCTTCCCTGTACCGCAAGGCATTGAGATTGCCTGCAATGACTGCCAGCTCAGTCCGATGGTGATGTGATATACCGCCCCAGACCATGACGGACCCCCCACCTCCAAATCGATCCCGCTCCAGGGTACAGGCCTCGGTGTAACGCTCATTCCTTCCACGATAAACACGAATCCGTCCATCACCCCTGGTGAGACAAAACCGTGACTCATCAGTGAAGAGCACTTTTTGCCACTCCTGTCTGGTCCAGCGAAGGTGGGTTTGTGCCCATAGGCGGCGTTGTTGCTGGTGATGTCTGGTAAGGACCTGCCTTACAACAGGCCTACAAGCCCTCAGTCCAGCCTCTCTCAGCCTATTGCGGACAGTCTGAGCACTGATGGAGTGATTGTGTGTTCCTGGTGTGACTCGGGCAGTTGTTGTGGCCATCATCTACCTGTCACGCAGGTGTGATATTCGGATGTACCGATCCTGTGCAGGTGTTGTTAGACGTGGTCTTCCACTGCGAGGATGATCAGCTGTCCTTCCTGTCTCCCTGTAGCGCTGTCTTAGGCGTCTCACAGTGCGGACATTAGCCACATCAGCAGTCCTCATGCCTCCCTGCAGCATGCCTAATGCACGTTCACGCAGATGAGCAGGGACCCTGGGCATCTTTCCTTGGGTGTTTTTCACAGTCTGTAGACAAGTCTCTTTAGTGTCCTGCGTTTTTAGAACTGTGACCTTAAATGCCTACTTTCTGTAAGCTGTTAAGGTCTTAACAACCATTCCACAGGTGCATGTTAATTAATTGATTATGGTTAATTGAACATGCATGGAAAACATTGTTTAAACCCTTTACAATAAAGATCTGTAAAGTTATTTGGATTTTTACATCATTATTGTTGAAATACACAGTCCTGAAAAAGGGACGTTTCTTTTTTTGCCGAGTATAGTTCGTCGGCTGTTAGCAATGTCTGCAAAGTAAATGTTTCGAGGGGAGGTGGTATTAATGCAAAGTACAACACTACCACTTTAATCAAGCACATCCAGAAACACTATGCTAAGGAGCACGCTGAATTCCTGCACCTCGGCAAAACAAAAGGAGCGGGGTCAAAAAGGAAAAAAGAAGTCTTAGTTATGTTTAGTTAGTAAAGTCTGGTACCTTTAGTCTCTTCAAGTAAGGTATAAGGTGGAGGGTATACAGTTTATTATTAATTCAACAATAGTATCGGATCGGTATCGAGTATCGACAGATACACAAAGCCCAGGCATCGGTATCGGGACTGAAAAAATGGGATCGGTGCACCCCTATAAAATATTAAATTTCTTTTATATATTTTGCCATCTACTCATTGGTCTCTGATAAAAACACTATTTGAATTTGGTGACTTCAACACACTTTGTTTACTTTACAGCATCTTTGATAGTAGTGTAAATAAACTAGTAATAGAGGTTTTATTTTTTGAAACTTTGAACTTGTCTTTTATTTCTTTGATTTTATTTTGTTTTTGGTTATGAAAGCCTGTCAAAATCTCACAATTCATACTAAAAATGCTTTTGAGCTTTCACTCGTTGACTCAGATACACGTACAAATGTGTAAAGTGTTCAGGAAAACCTTGGTTTTGATCAAGGTTTTTCTATTGTCATTTTTGCAAAAGTGATGAAAAAATGTGGAACTGAAAAAGAAGATATTTAGTATTTTCAGTTGGACTGAGTCATCGTTTGTCAAGGATCTGAACACAAAGAGGATCTGAGCACAAGTGTTGCATTGTCTGTATAATTATAATGGGTTGATTTTTAACAAGGTATGAGTAAGGGTTATAAGTGGTTTGGCTCTGTGCTCAAAAGATTCCATGTTGAAAATAGAGTTTTCCTATGACTTTACTGTTTAATTGCAGAGCTGATTGATGCTTCCTGCCATAAAGAGGTTTTTGTTAAGCCTCAGTTTTTTTTTATATTTTCCATGTGTTGTGACGAAAAATTATTTCCATGTATAAAGTAGGGCTGCCATAAACGATTACTTTGATAATTGACTAATCACCAATTATTTTGCCGATTGACCACTAATTGGTTCACGTGTAAATTGTGTCTTACCACAGCAGCACACATCTGCTTTAATATAACTATAATTTGCTTCCAGCTTAAAGTGTTATCTCTAAGTGTAATGTGCCATCTAAAATACTGACAATTAAGATGATGGCTTATTCAACATTTATGAACTAATTATAAAATAAAACAGAGTTACAGCAGACACATAACATGTGCTATGGGTAATGAATTGACCATCACAACTGTTAATGTTACAGCTATAAATACAAGCAATACAACAGCATTTTCAGTCAGAAGCTTCATCAAAACCGCTGTAATACAGACTGCTACAGAAGATCCTTCTTGCCCACAGCCATCTAAAATCTGAAAATCACATTATGAGAAAATAAGTATTTCATTTTTTTAATGTAATAATAAAAATAATAAATGGCAGTTTCACAAAGACCTCCAAAAAGGGCAACTCCAGTCTTTAGTTTTTCATTTAATAGATAAACTCTCACTTTGCTCAGCCTTTTCATATTTTTTGAATCCATGTGACCCCCGGGATCTTGCGCTCTTGCCATACACAGAAACAAATGAGCCAGCTATGTGCATGTTTCACTCTGTCACACATCTGTTGCGACACCTGTGCTTTGATGGCTTGTTAACAGCAGCAGCAACGCTGCGCTGTCTCTTCAGTCTAAGAACACATCTGAATCAGCCACTAAGCAGCAGCTTGGGCCATAGAGGACGTCACATGAGAAAACCCGGACATTTTCATCAATCTACGAATGCCCCGGACAGAAGGTGAATAGCTGACATGTCCGGGTTAAAGAGGGCATCGCCCTACTGTTGATGCTAATATTAGCAGCTAACGAGCTAATATACACAGGCAACTGTCCCTCTTGGTCGTATGCCACAACGGACTTCCTTTTTGGATGCTCGACCATCACTGTTGTACTTCCATGGAAAGCGGGTTCTACCTTGTGAATTTTGCATTACACATGCTTCTCTTTAATTTTTATAAAACGCTCCAGAACTTAAGAGCTCTGTTGTCGGGAAGCCACGATACTGCTTTTTGGGCTTTTCCGGTGACGCCACGGCTGACCCCGATTGCCACTACTGCGCTTCTGCGTCAGGGGCAGAAAGGCAGACAAAGCAGGGAAAAGTACAGCGACAATTTTAAGAGAAAAACAAAGCTTTAAAAATAAACGATGACTATTACTACATTTGCCGTCGACATTTTGTTGTCGTCCACGTTGTCGTGACAAATCGACGAACCATAGCAGCACTAGTGTGAAGTGCATCATCATCATAATCTAAATCCTGCTACATGTGTGTCGCTGTTACATATATTACTTTTGTATTGGTGAAAGAAGAAAAAATTAAAAGGACAGAGAAAGATACCTTTTGCTGTGATGGCACAGTCTAATTTTCCCCCCTTTCCATACTTGATCTCCAGACCATCACATGCTGAAAGTTAGATCTTCTTTATACAGTGTATGAGACACCTCAAGTAGTCAAAACAATTGTTAGATGAGTTGCTCAAGACAAGTCTCTTTTTACTGTCATCAGCGAAGACTGAGTGTCTGCATGGCGTAGCTACGACATTTGTATAGGCCTTCCATGAATTCTATTGCAGTAGCGCATATGGTCTACAGTCATATTTAATAAATTAGAAAACGCTTTCCGATGATGCCCATTTTATCAGATTCAAAGTACCTTATGAAAATAACAACCATTAAGCAGATATTAAACATATTTTTCAATAAGCCCAAATTTCTGAAATACATTTTTTATTGGTCTGATGCAATTTTCTAATCTTAAATGTTCTGTTTCCATTAGATGTAAGAAGAAAATCATCAGTTTTAACAGAAATAAAGGCTTGAAAACATCAGTCTGTGTGTACTTAATCTATATAATGTGAGCTAGTGAAATAAAAATACTTTAAAATATTCTGATTTTCTTTTTTTAATATTACATTTTTTTGTATGGTTAGAAAGTTCAATATCGGTCTCATCTGATCAGAACATGTGCTACCTCTGTGGCTGTGGCAAACTTTGAATGCAACCTCTTTGGTCACTTTTCGTTGTTTTTTTCTTCACCTATCTATTTGTCGGATTTGTGTAGTGCACGGACTAATGGCCATAAAAATTGTTTTTTGATTCATCATTGTAGAGAATTGGCCGTAACCTTTTATTTAGAAAGGAAATTAAATCATTTTATAGTTGTACTCCTTCTTTGCTGCTCTTTTAAATACTAATTTGCTCATGCATCGTATGCTATTGTGTCAGTATTAGATACAGCTCCCTGTGACCTTCATCTTCCTCGCTTTACCTCTCTCAGGAGGATACCATCCGGTGAAGATCGGGGATTTATTCAACGGAAGGTACCATGTGATCAGGAAGTTAGGATGGGGCCACTTCTCCACAGTATGGCTGTGCTGGGACATACAGTGAGGCGCACCACACACACACACACACACACACACACACACACACACACACACACACAAAAGCACCTTTTCTATAGCACAATCTGGTCTTTCAGAGTTTCGTTTTTCTGTATACACATCCTTTACAAACACAGACATAACCCAGAAACAGTACTCACTCATAGCGCTGAAGCTGACACATACAGGTGCTAGCTTTTAAACACACGTCACATGTACCGCAAACACATACCACACATGCGCCTGTTGACAGAATCCGGCTCGCCTCCTCACTGACAGCTGCAACTAACACCATCCTGCACTGGAAACTGAATCTCTCAACTTGAACTATAACTTAGTTTGCTGTGGCAACCAGGGCAGATGGCTGGCAGGATCAGCAACCAAGAGTAACCTCTCACCGACCGATGCGCGCATCCACAAACTCATTTACTCATGCCACCGGTGTTAATTACACTAATGTTGGTATTAAGTTGGAGTTAGGTTACTATTTTAGAGCAGGCACAGTGTTAGACAAATGTGTCCTTTTTTTTTTGTAAATCTGAATCTAATCTTACACAAATTCCTGTTATTTAGCTTATTTCTTACATTTTCACTTTTATTTTGTCTGTTCTCCTTGGGGAAAAAAAAGATTAATACTGTAATTGTGGGTTCTGATTAGGGCTGGACGACCTAGAAAAAGAACAGATTGATAAAGGGAATAGTCATATTGATCTATATCAATAGAATTAAACAATGTGCTGTACAGACAAGGGAAGGCTAGATTGTATTGCACTATTCAAACGCATGGCAACTGAAAATGAAAAAAAGGAGATAGAGTAAAATAAAATAATTACATTAAAATGCAAAAAATACCTTAATGGTACTCCAATGAAACCATACTCAGTATGGTAGAAAAAGAAAAGAAACACAAGTAACATAAAAAAGCAAATAAATTAGTATGACCTGATAAAATAATAATTTGTCTTTATTGTATATGGAAGCATCCGAGTAATGTTTCCACTCATGTTTTCAAGGAGCCAACAGTTGCTGTAGATTTCATGGAAGCTGTGTTCACAAACTAAATCCCGCCTTCCTGTGTTTAGTTCTCGTCCTGGGAACACAGAGTAAGCTGGTCTCTGAGTAAGCAGAGCCTCAGGCGCCTGAATGGTTCATACCCAGTAGTCGAGTTGAGGGGGAGCGGAGGAGGACACCGCTCTCCTTAGAAAGAAATCCGACATATAACGTCCCTCCATCTTCATCCCTTCCATTTTACAGTAAATATTGTATGGAAATATAAATCATAAGTAGGCTTAGCCTATATGAAATAATTTCATCATCAGAAAATGATGGGTATCTGCATGTTGAGCGAATATAAACAGTCTAATAAAATCCGGGGGACAGGGGCACGAAACGCAATGATGCAACATTGTTTTTGCCTGAGAATAGGCCAGGTGAAGCCAGTTTACGTTTCATCTCGTTCCGACCTCTGGCATCTACAAAAACTGTTTAGTTCATAAAATCTATACGTTCGCACTGAGTTCAAAAGTAAAAGTTCTCCTTCTGTAATAGCGCAGTTTTTTATAATCGATGTTATAATTCGGGACTAGTTTGTTTTCACCGTAGTGAGAAAGGAGTGACACGGCTGCTACGTACCCGTTTTAGACCAAGAGATGGATTTAACATGAAATCCATGTCTTGTTCATGTTTCATGGAAATTAAATGCGTGTAACACATTTTACATAGGCCTACGTGCTTTTACTCGGTTTTGTAAAAGCTTTAAAGAAGTTTTCATCATGACCTTAGCTGTCTCCATATCCGCATTCGTCATCACGTCGGTTAAACTCTGCCACCACGTTGGTCCAAAACGGGTACGTAGCAGCCGTATCACTAATTTCTCACTACGGCGAAAACAAACTAGTCCCGAATTAAAACACCGATCATAAAAAAACTGCGGCATTACAGAAGGAGAACTTTGACTTTTGAACTAAGTGCGAACGTATTTATTTTATGAAATAAACAGTTTGTAGATGCGAGAGGTCGGAATCAGATTCATTTTCTAAAGACATTTTCGGGGTTCACCTTATGGCCTAGAGAGCAGCAAAAGCTGCATTACAGAAGTGCAAACATGCCCAAACGAGCGACTGGTCAGCGGGATGTCCGGGATTAAAAAAAAAGAAAAAAATTACAGGTGAGCTATTAATCTCAATAATTATTCTAGCCTGCTTTTTGTTATCTAAAGACCACCCGACTCGCCACAGGTGTACGCACAGATCCCAGGATGCTACCCTCCAAACTAGCTAAGATGAACGGGCGACCTCCCATATCACTCCTTATAATTAGCTTGCTAAAATACATGACTTGTCATTCAGTCAAGACACGAATGCGGCTTGCTGAATCTGCACTAGATGTCAACTCCTTTTACACATCCAGCCATAATCGGCCTAGGAAAAATGATCACCTTGTCAGAGCTCATCTGACAGTGCTGACATTTAGCAATAATCAGGACGAATGTGAACAAGAGCAAAGAAAAACTGTAGAAAAAAAAGCATGATTACAAAAGTGTTTGGAAACTGCTATGAGCATGTGGATTAAGTTAGGGTTGTCATGAATAAAATAGAAATTATTCATTTTGTTTGGTCTTTCATGCTAAATTAATCCAATACTTTGTTTTGTATAGCCCTAGTTTGCACGAAAAATTTCTTCTGCACTGCAATTATTTGCTAAGGCTTCTTTGCAAGGTGCTGGTATCGGCTTTGCTTCACAGATATATAAAGCCTCCATTTCACCCAATCTTGTTTAATTCTAATGCAGGCTATTCAGTTGTAGTCCATATAAAATACTCTATAAATACCACCTTTTTTAAAATTAAAATCCAGATTTTTTAATAGGCAAAAAAAATGACCATCCCCCCTGAAATATTTTTTCCAACTCGACAACTGTTCATACCTAACATGTAATTTTAGATTGAGGTCATGTCGTTACATACAAATGTATAGTTGTGTGTCCTCATCATGGATCTGTTAAGAGATTATACTGATCTTTAATCTGAGTTTTTGAGGGAATATATATTTTAAACAAAAGTGGCCTGAGAACAGAGCCTTGAGGAACCCCACATTGGATATTTGTTCGCTCAGATCTATAATTACATAATGACATAAGTTTTCCCAGAGAAGCATTTAGGATTTTAACCAGTTCAGCATAGCAACAGAAATTGCTACCCTTTTTCCAGTCTATCAACCAGCTTTCTTGTCTGTGTTTGTGTTGGACTACAGAGTGAAGAACTTTGTGGCGATGAAGGTGGTAAAGAGCGCCCAGCACTACACAGAAACCGCCCTGGATGAGATCAAATTGTTGCGATGTGTGAGAATCTGCTTGGTTTATTGATTTTTTTATTTTATTTTAGTGTTTTGATTTTTATCTTCTCTATCTTGTACTGTCTAATTTTTTTTCTCTTTCTGATCTCACAATTGTTTCATATTTTATTAATCTCCCGAGCTCTATCTTTTTCTTTTTCCCCACCTTTCTTATTCAGTTGGAACACCTCAAATCTTTTTGCAGTCTTTTTGTGCACAGTACACTGAAACTACATCGCTTATTCATACAGTGACTAGCTCCATGGATGCATCTTATGACTAATATATATCATTTCTTTATCCCACACTTCTCCAGTCGCTTTTCCTCTTCTTTTCTGCTCCCTTAACTTTTATTTCCTTTTTTCCTTCCTCTTCCATTTCAACATATTCTCTTGTCCGTCTCGCCTCCAGGTGAGAGAGAGCGACCCCAGCGACCCGAACAAAGACATGGTGGTGCAGCTGATAGACGACTTCAAGATCTCGGGAGTCAATGGCATACGTATCCTCATCGCACGTTTGACCTGTTTGTGTTTTTAATGAGTGTTCTCGTCAGAGATTTGATTATGGGAGCCCTTGACTCGTGCGACCAGATGTGTGTATGGTGTTTGAGGTGCTGGGTCATCACCTGCTAAAATGGATCATTAAATCCAACTACCAAGGTCTGCCGCTGCCATGTGTCAAGAGCATTATCAAACAGGTGATAATGCACACGCAACACACAGCTGTGGTAAATTCCATTAAATATGGATGAAGCACCTAAAACATGGCAACCCATCATTTATCGAATAATCCCAGTTTGACACCATTTATTCCCAGGTGGCATCAGATTTAGTCTGTATTTATTATGAATTAGTGCCAGGCTTGTTTTTCATATTAACATTTTTACAGAGGACATGTTTTTAAATATTTCCATATAAAAGGGAAGCTTTAGCTTTCTGACATTTCGTATTACAAAAAATTATTAACTGATTATTGTGTTAAATCCAAGGTTACTCTGTAGGCGTTGTTAACATTAGTGACTTATCTATGCGTCAGGCCAATTACAGCAAAAATGCGTATTGGCATGAATGGATGAAGTGGGTGTGATTATTTTTCATCAAAGAGGTTTTTCATAGCATAATCTTGGCATAAAACAAAAAAATTTAATTGATTACTTTATAGAAGGTTTCTTTTATTTTCTTGGTCTTAGTAGGAGGCTTCTTGCGGCCTTTTGTGTCACTGAGATCAGTAGGATTAGCTAAAGTACTTCCCATGTTCATTTTTGTCTGAATTTTGGTTAAATTAAAAGATGTTCTATAAATGTGGTCCCCCTATTTAAAAAGGGAGACCACAGAATGTGTTCCTAACATAAGGGGATCACACTTCTGAGCCTCCCTGGTAAGGTCTAATCGGGGTTTCTAGAGAGGAGCGTCCGTTGAATAGTCAAACCTCAGATCCAAGAAGAACAATGGGTTTTCCTCTTGGCTGTGGAACACTGGATCAGCTCTACACCCTAAGCAGGGTCCTGGAGGGTACATGGAAGGGCGCCCAACCGGTCTACATGTGTTTTGTGGACTTGGAGAAGGCGTTCGGCCGTGTCACTCTGGGAGTCCTGTGGGGGGTACACTGGGAGTGTGGGTTACCAGGCCCTTTGATACAGGCTTTTCGATCCGTACGACTGGTGTCAGAGTTTGGTTTGCATTGCTGGCAGTATGTCTGGCTCGTTTCCAGTGAGTGCTGGTCACACAAACAAATAGTCACCCATCTCTCATCTTAGAGGGAAAATGTTGATGCCTCTTTTCTGCTGCGAATATCCCAAGTTTGCCCCTGAAAAAAACAATATGCACATCTTTCATTAACTCCTGAAGCGGTTGCATGCCCTCCGTTTTAAGGTAACAGAACAACGGCGATAATTCAGTTAGGTCAATGACAGAGATGCAGACAGTGGTTCACTTTACACTCGAGCAATGCTGCTATTCTCAGACACAAGACTTGGGGGCATTTTCCCATCAGCCACCTGATCAGCATGTGAAGTTGTTGAACATTTTCAGTCTGCCTCTTTAAAGCTGTCCAGACGATGAATAGAGTGATAAATGAGACAGTTTTTCTCTTCATTCCTAAAAAGAAAATAAGACCAAAAAAACCCCAGCTAAAACCTAAACGGTTTGGTTTTGGAAATGTATAAGAAAGTCAAGTTTTGGTTATTCTGGCTACGTATTAAAGGAGAGAGAAATGAGCATTGATGGAGTACTATCTTAGCCTCTAGATACCAATGTTTTATCATGTTTCTCTGTTTATCTACATGTCTTTGCAGGTCCTGCAGGGCCTGGACTACCTCCACACGAAGTGTAAAATCATCCACACAGACATCAAGCCTGAAAACATCCTGATGTGTGTAGACGACGTGTTCGTGAGGCGCATGGCCATGGAGGCAACTGAATGGCAGAAAGCCGGAGCTCCACCCCCGTCCGGATCAGCTGGTAGCGACACAAATATTATTATAATAAACAGTTTGTTCTGGAAAATTCAAGGGGAAAGTTTTAGGGGTTAGCCCTTCTGGAAATATATGTGGTACCTTTTAAGGGAGCTGTGAGGAGTATTTCCTCTGGTTTGCATCCTTTAAGCTAAGTTAAATGAACACGAGATAAAAGTTGCTAAATCTTCATAATGCGTTTTATTTTTAATGTATTTTAATCAAATATGATACTTACACTTTATTTTGTTAGTTACAAAACAAAAGAGGCCAAAACTAAAATTATTGTGAAGAACAAAAAATCTCTGAGAAGGTTTTTGTGAAAATAATGTATGTTAACACAAAGTATTAGTAATTTATTTCTTACTTTCAGTTGAATTATATTGCAAATAGTACAACAAAAGTTCTGCTTAAAAGCAGGCATAGTTGCACGCCTTCATTAAACTTGGCTAAATGCAGCAAGCAGGGGGCAAGGGACCTATTTCTCCTTTTTGTAGCTCAAAAGACAGAAACTTTTTTCTAGACCACGAAACAGAAAACAATTAACCCAAAACATTTAGGGTTTTTTTTTTTATTAGACAAACATGCAAGACCCTTTTTCATACTTCAAATCTACCATGATTTAATGATGTTCTCCAAAAGAACATCAGATTTGTTCATTTCATGAAATTATTGCATGTTTAAATTCTTGTTAAGCAGGTAAAATGACATTTATTTTAGCTTTTTTTTAAGTCGGGGGGGAGAAATGACAGCATGAATGTATGTTTCTAGTTTCCTAATAATTACTTCTGCGGAAATGTGAATGCATGGGAGTAAAATTGCTGATGATCCACATTTGAAGAAAATATTCAATAGCCCCCAAAAACCCTCATTAAATCTAATGAAGCAGATTTCTTTGCAACAGGATTTCATTTGATTATAAAATTCTTGTTACACAGAAAGGATTCACAGTTGAGCCTTTAGTGCAACTTCCTCCTCTGGAAAAAAAAAAAAAGGTTCCAAAAACTCGATATGAACCATGTCCCCTCGCTGAACCCCAGCGTGAGCTGTCAGTCGCTTGCATCAGTCAGTCTTTTTGAGAAGCTTGCATTTGTACATTTGAAAGGGAATACAACCACCAACTTTGAAAACAAAGAGCGTTTGGTGGTCCCAGAGTCTGACTGTGACTGAATAAGCAAAGTTAACTCCTTTTTATGGCAACATAAGTGCAGTCATGTTAGTTATGCACAACATTCCCTACTCGTTTTTTGATCAAATGTAGTTTTAAAGATTTTCAACAACAAAAAAACGTTTGAAAATGCACAGCGCACATTTTGAAATATTTCACAAACCTGGAAGATTCAGTCTGATATTTTTAAGGATGACAACCCTCTGCAGATCACACCAAATATAATCAGTGATTTCTAGAAATAATGACATATTACTGTTGTCTATCACTGCAGAAAGTGCATGTCTATGAGCCATCACAGGAAAATATGGGAGACTGCGCGTTCTTAATTTTCCATGTTTGCAAACATGTAGGAGCAACAGCACCTAATGTGTTTAAGACTGCGGTAAATAATTGAAGGCTTTCATCGATCTACAGCGAGAGAGGAAGGCAGGGGGTGTGTCCAAGTAATGTTTCTTGATTTGTTCGTCCTTTTCTTTTTTTTATTCATATAAATGCCAGACAAAAACCACAAAAGTCATTGTGTTTTATGTGACACACTAACTCAAGATAGTGCATAATTGTTAAATGGAAGGAAAATGGTGCATGGTTTAAAGAAAATCACAAATAAAAATGTGAGAAGTGTAGCCTATCTGGCTCCCTTTAACCCGAAACCTCTCACCAAGAGATGGCCGTCAACCTACAGGCCGGGCAAGGAGATCATTAATCCTAGAAACTGCAAAGAGGCTTATGGCAACTCTGGAGGAGCTGCAGCTCAGGTGGGAGAATCTTGACTCCACATATCTGGGCTTTATGAAGAAGTTGCTAAATTAAAGCCATTGTTGAAAGAAAGCCATAAGAAGTCCTGCCTGGGGTCAAGTCATGTAAGGGAAACAGCTAACATGCGAAGAAAGGTACTCCAGTCAGATTAGTCCGAAATTCTCTTTCAAAATGAGACATCATGAGTTTGAAAATGTGGTGGTGGCTGCAGCATCATGCTGAGCCTTTCTCCAGCAGGGACTGGAAGGCTGGTCAGAGTTGAAGGTAAAGTGAAGGGAGCTACATACAGAGCAATCCTGGAAGGATAACCTGCTCAGGGGCTTGGCACTACTTGGTGTTGGTCTATCCCATAAAATCCTGATATAGTTCATTGAGGTCTGTTGTTGTTTTGCAGGGACCAGTGCATAACTCTAAATATCCTGATTGATAAATGATCAGAAATTGAAGCCCCTCATCTCATTCTCTTTCTGTCCGTATCTTTCAGTTAGCACAGCGCCCCAGCTCAAACCGGTGAGTACAACTGATGTGAGTATGAGCTAAGAAGAAAACACCTTACACACACGCGCACACATACTTGGGGGGGGGGGGGGTAGTGGGAGAATGGGGGGGATTGATGAAAAGGATGTATGCTGCCACCTACTGAATGGGAGTCATAAATCCAGATTAATTTAAAAATTGTCTTTCACACAAAAGGTTTTCTTTTTTTTTTTTTCTCTGTCTGCATATCAGCAATAAAAAGAGAGCTTTTGACCTTTCGTTAATAAAGAAAGAGTTTTACAAAGGTTTCCTTCTTTGAGAGCTGAACCAGCATGTGTATGGTAGCCAGGAACAGATACAGAATGGCAGGAGATGCATGATTATTTTCCTGTGTGTGGTTTGATCAGATTTGAGTTGAAAATTGGTTTGCAAAATTAACAAGCAACTACTCTTCAGTTCTGGTTTGTGCAGCACAGATTTTGGCATCACTTCTCATCAGTTAAAGCCAAGACTGAAACTAAATAATTCACCAATATTTCTACATGTGCTACACATATGTTGAAGTGTTTTTTTGTTCTGTTTGGCCTCTGATTTCACTTTATCCCCACTTTTATTTCCCCCTTCTACTCCAGGTGGGAAAAATCTCCAAGAACAAGAAAAAGAAGCTGAAGAAGAAACAGAAGCGGCAAGCCGAGCTGCTGGAAAGGCGAATGTTGGAGATCGAAGCCCTGGAGCGAGAGGCCGAGATTAGGGAGGAGAGAGGCAAAGAAACCGGGGACAAAGGTGACGCTGAACACAAGCTGCCTTCGCCGCTGCAGCCACCGCCGGTGCCTCTTGGACCCAGCATGGCTCTGGGAGAGAGCGACGATGACGAAGACGATGAGGAGGATGGAGAGGATGAAGAGGAGGAGGGAGTAGAGAGGGAGAGGCCCATCAGGTTAACTAATCATACATGTGAGTCTATTGGTAAATCACTTCAAGTTTACATATATTTCTCACTTTGATGCACAAGTCTGAATTTATTGCAGCTTTTCTCTTATGCACACACAGTTGAATAAAAAGCACATGCTTTTTCTTCCTATGAACAAGTTTCTTGCATTTCTGTGCCTGAACATGGAATATTTTCTCATTTAAAATGGTGAGGCGCATTGAAATAGTTTGGTTCCGGAGACAAACCTGGCATCTTCCATAAATTTTCAATATGGAGCGAGGTCGGGGGTATCTAACACCAGTGTTGATGTGTTTAAGATCCATCATTCTGTCACTAGATCAAACTGTGAACTTTAGACGGAAGAGCGTTTGTTGGGATGTTCAACAACAACAGAAGACCCACCAAGGTTCAAGCTTTTTGTGACCTGGAATCTGCTGTAACGCCAGGTACCACTGTCCACAGCGAGGCCAGTTCAGCATCTTGCACGGTGGCAGCAGCATCATGCAGCGGGGTTGTTTATCTGCCAGTGGTACTTTTCGATAGAATAGAGAAAGCGGTCTACCTCCAAATTCAAATCAAAAGCTAGATGGTTGGAATGTGGACAGGCTAACATTAAGCTACCGGAAGGAATCAGAAATCAACCACAGGAAACGTTGTGAACTGTACGTCATAGCCAGGTCTGTGGCACTGAGACGGCGGGGTAAAGTGGTGAAAATATAAGGCTTTTCCTCCGATACTTTAATGACACCTCAGGGGAAATAACAAGGAGCTAACCAGAGCTAAAACCAGTAGGTATCCTATACTCTCTGTGTCGGGGTAGGAGGTGAATCTTTTTAAACACATCTCTACTGTGATTCAGTATGTAAGCATGCAGATGCTGCCTGTGAATGGGAAGGATGTGGATTGGCTCCAAGGACTTAGCCCACACTAGTTCTACGGAGTATGAGGGGCCAAGCTGATTCATAGAAACAAATGGTTTTCTCTGTCTGCCTCCCCCTCTACCCCCACTGTCTCTTTCATGTTCATACTCTTTATTTTGCTTCTCCGCTCTCCTTTTCCATCTGCCTACATTGTCTTTGACTGGACTCGATGTTTATCCCCTTTCCACCCACTTGCTTGTTTCTCTTCCCTTCTCTCCTTTTTAGGCGCAGCGCCTCCCCAGGAGCAAAGTGAAGCGCCACAAATCCCTGCTGATAACCAACAAGAGGACGGGGAGGAGGAAGAAGAAGAAGAGGAAGAGGAGCTCACGCCTGTCGCTGAAAAAGATGCCCCCATTCCCCCCACCTCACAAGAAGGTAATGGGGATCCAGCACAAGCAGACGGGGAGGAAGGGGAGGAGGAGCCATTGAAAGGGACAGCGGATAAGAACGTGAAGGAAGAGGAGGAGAAGACGGAGGAAAAGGTAGTGGAAGAACAAGATAAAGAACAAGGGGAGGAGAAGCAAGGGGAGGATGGAGACACTGGAATCGAGGGACCAAAGACTGAGAGTAAAACAGAGGAGGAGGCAGTTGTGGAAGCAGAGAACTCAAAGGAGCAGGAGGCGGAGGAGTACGAGGAGATTTACGAAGACGAAGACGACGACGATGATACGACGACGACGACAGCAGACCTCCTCACAGATAGCACCTCCCCCGTTAAACCCCAAATCAGTAAAACTAATTTAGCTAAAACTAATGGGCACTTTTTGTTAGTCTCTGAGTCGCTAAGACAAAACCCTGGCACGCCCCCGCCTCCCTCACCCACCCCTGAGCCTCTCCTCTGCCCCCTGGTGGAGTCAGAGCTCAGCTACACAGACAGGGACATCTCGCTCAGCTCCGGATATGAGATGTACAACGGCGAAGTGGCCGAGCCGGCACTGACCAACGGCTCCAGCGAGCAACATCGGGCCACGGTGCCCCTCTTCCCCGACCTGCCTTTGGATCCCGAGCCTGGGAACCCAGTGTCGGTGGGGACAGTTGATATCGGGACAGGACCCTCAACAACCAGCCCCACTGCAGACCGTAGTCGCACTGTATCATCGTCGAGCACAGGAGACACACCAAAAGGTAAGGTGTAGTTAAGCAGCATTTAGTGTACACATCCAACTAAAAGAGGACACACACACACACAAAGAGATCAAACTGGATAAGATGTTTATGGGTCGCAACACTTTTGAGATGTAGGTCTTCCCAGAATGACTCTTATCAGAGACTCAGATTTCATAAACATGCTTCTGTAATCCCTGCTCTTTCTAATATACTTCGATTAGGTCTCTTTGCAGAAAATGAAAAGAGTTTGTTGCTGATGTGTGGTTCGTTCCGGTTAAAAACCCTCTGATGGTGAGGTGCTTTCAGTCATGCTCCAGTTGAAAAGATCAAGTTCTCTCCCAGCTTCTCAGCTGCTTGATCCAATGAAGTGACTCCAAAGATCCCTGTGTCTTTCCCCTATATATACTCAAGTTTATAGTGTTTAGTATAGTCCTTGTTGCAAACTTTTTAGTGTTGAGGGGCAACGTTTTACCAGAATTTGGGCCAAAAACTTTCCCTCTCTAGGCAAAAGCACAGACTCTTTTATCCCCTCACTGTTTGTCCATCAGATAGACTCCCTCTTTTTAGGTTTGCTCCAGGTTATAATTGTCTCATCTTTAGGCCACTGTTCTCAACCCACTGGATTGCTATTGTTCCACGTCAGAAAGGCTGCAGCTTCACAGCACTCGCACCTCACATGCACTGCAAAGCTAAAAATATTCATACCCCTTAAGCTTTCTTTAGATTTTCTCACTTTATAACAACAAGCTTTATTGTATTTAATTGGGATTTTGTGTGATAAGACTAACACAGAGTAGTTAGTCATTGTCCAAGTGGAAGGATAAATGGTTTTCTGCATTTTATTTTTTACATGAATCTTAAAAGTCTCTGGATTTTAGCCCCCATTACACAGAAACCTCCTAATCAAATCCAGTCCACCAAATTCCCTTTAGATGTAGCCAAATTAATAATTAGACTCTAATTACAATCCACCTGTGTGTAATTTAATCTGTGAGGTTGTTAGAGAACACGAGTGAACAAACAACAATTGTACACTGTACACTTCTGTCGCTTCTTAAAGAGTGCCAAGAGGAAAGCCATGTAGGGGAGACGGCAAACATGTGGAAAAAGGTGTTCTGGTGAGATCGGACCTGAATGAAATGTTTTTGGCCTACACGCACAACGCCATGTAACACTGCAAATCACCCTGGAAACACGATCTCCACTGTAAAACCTGGTGGTGCCAGCATCAGGCCGTGGTTGTGCTTTATTCAGCAGAGGTAAACAAAAGATGGTGGGCAATTGTTGAAGAAAACTATAAGTTAGAGGCTGCAGATGACTATATTGGATTTAGGGTGACCTTCCAGTTGACCCTAAATGTACAGACAGATCTGCAATGGTTTACAACAGAGCATATTCAACTGTTAGTCCAGAACTTAGTCTGATTTAGAATCTGGAGCAACATTTAAAAACTGAAATTTTTTTAGCACTCTCCATTTAATCTGACTGAGCTTGATCTATTTTGCAAATAAGAATGGAAATGTTCAGTCTCTCAATGTCCAAAACTGGTAAAAACACACCTGAAAAGACTTGATGTCTACTGGGCCAGAATATTTGAATCTGCAAGCTAATGTGGAACTTTACCGATCCAGATCGAGCTGAGGTTTCAGGAGATAAACTACACAACACAAACAAACAACTCTGCTTTGGGCTGATTCAAACTTTTCCACCAAAAATCTTCCCTCTGCGTTTGTTTATAATGACTCAGCACCAGTTACTCATCCACCTACAATCGACATTTTACTATCATTACCTTGAACTGTTGTTGAAGAAGCTGAAGTAGCAGGCTGATCTAGCATTACATGTCTGTTGGTGTGTAAGCTCTTCTTGTCTGTACTTGTTTGCCATTAGCAATTATTGACAGCCTTGGTAAATTCAATTCAATTCAATTCAAAAATACTTTATTGATCCCAGAGGGAAATTAAGTGTTGGTATAGCTCATATAATCAATTCTTTAAGGAGTTGTTATAGATGATGATGGCTGTGGGCAGGAAGGATTTCCTGTAGCGGTCTGTATTGCAGCGAAACTGAAGAAGCCTCCGACTGAAGATGCTCTGTTGTTGTGTGACTGTCTCATGAAGAGGATGCTCAGGGTTGTCCATAATTTTTTTGATTTTATGAAGAATCCTTCTTTGCATTATCATCTCCAGATTTTCCACAGTTGTCCCAAGAACAGAACCAGCCTTCTTTATCAGGTTGTTGAGCCTTTTTAAATCCCTGGCTCTGATGCTGCTACCCCAACAGATGACGGCTGAAGAGATTACACTCTCCACAACAGACTTTTAGAAGATCTGCAGCATCTTGCTGCAAACCTTGAAGGACCTAAGCTTCCTCAAGAAGTACAGTCTGCTCTGTCCCTTCTTGTAGACGGCTTCACTGTTGCGCCTCCAGTCCAGTCTGTTGTCAAGGTGAACTCCGAGGTATTTATACTCCTCAACCACCTCCACTTCTTCTCCCATGATGGAAACAGTGTTTGACTTATCCCTGTTTCTTCTGAAATCTACAATCATCTCCTTTGTTTTGTTCACATTCAAGGTGAGACGATTGTTTCCACACCATGTCACAAAGCGGTCCACCAACTCTCTGTATTCAGCTTCTTGTCCATCTCTGATACACCCGACAATTGCAGAGTCATCTGAGTATTTCTGCAGATGACAGGTCTCTGATTTGTACTGGAAGTCTGAGGTGTACAGAGTAAAAAGGAATGGTGAGAGTACGGTCCCCTGTGGTGCTCCTGTGCTGCTGACCACCTGGTTTGACACACAATTCTTCAGTCTCACAAATTGTGGTCTGTTGGTCAGGTAGTCATTGATCCAGGCGATTGTTGAGGGCTCCACCTGTGTCTTCAGGAGTTTCTGACAAAGCAAATCAGGCTGAATTGTGTTAAATGCACTAGAGAAATCAAAGAACATGATCCTCACAGTGCTGCCTGCTTTGTCCAGATGACAGTGGGTTGGTTGAAGTAGGTGGATGATGGCATCTTCAACTCCAACTCCACAGCGATAAGCAAACTGCAGTGGGTCCTGATACGTTCTTGTTTGCTTACTCAGGGGTGCCAACAGGAGTCTCTCCAGGACCTTCATGATGTGGGATGTCAGGGCAACGGGTCTATAGTCATTGATGACTGATGGGTGAGTTCTTTTGGGTACTGGAACAAGGCAGGATGTCTTCCACAACACTGGGACCTTCTCCTGAGTTAAGCTAAGGTTGAAGAGGTGCTGCAGAATCCCACAGAGCTGCTCTGCACAGGCCTTCAGGACTCTGGGGCTGACACCATCTGGACCTGCAGCCTTGTTCCGGTTCAGTTTCTCCAGCTGCCTCTTCACCTGACTTTTGGAGACAGACAAGTGGGAGGGGGAGGCAAAGGGGGTAGCAGCATTTCCTGACTTGGTTGAAGTCAAACTTGTGGAATTAGAAGAGTCCATGGCTGAGGTGAAGGATAAAACATCCGAGGTGTAACAGGAAAGCTGTTGATCAGAGGATATTGGGATGTCTGTTTGGCTGGGAACAGGAGAGGGGGATGCTGAGGTAGTTCCAGAACTGAACCTGTTGAAGAATATGTTCAGTTCATTGGCTCTGTCCAGACTTCCATCTATCCAATCTTTCCTGTCCTTAAAACCTGTGATCTTTCTCATTCCTGACCAGACATCTCTGATATTGTTCCTCTGTAGTTTGTTCTCCAGCTTCTTCCTGTATGCCTCCTTGCTGTCTCTTATCTTGACCTTAAGTTGCTTCTGTATACTCCTCAGTAATTCCCTGTCTCCCTCCCTGAAGGCTCTTTTTTTCTTGTTTAGCAGGTCCTTCAGGTCACTGGTGATCCAGGGTTTGTTATTAGGGAAGCATCTCACTGTTCTGGTGGGGATGATGTTGTCCACACAGAAGTTTATATAGTCAGTCACACACTCAGTCATGGCATTGATGTCCTCTCCATGTGCTTGGCAAAGAGTCATCCAGTCTGTGGTTGCAAAACAATCCTGCAGGGCTTCTTCAGCTTCCTGTGACCATTTTCTCACAGTTCGTTTTGTCACAGGTTGCCTCTGAACAAGTGGTTTATATTCTGAACAGAGAAAAACAAGATTGTGATCTGATTGTCCCAGAGGAGGTCTTGGTTTGGACGTGTATGAATCCTTTACATTTGCATAAAACAAATCCAAGGTCCTATTTTCTCTTGTAGAGCAGCTGACAAATTGTTGAAATGTTGGAAGTGTAGTAGAGAGCGAGGCATGATTAAAATCACCAGATATTGCCACAAATGCATTGGGGTGCTGTGTCTGTAGCTTAGCAACAATGGAACTGATGACATCACATGCATTGTCGGCAACGGCTGAAGGTGGAATGTAAACAACTGCCAAAATTACACTGGTGAACTCTCTTGGCAAATAATATGGACGAAAACTCACTGCCAAGAGTTCGAGATCTGGGCTGCAGAGACGACACTTCACAGTAACATGTCCTGGATGACACCATCTGTTGTTGACAAGCACTGCTACTCCACCACCTTTCCTTTTTCTGCTCGTCTTCAGATCTCTGTCTGCTCGTACAGTCAGGAAGCCTGGCAGACAGACGTTGGAGTCGGGGATATGATCCAGCAGCCACGTCTCCGTAAAACACATAACACTGCATTCACGGTACTCTGGCTGAGTCCTTGTAAGGGCTTGGAGTTCATCCATTTTGTTAGCCAGTGATCTTACGTTACCCATTATGATCGATGGAAGAGATGGCTTGAACTTCCTCTTTCTCTGTCTCCTTTTCGCTCCTGCTCTGCATCCACGTCTCCTCCTTATCAACTCATCGGGGATTTGTGGTTTCAGTTGAGGTATTATTTCAGCTTTTGCGATGTTAATCAGCTGCTCCCGGCTGTAAACCACATTGTTGCCATGGTTACGCATCATAACAAATTGTCAAAAAGGGAAAAATTTACAGCAAAAATCCTTCCAGCTTCACAGCACCAAAAACTAGAAAGTGTACAGGTCAAAAAAATGCAATCTTCTTTAAGAAAAAAGAGGAAGCAATGTACAAAAAAACAAAACTTAATATGTAGCCAACAGAGCCACTCCAACATGCAGCCACCCAGAGGACTTCTTGGAGAAAGAGGTGTTAAAAACACCTCTAGAAAGAGGTGTTAAAAACCTTTGTGTTGCAGTAGCATAATCTGACTAAATTGTAATAATACATTTTGGAGAATTTTCTAACTTTATCCCCCTCAATGTACATGGTGTGCGGATAAACCTCTGTTCTCTGCCTCATTTATCACAGTTGCAGTTGTTTTAGATTTCTTAATTATTGCTCTGGCTGCAGATAAAGGCTGCTTTAGGAGATTTTCTAAATATTTTTTTTGTCCATTTTGTGACTTAAGAAGAATAACCAACATCATACTTAAATGGTATGTTCCCTCGACATTCTGTTCAAATAGCATGTTTTTTTAAATAATGAATTTACCTTTTTTTAAACTTAATAATTAAGGGTGAAAACAACAGTGATTTTGAATAAATGTTCTGTGTCAGATTATGCAGCTGCAATTCAAGGTAAATTATTAGAAGGCATTTTACATGTCTTCACCAGGTTTACCAATGAATGAATGGATGTGGTGAATCACTGTATCTATGTCCTAACAGTCACGCTCTGTCCACCCCAGCCAGGGCCAGAGCTGCGGACCTCCTGATCAACCCTCTAGACCCCCGCAACGCCGACTCCATCAGAGTCAAAATCGCTGACCTCGGAAATGCCTGCTGGGTGGTAAGAGGAAACATGTCAAATTTAATAGATTTTGATCTAAAAAGTTGGAACTATTGTATAGTATCGTTTAGCTTTCTCTATAGACGTTTTAATATCAGCAAATGTAAAGGGAAGCGGGTTATAAATGTTTGGCCCTGGACGTAACAATTCAATTTTTTTTATTTTTATGTATGGAGTGTAGTGGCAAAGCATATTTGTCTTAGTTTTTTTCTTGGAGGATAAATTTGTAATATTACACAGAATGAGGCTCTCTTCAGAAGTAGTGCATTTAAACCCCACATTTTGTTCCTTTCAAACCACAAACTTCATTGTATTTTATTAGGATTTGAGGGGATAGTTCAACACAAAGTATTTCACAATTGTGAAATGGAAGGAAAAACATTTGTAGTTTTATACATAAAAAAGTGTGGTGTGCATTTGTAATTAGCCCCTTTTTGCTGTGATACTCCAAAATAAGCTGAGATCCAACAGCTTTCAGAAGTCACCTTATTAGTAAAAGTGCGGCATTTAATCGCAACATAAACCCACCTATTCTGTGATGCAGCCCATTAGATATGTGTTAAACGATATTCCAATATCTGTTCAGTCAGCCATTTGAAAATGGAAAGAGTATGGCACAGCAGCAAGATGTGGTTGTCCACCTAAACAGACAGGCTGGGCAAGGAGAGCATTCATCAGAAAAAGCAGCCAAGAGACCCATGGAAACTGCATGAGTTGCAGAGATCCACAGCTTGGGTAGAAGAATCTGTCAATACAATTCTGGACTTTACAGCAGTGTTTCCCAACCCTGCTCCTCAAGGAAAGGATTCGTTGCACCTTTGTCTTACTGACAAATCAGCAGGTTTCATAAAGCAGTGCTTTTGAACCCTGCTCCTCGAGCCACACTGCCCTGCATGTTTTAGATGTTGTCCCGGCTTCAGCGCACCTGATTTCAATGGATGGCTGATGAACAGGGTTTTGCTGAGCTGCAATCATCTGAAGCAGGAAGACATCTAAAACATGCAGGGCACTGTGCCTTGAGGACCAGAGTTAGGGAAACACTGCTCTACAGCAGTGAAAGAGCGGCACGATTATCAAACTGCCCCCTCAGCAGTTTGATAATCGTGCCGTCCACATGCTGAGAGAAATAGCAAAGATATGAAAGATAGTGCTTTGTTCAGATTAGACGACATTAAGTTTTGGGGGGAGGTTTACTGGTGGAGGAAAAATTAACACCATCCTGAGTGCAAAATGTGGT
Source organism: Valencia hispanica (assembly GCA_963556495.2). Taxonomy (NCBI): domain Eukaryota; kingdom Metazoa; phylum Chordata; class Actinopteri; order Cyprinodontiformes; family Valenciidae; genus Valencia; species Valencia hispanica. The sequence continues at coordinate 39,351,743 of OY747706.1, forward strand.
GGTGGCAGAGTCATGCTGTGGGGATATATCTCCTCTTCTGCTGGGACCAGAGAGTGGCTCAGAGTTGATGGGGAAGATGGATGGAGCTAAATTTACATTTCAGTCTGGTAAACCGTTAACAGCTAGTGTTACAATGGAATTAAATCAAAAGCACACTTATGCATTAAAGTGGCCCAATCAAGGAATGGCCCTAAATCCAATTAAGAATCTGCATTCAGTCTGATTTAGGCTGAGCTGTTTTTCTATGAAGTGAGAACGCTGACATAATCTGAAACCGAAAGAAAACATTTTGAAACCTTGAAAATCAGTGGTTGAAAATTTAAAACCTGAAATAAAGTTTTGAAAGTCTGAAAATAAGTTTTGAATCTCTGCAATCATAATTTTGCACTAGCATTTTTATTTTTCATAAGTACAGAGTTCGTGACCATAGATGAGGGTAGGAACGTAGATCGACCGGTAAATCGAGAGCTTCGCCTTTTGGCTCAGCTCTCTCTTCACCACGACCGACCGGTAGAGCGCCCGCATAACTGCAGATGCCCCACCAATCCGTCTATCGATCTCCCGCTCCATTTTTCCCTCATTCGTGAACAAGACCCCCAGATACTTAAACTCCTCCACTTGGGGAAGGACCCCATCCCTGACCCGGAGGAGGCACCCCACCCTTTTCCGGCTCAAGACCATGGCCTCGGATTTGGAGGTGCTGATTCTCATCCCAGCCGCTTCACACTCGGCTGCGAACAGCTCCAGCGAAAGCTGTAGATCACGCTCCGATGAAGCCAACAGGACCACATCATCTGCAAAAAGCAGAGACCCGATCCTGAGGCCACCAAAACGGATCCCCGCAACGCCTTGGCTGCGCCTAGAAATCCTGTCCATAAAAGTTAGGAACAGGATCGGTGACAAAGAACAACCTTGGCGGAGTCCAACTCTCACCGGAAACAAGCCCGACTTACTGCCGGCAATGCGAACCAAACTCTGGCACCGGTCGTACAGGGACCTAACAGCCCGTATCAAGGGGCCCGGTACCCCATACTCCCGGAGCACCCCCCACAGGGCCCCCCGAGGGACACGGTCGAACGCCTTCTCCAAGTCCACAAAACACATGTAGACCGGTTGGGCGAACTCCCACGCACCCTCCAGGACCCTGCTGAGGGTGTAGAGCTGGTCCAGTGTTCCACGGCCAGGACGAAAACCGCATTGTTCCTCCTGGATCCGAGGTTCGACTATCCGTCGGACCCTCCTCTCCAGAACCCCTGAATAGACCTTACCAGGGAGGCTCAGAAGTGTGATCCCCCTGTAGTTGGAACACACCCTGTGGTCCCCCTTTTTAAACAGGGGGACCACCACCCCGGTCTGCCAATCCAAGGGAACTGCCCCCGATGTCCACGCAATATTGCAGAGCCGCGTTAACCAACACTGCCCCACAACATCCAGAGCCTTGAGGAACTCCAGTCGAATCTCATCCACCCCCGGAGCCTTGCCACCGAGGAGCTTTTTAACGACCTCGGTGACCTCGGCACCAGAGATTGGAGAGCCCGACCCCAAGTCCCCAAACCCTGCTTCCAGATTGGAAGGCGTGCCGGTGGGATTGAGGAGGTCTTCGAAGTATTCCATCCACCGACCCAAAACGTCCCGTGTCGAGGTCAGCAGCACACCATCCCCACTGTAAACAGTGTTGGTGGCAGACCGCTTTCCCCCCCTGAGACGCCGGATGGTGGACCAGAATCGCTTCGAAGCCGTACGGAAGTCGTTTTCCATGGTCTCTCCAAACTCCTCCCACGCCCGAGTTTTTGCCTCAGCAACCATCCGAGCCGCATCCCGCTTGGCCTGTCGGTACCTATCAGCTGCTTCAGGGGTCCCACAAGCCAAAAAGACCCGGTAGGACTCCTTCTTCAGCCTGACAGCATCCCTTACCGCCGGTGTCCACCACCGGGTTCGGGGGTTGCCACCGCGACAGGCACCGACCACCTTGCGGCCACAGCTTCGGTCAGCCGCCTCGGCAATGGAGGCGCGGAACATGGTCCACTCGGACTCGATGTCCCCCGCCTCCCCCGGGACGTGTTCAAAGTTCTGCCGGAGGTGTGAGTTAAAGCTCCTTCTGACAGGAGACTCTGCCAGACGTTCCCAGCAGACCCTCACAACACGTTTAGGCCTTCCAGGTCTGTCCGGCGTCCTCCCCCACCATCGGAGCCGACTCACCACCAGGTAGTGGTCAGTGGACAGCTCTGCCCCTCTCTTCACCCGAGTGTCCAAAACATGCGGCCGCAGATCAGATGAGACGACAACCAAGTCGATCATTGAGCTGCGGCCTAAGGTGTCCTGGTGCCAAGTGCACATATGGACACCTTTATGCTTGAACATGGTGTTTGTTATGGACAATCCATGACGAGCACAGAAGTCCAATAACAAGACACCACTCGGGTTTAGATCGGGGGGGCCATTCCGCCCAACCACACCCCTCCAGGTCTCACTGTCATTGCCCACGTGAGCGTTGAAGTCCCCCAGCAGAACAAGGGAGTCCCCAGGAGGAGCACTCTCCAGCACCCCTTCCAAAGACTCCAAGAAGGGTGGGTAATCTAATCTGCTGTTTGGCGCGTAAGCACAAACGACAGTCAGGACCCGTCCCCCCCACCCGAAGGCGGAGGGAGGCTACCCTCTCGTTCACCGGGGTAAACCCCAACGTACAGGCGCCGAGATGGGGGGCAACAAGTATGCCCACCCCAGCTCGGCGCCTCTCAGCGGGGGCAACCCTGGGTGGTGACCGAAAGAACGAGATTACGGATACAAGCGGCTGAAATGAGTTTCCTCCGCAGAGTGTCTGGGCTCTCCCTTAGAGATAGGGTGAGAAGCTCAGTCATCCGGAGGGGGCTCAGAGTAGAGCCGCTGCTTCTCCACATCGAGAGGAGTCAGTTGAGGTGGCTCGGGCATCTGGTCAGGATGCCTCCTGGACGCCTCCCTGGTGAGGTGTTTCAGGCACGTCCCACCGGGAGGAGGCCCAGGAGGGGCTATGTTTCTCGGCTGGCCTGGGAGCGCCTTGGGGTTCCTCCCGAGGAGCTGGAACAAGTGGCTGGGGAGAGGGAAGTCTGGGTCTCTTTGCTTAGGCTGCTGCCCCCGCGACCCGACCCCGGATAAGCGGAAGAAAATGGATGGATGGATGGATGGATAAGTACAGAGTTTCAGCCTCACATTTTCAGAGATTCAAATCGCTTGTTTCACCCTTGCTGTTTTTCAAGTATACATTTTCAGAGTTTCAAATATGGCATTGTTTTCCCACCATGTTAAGCTTGCAAAAAACTTTGTGAGATCTGAAAAAAAAACTGTGCAACATCCGCCTTTCGTACTTTCGTCCACACCGCTGCAAGGTTGCAATCACGTGATTTTTGGCAGCGATCTCTCGCTGCTTTCCGGTTTAAAACTCTGAAACTCACACTCTGAAGAAAAAAAAACCCTCAACGCTCCGGCGGGAGGGATAACTGTGGCTAGCCATTTTAACATTTAATCAATGACTACTCCTATCTATAATTTCTATTTTAGATATTTATCCTAGTACAAATATATTCTTCCTAGTCAAAATTTAAAGATATCAACAACTGTATTGTTACTAGGAGAAATTGTATTTTAGGATATTCCTAATTACAATTGTACTAGTAAAAATTATGTTTGAGAAAAAGTTAAGGTAGTCGTTTTAACATTTAATAGGTAAACTGGATATGTATTCCAGATATCTTTAGGAATTATTATCTGAAAATGTGAGGCTGAAACTCTGTACTTTACATGTTGAATTTATGAACAAAAAAAATTCTAGTACAAAATTATGATTGCAGAGATTCAAAACTTATTTTCAGACTTTCAAAACTTTATTTACGGTTTTAAATTTTCAACCACTGATTTTCAAGGTTTCAAAACTTTTTCTTTTGGTTTCAGATTATGTCAGCGTACTTACTTCTTATTTTTCAAAAAAAAAAAAAAAACTGTAAAAATTTCAGTCTCAGGTGTGCAAAATTGATAGAGACATGTCAGAAGACTTAAAGCTGTTTAAATGAGGTTTTACATCATATTGACACTATGGTGTTAAAAATAAATGCACACCACACTTTTCAGATTTGTACAGGTCCTTCTCAAAAAATTAGCATATTGTGATAAAGTTCATTATTTTCCATAATGTAATGATAAAAATTAAACTTTCATATATTTTAGATTCATTGCACACCAACTGAAATATTTCAGGTCTTTTATTGTTTTAAAACTGATGATTTTGGCATACAGCTCATGAAAACCCAAAATTCCTATCTCAAAAAATTAGCATATTTCATCCGACCAATAAAAGAAAAGTATTTTTAATACAAAAAAAGTCAACCTTCAAATAATTATGTTCAGTTATGCACTCAATACTTGGTCGGGAATCCTTTTGCAGAAATGACTGCTTCAATGCGGTGTGGCATGGAGGCACTCAGCCTGTGGCACTGCTGAGGTGTTAGGGAGGCCCAGGATGCTTCGATAGCGGCCTTAAGCTCATCCAGAGTGTTGGGTCTTGCGTCTCTCAACTTCCTCTTCACAATATCCCACAGATTCTCTATGGGGTTCAGGTCAGGAGAGTTGGCAGGCCAATTGAGCACAGTAATACCATGGTCAGTAAACCATTTACCAGTGGTTTTGGCACTGTGAGCAGGTGCCAGGTCATGCTGAAAAATGAAATCTTCATCTCCATAAAGCTTTTCAGCAGATGGAAGCATGAAGTGCTCCAAGATCTCCTGATAGCTAGCTGCATTGACCCTGCCCTTGATAAAACACAGTGGACCAACACCAGCAGCTGACATGGCACCCCAGACCATCACTGACTGTGGGTACTTGACACTGGACTTCAGGCATTTTGGCATTTCCTTCTCCCCAGTCTTCCTCCAGACTCTGGCACCTTGATTTCCGAATGACATGCAAAATTTGCTTTCATGCGAAAAAAGTACTTTGGACCACTGAGCAACAGTCCAGTGCTGCTTCTCTGTAGCCCAGGTCAGGCGCTTCTCCCGCTGTTTCTGGTTCAAAAGTGGGCTTGACCTGGGGAATGTGGCACCTGTAGCCCATTTCCTGCACACGCCTGTGCACCGTGACTCTGGATGTTTCTACTCCAGACTCAGTCCACTACTTCCGCAGGTCCCCCAAGGTCTGGAATTGGTCCTTCTCCACAATCTTCCTCAGGGTCCGGGCACCTCTTCTCGTTGTGCAGCGTTTTCTGCCACACTTTTTCCTTCCCACAGACTTCCCACTGAGGTGCCTTGATACAGCACTCTGGGAACAGCCTATTCGTTGAGAAATTTCTTTCTGTGTCTTACCCTCTTGCTTGAGGGTGTCAATGATGGCCTTCTGGGCAGCAGTCAGGTCGGCAGTCTTGCCCATGATTGCGGTTTTGAGTAATGAACCAGGCTGGGAGTTTTTAAAAGCCTCAGGAATCTTTTGCAGATGTTAAGAGTTAATTAGTTGATTCAGATGATTAGGTTAATAGCTCGTTTAGAGAACCTTTTCATGATATGCTAATTTTTTGAGATAGGAATTTGGGGTTTTCATGAGCTGTATGACAAAATCATCAGTTTTAAAACAATAAAAGACCTGAAATATTTCAGTTGGTTTGCAATGAATCTAAAATATATGAAAGTTTAATTTTTATCATTACATTATGGAAAATAATGAACTTTATCACAATATGCTAATTTTTTGAGAAGGACCTGTATTTGTCGAGAGAGAGAAAAAGAAATATAATGTACTCTTTTTACTTCCCTAGCAATAATATTAATACCTCCGCCAGGGCAACCCCCATGTTGCTATGTAACTCTAACTTTCGGTACCTTTCCAATAAAATGTATGTTAATGAGATGCATGGCTGTCTTTGTACCTGCGCGATTAATTTGCTTTTCATATGCTCCAACAGTAGCGGGGCTGCTGTGTGAGCTCAGCCATCTGTGAGCTCTATGAGACGGAAGAGGAGCCCATGATAGCACACCTGGTCGCTTCATGTCAGATCAACCCCAAAATTTCATCAGTTGTTCCTGGTCCCATTGCGGACATTTCCTGAAATTTTCATCGAAATCTTTCCATAACTTTCTGAGTTATCTTGCAAACAGACAGTCATGAAAACATATACCTCCTGGCGGAGGTAAATTATCAATATTGTTAAATGTATTAATATTATTATATTCAAATAATAAAAATATAAAAAATTGGGGCGTCGCGTAGAAAGAGTGGTTAAAACGGGCGCCCCATGTTCAGTGGCCTCAGTCATTGACATGGTTGTCCGGGGGTTCGATTCCACCCCGCGGACATTTGCCAAATGTCTCCTCCCCCACCACTCTCCCGTTTCCACACACTATCCACTGTCAACAACACTTTACAATAATAAAACAAACAAACAAAAAAAAAAAAAAAAAAAAAAAAATATATATATATATATATATATATATATATATATATATACTAGAAAATTATATACTAGAAAATTAGTAATGAGTCCATAATCAGGCTCCACTTTGTGCTCGTCTATCAGATAAAATCCCAATAACATTTATACTGCTTTTAGAAACAGTTTCAAATATTGGGCAAACTGTGCAGAAGTACTGGGAACAAATGCAACGCTTGCCTCCTTGAAATATGACCCTTGGAATCAAACTTCGGTCTTGGTCGTCTGTAAATAGTTAATTGATTATTGCTTAAGCACGGTCAGAACTGGGATTTAAACCTGTCTGTAAGGTTGGGTTGTATTGGAGCTGAAGAGAAACACGACAGCAATCGTCCAGTGTTTCAGTCGTACTGTTTGCGGTCAGTCTGGTCTCTCTTTCTTTTTTTTCTTTTTTTTTTTTAGGCAGCAGAAATCATTAAACAAAGGCTGCTGAGCTGAATGTGCTGGCAGGAGGTGTGATCCAGCAGCTATACACACAGCAGTAGCTGAGAAATCTTTGATCTTACATAAGCGAACATGCAGGAACGATGCAGAAACACAGAAAGCAGCTGATCAAACCCTAAAATAAAATAAAAATAAAAATCTTGCTCCAGAGGCGATACATTTTTTTTTTGCTTCTTGTCGATTCATTAATGTTCAAACCAATTTTAAATCCAAACGTTTTTCCATTTTTCTTTTAAAAACAGCATAAGCACTTTACAGAAGACATCCAGACGAGACAGTACCGATCCATTGAGGTCTTGATAGGAGCCGGTTACGGTACCCCAGCTGACATCTGGAGCACTGCCTGCATGGTGAGGAGAACTGAGCCCAAAACACAGAAATGTCTATCCATCTATTTTATTCTTCTAATGATATTGTTCTCTGTCAGGCATTTGAGCTGGCCACAGGAGATTATCTGTTTGAGCCTCACTCTGGAGAGGACTACTCCCGTGATGAGGGTGAGTATTTCAATTAAATGTTTTTAGAAATTAGCACTAATTATGCTCTTCTACATTATTGAAATAAGTGGGCTTCAAGATATTTAGTCTCCTAGAGTGCGGGTCAGATGTTTACATACACTCATTACCGGCGTGAATTTCTTATTAAATCTGGGCCTTTGTGGATACATTTGAATCGTTCTTTCTTCAGGCTGGGATTCTATTACAACAAACATTGGAGATTTTCAAATGCTACAATAGGATTCTTCAAAGTTTGATTTTGTTGCGTTTAAAAGTATACATGCACGCTCAAATATATACATTCACCCTAACTAATATTTGATTACATGTCCCTTAGCAACCTTCACATCAACCATACACTACTTCTAGTCATCAACAAGCTTCAGGAAAAATTCCAGCTGATCATTTGACCACTTAGGTCAGACCAGCAGAGTTATTGGGTTTACTGACAATGACTACAGTCGTGGCCAAAAGTTTTGAGAATTACATAAATATTGGAAATTGGAAAAGTTGCTGCTTAAGTTTTTATAATAGCAAATTGCATATACTCCAGGATGTTATGAACAGTGATCAGATCAATTGCATAGTCCTTCTTTGGGTTAGAATGGCAGAAATGACATGTTAAAAGGAGGGTGATGCTTGAAATCATTGTTCTTCCATCGTTAACCATGGTGACCTGCAAAGAAACTTGTGTAGCCATCATTGCGTTGCATAAAAATGGCTTCACAGGCAAGGATATTGTGGCTACTAAAATTGCACCTAAATCAGCAATTTCTAGGACTATCAAAAACTTCAAAGAAAGAGGTTCAATTCTTATTAAGAAGACTTCAGGGCGTCCAAGAAAGTCCAGCAAGTGCCAGGATCGTCTCCTAAAGAGGATTCAGCTGCGGGATCTGAGTGCCACCAGTGCAGAGCTTGCTCAGGAATGGCAGCAGGCGGGTGTGAGCGCATCTGCACGCACAGTGAGGCGAAGACTTTTGGAAGATGGCCTGGTGTCAAGAAGGGCAGCAAAGAAGCTACTTCTCTCCCAAAAAAAACATCAGGGACAGATTGATCATCTGCAGAAAGTATGGTGAATGGACTGCTGAGGACTGGGGCAAAGTCAGATTCTCCGATGAAGCCTCTTTCCGATTGTTTGGGGCATCTGGAAAAAGGCTTGTCCAGAGAAGAAAAGGTGAGTGCTACCATCACTCCTGTGTCATGCCAACAGTAAAGCATCCTGAGACCATTCATGTATGGGGTTGGTCCTCATCCAAGGGAGTGGGCTCACTTACAATTTTGCCCAAAAACACAGCCATGAATAAAGAATGGTACCAAAACACCCTCCAACAGCAACTTCTTCCAACAATCCAACAACAGTTTGGTGAAGAACAATGCATTTTCCAGCACGATGTAGCACCGTGCAATAAGGCAAAAGTGATAACTAAGTGGCTCAGGGACTAAAACTTTGAAATTTTGGGTCCATGGCCTGGAAACTCCCCAGATCTTAATCCCATTTAGAACTTGTGGTCAGTCCTCAAGAGGCCTCAAGAACCCACTAATTCTGACAAACTCCAAGAAATGATTATGAAAGAATGGGTTGTTATCAGTCAGGATTTGCCCCAGAAGTTGATTGAGAGCATGCCCAGTCGAATTGCAGAGGTCCTGAAAAAGAAGGGCCAACACTGCAAATACTGACTCTTAAATGTCATGTAATTGTCAATAAAAGCCTTTGAAACGTATAAAGTGCTTTTAATTATATTTCAGTACATCACAGAAACAACTGAAACAAAGATCTAAAAGTAGTTTTGCAGCAAACTTTGTGAAAACTAATATTTGTGTCATTCTCAAAACTTTTGGCCACAACTGTAGATTTGAGCTAGTTAAGCAAAAATAAAAATAAAAAAAGTAGGGTTGAGATTCAGACCGTTTCAGAAGCTTAATCTTAGCCTGCTTCATCTATTACAAAGCGGTTTTTAGTGTGTTAGCTAATATTGTCCCATGTTTTAGGCATCTAAATGTTCAGTTGATTGGAATTTAAACAATTTGTTGGTAGTTTTCCCTTACGTCCACCTTGACACTTAGTCAGCCCCATAGCATGATGCTGCCACCATCGTGCTTGACAGTTGCTACAGTGTTCTTACAGGTTTGAACGCCTCATCTTGATTACTCCCAATGTTTCTCTTGTCATTTATTGACAAATCGTTAAATAATTGTCTCTTCTGACCTGTTTTCCAGAAGAAATCTAAATGTCCATGTAATTACCAGCAACAACCTCCTTAAACACTGACTTGAATCCAGATACAATTTTGTAGACTATGCAGCAAACCATACCTTTTTAAATGACACCTGTCTGGCAAAAAACTCACACATCCCACTAGAAATATTCCAGATGCGTGCTGATGGCTATTCAAAGTGTGTGGATGGGAGCGACTCTCTAAGTTACACTTCACAAAATATCGGGGCAGCGGTGGGTTTATGTTTGAGCCTGCTAGCTTTGACTCTGTTTGGATTAGAGAAAATCCACAATGGATTCAAACATGTGCACGCAAGTCTAGTTGTTAAAGTTCACTGAAGTTGTTTGTTGCACTCAGCCTGAAAAAGGAAAAGTTGGAATGCACAATTAAAGCCCCCTAATAACACCCACACGGATGAGTGAATCTATGTCAACGTCTCACCAGTACTCACCAGTACATCATAAGCAAAGTGTCTTTATATTCTATGAACTGACTTCATGTTTCTCCATTGTTTGTCCGAGCAATGGAGACCCTTTTAACCTGAAATACAAAAGATAATGTATTTTAAATGGATAAACTCATGAACTAAGCTCAGTTTAGCCATCCCTTTCCCCAAATCCTCCTATCCACTGTCAACTTTAAATCCTCACCTTGAATTCTGCTGCTGTGCCTCCATCTTCATCCCACAGCTCACTGAAACTCGTGTCTTTCATACAACGAAAGCTCACGTTGCGCTATATCCTTTCATTCCTGCAATATGAAGCATAGCAAAAAGGTAACAGATTGTAATGTACACCAAAGAGCCACATTAGTCCCATCTTTATTTGGGCCACTGTGTTTTTCCATCTGCATGCAGGCTCTCACCAGTAAGCATTCTCCTGTAGAGCTGACACATTTTTCCAGACCGTGTAGCCTCATCCTCACCTCCCTCCTCGATCTCTTCATCTCCTCCAGCTCTCTGATCTCGTTCGGCTCGTTGTTTTTCTCCCTGCATGTGGCGCTCGGTCGTCTGCTTTCCACACGTTTTTGTTGTTTTCTTTCGCACCAGGGGCCGAGTCGACGTCAGATTTATCCTGGTTTACGCAGAAGCAACTTTTGATCTCCCCCCCACAGAGCCCACGTTAGGAGTCATTATTTTAGAGTGAATTTCAGGGCATGCTGCTTATATTCGTCTCATTGCCTCACTTCTTCATCGCAGTGGTGGCACAGCTTATTTACGTGTTTTTCCTTCTTCATAATCTCTGATTGTAGATTTTTTTCTTCTTCTTCCTCCTCCCTCTCTTTTTGTCCCTCCCTTACTGCTCCCCATTATCTCTGTTTTTTTACTTACTCACCCTTGTTCTTTTGTTGATTCTCTGTTTCTCCCTTTTCTTTCTTCAACTTTTTTCTGTATCCTTTCCCTCTCTCCATCTCCTCCCCTTTTCCCGTTCCTCCCCCCCTCCCCCCATAGACCACATAGCCCACATCATAGAGCTGCTGGGCTGTATTCCGAGGCACTTTGCGCTCTCTGGAAAGTATTCCCGGGAGTTCTTCAACAGAAGAGGTAGCGATGGCCTGAGAGCTGGGTGGCGCTGACACACACGGATGCCAAAGAGGGACAGAAATGGACACAAGTAGAATGTTTCAATTTGCTGTCAATTGGGCGTATTGACTAAGAGTGGGAACAACCCTCTCCGCGTCGGCGTTCGGCCTCCAACCGTGTCCCCTGCAGTACCTCCGGGCAGCAGTGTGTGTCAGCGCCGTGCAGCCGACGGCATGTGTGTGTTGACGTGTGTGTGCATGCTGTCACGCTGAAACGTGCCTGTTCCCTTTTGTGACGTATGTGATGGTGGGGGCAGACCACATCGCTCTGATCACGGAGCTCCTCGGCAAGGTCCCGCGCAAAGTGGTAGCCGCTGGAAAGTTCAGCCAAGAGTTTTTCTCCAAGAAAGGTAAACTGAACCGTGGGTGGAGGCCTCACCCTGGGTGTTAGCTGGAAATAAATGTGGGGGTCAGCATTGGGGACAGAGGCTGGTTTATACAAGTAGTTTTTTATAGGAACTCTCAGGCAGTGTTTAGGTAAGTATAAAGTCACAACAGTTAAGGTTTTCTCTATGCCAATTAATATGCAGCAGCTCTCAACTTTTCCACTTGTAGTGTGACACATATCCTGTATAACTCGACTGATAAGCAAATGTTACAGAGGGAGCAATTACCTGGTTGTACAACTCGCACCGCCAGCAATCGGTTTGAACTTGTTCTGTTCAGAAGCATCATTGTTTCTGATTTAAAATATATATATATATCCAAAGCTGGAGTCCTGTCTCTTCTGTCTTGGCAAACCTCAGCATGTTGTATGTTAAAGGTGCCAATATACCCATAATGCAGCAGCACTCCCAGCCAGGTTTCTTCTGTAAACTTGAGCACCTTTTGGTTCAATTTCACCTCTTATTTTGTAAGAGTCTTAGATCCTGTCTACACGGAGATGAAACCAGGTGTAACAGCAAAGATAATTCATCGAATAGGTGTCTCATCCAGAAGGAGCCAGTGTTTCAGGACATCGTAAATGATCATGTTTGAAACCGGGTCCCAGAGTGGAGAAATCTCACAATGCCGGCTTAGTTGTCTCTGTGATTATGAGCTCTTCTGCATTTATTCTGAGTGGATGATGTTGCCACTTCATTCCTATATTTAACGCGCATTAGC